>JABKBK010000017.1:0-175060 GCA_014182545.1 Eucalyptus globulus
GTGAGAGCGATCGAGAGAGATACGCCGAGCGAGAACCGAGAGAGAGAATTGATCTCCCTTGCGATCAGTAATTGACTACCAAATCACGGTTGCCGGGGCGTTGATTGAACTGAACACAGATTCGACGCTCGGGCGGAGGACTACAAATCCAACCCTAGCACGCCCCGAAACCAGCCAAAAACCAAGCCTGCACCTTCGGTTCCTAGCCGTCCCGCAACTCAGCTCAGCTCAGTCGAGTGATCCAATGGAAACCACAGATTCCAGAAGAGCGAACGTACTCCGATGCCCGACCCTACTGTAGCACCCCGAACCCTTCGAAGGTCGCCACAAGCACCGATGTTACATCTTATTACCCTTTTGTTCTACACTTAGAAGAAGCGTCATTATTCACAGGCAATTTTTTTTTTTATAAAAGCGGTCCCAGTGCGACTCACTAGCGGAAGCAAATTAAAGCATCACCATCTCTCCCTTTACCAACCATGATACCAATACACACCACTAATCACCATAATTTTTTATAGACAAGCCACGACACTTTATTTACATATATTTTCAAGATGGGACTTCTTTTGGGTCAAGACATCAAAAGGAAAAGCTAGGACTCAGCCATGTCCAGCCTAAAACCTCAAAAGAACCCTCGACCCTCTACATCACATGTGCAACACCCCCATCATAAGTGTCGGCTAACTATCCCGAAAAGAAACAGCCCCTACTCGTCACGCATAGGTCTCACACCTAGTCCGGTGCGTTAGGCGGCGGCGGTGGCAGCATCCCTCTCATCACCCCATCACGGCAAATGTGGACAGAGACAAACTCCTGGACAATCGAGCCCCCAGCCAGGCCTATGTCGTACGAGACAAAACAACACACACGTATGTATGTCAATCCAGGCACAGAAGGACAGCTGAACTAATCACACTCTACCTCGACGTCGGATGGTAACCCGTAAAATGCACCCCGCGCGACGGCAGGAAGCGGCATACTGCTAATTTGAAATGTTGGTCCCCAAAAAGGGTGAGTACAACCACTCAGCAGATAAGGAATCCAACAACCACTCAATGCATCATACAAGTCATACATGCATTGCAACCGTTACTTACCTTGAAGCCATGCGCATACTGTCATGCATCATCATCACAAATTATAACACATACATGTGTATCATCATCATGTCACACATATCATCATCATTATGACATCACCACATCACACATGTCATCATCATCATCGTCATGCATATCCTCATGCATATCATTACGCATATCATCATCATTATCGTCATGCACATCATCATGCATATCATCATGCCATATCATATATCATCATCATCATCATGCATATCATCATGCATATTATCATACCATATCATATATCATCATCATCGTCATGCATATCATCATGCATATCATCATACCATATCATATATCATCATCATCGTCATGCATGTCATCATGCATATCATCATACCATATCATATATCATCATCATCGTCATGCATATCATCATGCATATTATCATACCATATCATGTATCATCATCATCGTCGTCATGCATATCATCATGCATATTATCATGCCATATCACATCATGCATGGTTCAATTTCCACTTTTAATTTTTTAATTTGATCACCACATCATCCTTCCTCAGATCATCAATTTCATCTCACATCATACACTCGCTAGCTATGCGAGAAAAACCTCCGGCATTCAGCCATTCCAGGCCACCGGCATTCGGCCCCCCACATTCCGGGCATCTCGCATCCCAACTGGCATCACAAGGCATTCCCTTCGGGCAGAAACCTCCCACAGGGCTTCGGCATTTACACTCCCCGGTAGGGCATCCCGCACCCCAACCACGGCATCGCGAGGCATTCCCTTGGGGAGAAACCTCCGACAGGGCTTCCGGCACCCCCACATTCCAGGCATCCTGAATCTCCCAAGGAAATCCGACAATGCATCTCTATACATTCTAGGCCTCATCCTCCACCACAACCACTTCCTCATTTACCATTATCCATGTTTACCAATTTCAGTCTTAATTTAGCATGGCATATGACATGACATCAAACAAGTCATACTTCGCATATAATTCACACATGCATCTCAATTAAATGTCATGCACACACCAAGACATTATCATTTATGCAACAATGTATAATTATTTATTAATAAATTTAATGGAATTTGTGGCCAATAAAATAATACATTTTATTTATTTATTTATTTTTAAATTTCAACTTTTGCCATTTTCATAAATATTAAATTTAATATATATAGATTCCCAAAATTATAAAAATTAAAGCAATTATTAAACAAGCTAATAGGATGATAATTACATACAAAATACATGGCCAAATAGAATTTTACACAATCTCACAATTTTCACAAAACATCATATGATTTTCGGATGAAACCAGAATGCACGGTTTCGAAGAAATTCGATTAAAATATCCATACGGCCTCCAAAATTACGAAATTTTACAGAGTGATAGCCAAGATATTTTCGTACAACTTTCATGAAGAACTCGAAGCCATATTCTTTTGAGATAAATTTCTACAGTCCCACGAAGCTTCTGGATCCATTACCGCATCGTCCAGTACATACTTCTCCGAAATATTGAGTTTTCACCTACCTATTCTCTTTCGTTTCCTCTGAAATTTGGATATGTTATACATCAAGATATCCTCTACAAGTTTCATGAAGAGATCTAAGTGAAATAACCATATTATAGTCGTCAAGATCTAGTTGATTTACTAGGCTATACTTGTTCATTTCATGTCAAATTTGAGTATGTTATAGTTTAAGACGTCTCATACAACTTTCATGCAGACATTGAAGTGAGATTCTCAACACAAACCAACATGCAACCACAAATCCAACCAAAGGTCAGTAAAATCTTTCTAGATCTGGGGTCTCCGTAGGATGAGACTTTAACCCCTCAAATCTCCATCATTTTCCACGAAATTTTTAGTATGTTGTATTAAAAGATGTTAGCTACAACGTTCATGAAGAAATCGAAGCCAAAATCGGACTCTAAGCACATATACAAGCTCAAACAATATTCTGACTCACAGGGTACGAGCAAGAACAGTCATGCGATTCAAGTATAAGCCAACCACACCTCTGTTTTTCTCACTTAAACACCCAAAAATTTAACATGCAAACAACATTCAACCATGCAAGAGCAGCTAGAGGAGTCCCACTTGCCTCTAGACCGGTCGGTCGACGGCGTAAGGCGGCGAGCACGGCGGCACACGGCGGACGGACGGCGGTTCCTCCTCTCGGCCTCTCCTCTCTCGACCGCCCTCTCCCTCTCTCTCACACAACTCTCTCTCTCTCTCTCTCTCTCTCTCTCTCTCTCTCTCTCTCTCTCTCTTGGGCGAATGAAGCCGGCCACTCTTCTCTCTCTCTTCCCTTTTATCCCCCCTAAAGCTCATCATTTGTAATGATTGCTTTGCCTCCTAACTAGCCAATGCATGCCCTTCTTCTTGCCACTTGTCTCATTGCATGCATAATGGGCTTGGGCTTCCTCTTCTTGGGCCGGCGAAAGCCCCATTTAGTGGGCCTAATTGGGCCGACTAACTTGGCCCATCAAGGCTTCGGCCAATGGGCCTAAGGCCCATCCTAAAAATTGACCTTTTCCCCCCTTTTTTTTTTGAAATTATTCTATAAATATTTTTAAATTTCAATTTTCATCTTGGCCAAATTCTTGTGACATTTTGTTTATTGAAATTTAATTTATAAAGTGCATGGCCAAGCATAGATTATTATCATAATCTATCAAATTTAAATTCTTCACAAACATATGCACACATCATCTATTCTAAAAAAAGACTAATGGCTAAAGCATAAACCTTAGAAATTTTATCACCTAATTAAGGACTTTAACACACCTTATGGCCTGACATTGAATTTTGGGATGCCACAATTCTCCCCTCCTTAGAGAATTTCGTCCTCGAAATTCAAACACCATTCGTGCCTTCTTGAAATAAATAGGGATACTTTTCCTTCATCTGATCCTCACTTTCCCATGTGGCTTCCTCCATATCATGATGTCGCCATAATACCTTAACCATTGGGATCTTCTTGGTCCTAAGAATTTGCTCCTTTCGATCCAATATCTGCACAGGCTCTTCAATGTACCTTACTCTCTCATCCACTTTGATGGCTTCATGATCGAGTATGTGACCAGGATCCGACTGGTACTTCCTCAACATCGATACATGAAACACATCGTGCAGATTTTCTAACTTAGGAGGTAACACTAAACGATAAGCTACGTCCCCTATCCTCTCGAGTATTTCAAAAGGTCCAACAAATCTAGGGCTTAGCTTACCCTTCATGCCGAATCGAGATATTCCTTTCATTGGAGATACCTTAAGGAATACATGGTCTCCTACACTAAATTCCAAAGGCCTTCTACGCTTATCTGCGTAGCCTTTCTGTCTACTCTGAGCTGTTCTAAGTCTTTCTCTGATAATTTCAACAGCCTCAGTGGTAACTTGTACTAGTTCAGGTCCTATCAACTTCCTTTCACCTACTTCACTCCAACAGACAAGAGTCCTACATCTCCTTCCATATAATGCCTCATAGGGAGCCATGCCTATACTTTTCTAAAAGCTATTGTTATAGGCAAACTCTACCAAATGCAATCTTTCATCCAATTTCCTTTGAAATCAATTACACAAGCTCTTAACATATCCTCCACTATCTGGATTACTCTTTCTGATTGACCATCTGTCTGGGGATGAAAAGCAGTACTAAATTGAAGCTTAGTCCCTAACGCAACTTGAAGACTACGCCAAAAGTTTGAAGTAAACCTCGAATCCCGATATGAAGTAATGGTCACTGGAACACCATGTAAGCGTACCACTTGACTTACATACATGTCCGCATACTTATCCATTGGTTAGTCCATGCGAATCGCTAAGAAATGAGCCGACTTAGTCAAACGATCCACTATGACCCAAATTGAGTCATGACTGCTTGACGTCCTTGGCAATCCTTGCACAAAGTCCATCGTTATATGTTCCCATTTCCATTCTGGAATGTCTAATGGTCTCAAGAGTCCTGCGGGTTTACGATGCTCCGCTTTCACTTGCTGACACATCAAACATTGAGATACGTGCTTAGCCGTGTCTGCCCTCATACCATTCCACCAAAATTGCTGACGCAAATTCCTGTACATCTTTGTACTACCTGGGTGGATACTATAATTACTCTTATGTGCCTCCGACAGAATTTCCTTCCTCAATTCTTCATTGTCGGGAACACAAAGTCATCCTTGACATCTTACTATTCCATCATCAGAGATTTGAAATTCTGGTCTTTTCCCTAAAGACACCGCATCTTTCACTTTCAAAATCTCTAGGTCAGATTCTTGCAGGATTTTGATTTTCTGGATAATTTCAGGCTCTATCCTTAATGCACTAAGCATGCCAGTAAGACAATCCATTTCCAATTTAAATTCTGAGTCTGCTACAGACTTTAACAATTCCCATTTTGCCATCCTTAAACTAGTCATTTCCATAGCCGACTTATGACTAAGAGCATCCGCTACTCTATTCGCCTTCCCTGGATGATATCTTATCTCACAATCATAATCCTTCAACAACTCCATCCATCTCCTTTGTCTCATGTTCAACTCCTTTTGTGAGAACGGATACTTCAAACTTTTATGATCCGTATAAATCTCAAACTTTTCCCCATACAAATAGTGTCTCCATATCTTCAAGGCAAACACTATAGCTGCTAGTTCTAAATCATGCGTCGAGTAATTCAATTCATGGGGTTTCAATTATTTGGATGCATAGGCTACAACCTTGCCATGTTGCGTCAAAACACATCCCAGTTCTTTGTGAGATGCATCACTATACACTGTGAAACCATCGGGTTCGGAGGTATAGTCGAATTGAGCTGAAGTCAATTTCCTTTAAGTTCCGGAAACTCCTTTCACATTCCCCATTCCACTCAAATTTCACATTCTTTCGGGTCAATTTAGTTAAAGGTCCTGCCAGTTGTGAAAATCCTTCAATGAACCTCCTATAATAACCAGCCAATCCTAAGAAACTTCGTATTTCAGTAGGTGTCGTCGGTCTCGGCCAATTCACTACCATTTCAACTTTTCCGGGTCTACCGCAATTCCTTTTCCCCGACACCACATGTCCTAGAAATATTATCTGGTCCAACCACAACTCACATTTACTAAACTTAGCATACAACTTATGCTCTCTCAGAGTCTGCAAAACTATTCTCAGATGTTGCTCATGCTCTTTAGGCCCTTTTGAATATACCAGAATATCATCAATAAAAAC
Organism: Eucalyptus globulus; assembly: GCA_014182545.1. Classification (NCBI taxonomy): domain Eukaryota; kingdom Viridiplantae; phylum Streptophyta; class Magnoliopsida; order Myrtales; family Myrtaceae; genus Eucalyptus; species Eucalyptus globulus. Next base: position 6,316 of record JABKBK010000017.1, read on the forward strand.
AATCACAAACTGGTCTAAATAAGGCTGAAATATTCTATTCATCAAATCCATAAATGCAGCCGGCGCATTAGTCAATCCAAATGGCATAACAAGGAACTCATGGTGTCCATAATCTTGAGTCCGAACGCAGTCTTAGGAATGTCCTCCTTCTTAATTCTCAATTGATGGTATCCCGACCTTAAGTCAATCTTAGAGAAGACCGAACTTCCCTGAAGTTGGTCAAACAAGTCATCAATTCTAGGCAAAGGATACTTATTCTTAATGGTCACTTGATTCAACTGCCTATAGTCAATACACAAGCGCATCGATCCATCTTTCTTTTTCACAAACAAGACCGGTGCACCCCAAGGTGAAGCACTTGGTCTAATGAATCATTTGTCAAGCAACTCCCGCAGCTTGCACTTTCAACTCCTTCAATTCAACTAAGGCCATCCTATATGGGGCTTTTGATATTGGTCCTGTTCCAGGCATTAATTCAATTTCAAATTCAATCTCCCGCTCTGGCGGTAATCCAGGCAATTCCTCAGGAAATACATCTTGAAATTTGTTAACTACACGAACTTCCTCAAGTTTAGGCTCCTCCCTTGCATAATCTCTAACTATGGCTAGGTACCATTGACATCCTTTGTCAAGTAACTTATAGGCTTCTACTGCCGAAATAAGTGCTACAGGAAAATGGGTCTGACCTCCTAAAAATTCACAACTAGACTGATCAAGTAAAACGAATTGAATCACTCTTCTATAACAATCCATTCTAGCCCGATACTTAGGAAGCCAGTCCATTCCTATAATAACGTCAAAGTCATACATAGCCATTACAACCAAGTCTATTTCCATATCCTTTCCTCCCATTGATATCTTACAATTTCCACACACCAAGGTAGACAATACCATATCCTTTAAAGGCGTGGAAACACAAAGAGGCATCTCAAGAGGCATAACTTCTATCTTATTCAAATATCTATATCTCTCAGACACAAACGAATGCGTTGCACCCGTGTCAAACAATGCATATGCCTTTTCATCATTAATAAGGATCGAACCTGAGATAACATTTTTGGAAGCTTCCGCTTCCTCCTGGGTAATCGCATACACCCTTCCTTGTGCAGGTGGTCTCTAAGGATTTCCTTGTGGGTTTGACCTAACAGCACTCTGATATCCCTGTCGCACCGAGCCAACACTTACTTGCGACCTCTCTTATGGGCAATTTCTCCTAAGATGTCCCTCTTGTCCACAACCAAAACACTTCGGTCGTCCATTGCAAGGTCCTGGGCCATGGCGTCCATTACACTTCTGACAAACACCAGGCTGATATGGTGCTTTCACTATATTCAGACCACTTCTTGCTCCTCCAAAATTCCCAAAATGACTTTTCTTCTTCACATTCCAGTTCTGACCTTGACCAGAATAAGGTCTCTTACCCCTTCTCACATCATTAAAATTCAACGGTTTCTTAAACTCCGACCGTTCTCTCAACAATTCCTGCTCCACTAACTATGCCCTTTCATAAATCTCATTATAATCTCTTATGTTCAAAGGCACTAGTTGCTTCCTAATGTCAGTCCTCAGCCCTTTCAAGAATCTCTTAGCCTTCTCTTCCTGATCCTCAATCAATCTAGGAGCATATCTAGACAATTCAGAAAATCTAGCCTCATACTGATCTATTGTCAACTCCTTTTGTTCTAGCTGAACAAATTCAGTAATCTTCCTATCCTTAGCACAATCAGAAAAATGCTTCCTATTGAAAGCTCTAACAAACTCCTCCCAGTTAACATCAGTACCTGGTGGAAATATTATTTCCTTCGAAGCTCTCCACCAAAATTTCGCATTTCCCTCCAACTGGTACTCCGCTAAAACTATTTTCTCAACATCAGTGCAGTCCAACAGCCGGAAAATTCGTTCCATTCCATCAATCCATTGCTCCGCCTCCTCGAGACTTCCCATTCCATTGAACTTAAGTGGCTTCGGCTTTAGAAACTGCTCCACTAGTCCTTGAGTACGGCGTTCTGCTCCGGGCTGTTGCTGCGCTTGCCTTTCCATCAGATTTCCAATATTGGTTAATGCCTGCAGGATGTCTTCCATTCGGGGTTCAGCCCTTGCAGCAGAGGCTTCAGCCCTCGATGGATGAGCACTTCCAGCTCGCACCATGACTTTCCTGCAATTTCCAAGCATTGCCTCAGGAATAATCTAAGACTCACTGCCTCCATTCAAAGCAACTACTACTACTACATAAGTAACATATACATGTTACTGGTACCTAAAGGCAATTCAAAGTAAACTACTAGGGATCTACGAGTGAATACTCATCACCCGTTATTCAATTATTTCGTTTTAGATCCTATGGTGTACATTGTCATCATGTTCCTCAATTTCCAAATGAGGCTCCTTATCACTCCACCTATAACTATTTGCTTTGATACCAAAAAGGGGTGTTGTAGCACCCCGAACCCTTCGAAGGTCGCCATAAGCACCGATGTTACATCTCATTACCCTTTTGTTCTACACTTAGAAGAAGCGTTGTTATTCACGGGCATTTTTTTTTTTTTTAAAAGCGGTCCTGGGCGCGACTCACTAGCGGAAGCAAATTAAAGCATCACCATCTCTCCCCCTACCAACCATGATACCAATACACACCACTAATCACCATAATTTTTATAGACAAGCCACGACACTTTATTTACATATATTTTCAAGATGGGACTTCTTTTGGGTCGGTACATCAAAAAGGAAACGCTAGGACTCAGCCATGTCCAGCCTAAAACCTCAAAAAGAATCCCTCTCATCACCCCATCATCATCACATGTGCACAACCCCCATCATAAGTGTCGGCTAACTATCCCAAAAAGAAACAGCCCCTACTCGTCACGCATAGGTCTCACACCCAGTCCGGTGCGTCAGGCGGCAGCGGTGGCAGCATCCCTCTCATCACCCCATCAAGGTGAACGTGGACAGAGACAAACTCCTAGACAATCGGGCCCCCAGCCAGGCCTATGTCGTACGAGACAAAACAACGCACACGTATGTATGTCAGTCCAGGCACAGAAGGATAGCTGAACTCCTCACACTCTACCTCGGCATCGGACGGTAACCGTAAAATGCACCCCGCGCGACGACAGGAAGCGGCATACTACTAATCTGAAATGTTGGTCCCCAAAAGGGGTGAGTACAACCACTCAGCAGATAAGGAATCCAACAACCACTCAATGCATCATACAAGTCATACATGCATTGCACGCGTTACTTACCTAGAAGCCATGCGCATACTGTCATGCATCATCATCACAAATTATAACACATACATGTGTATCATCATCATGTCATACATATCATCATCATTATGACATCACCACATCACACATCTCATCATCATCATCGTCTTGCATATCATCATGCATATCATTACGCATATCATCATGCCATATCATATATCATCATCATCATCATTATCATCATGCACATCATCATCCATATCATCATGCCATATCATATATCATCATCATCATCATGCATATCATCATGCATATTATCATACCATATCATATATCATGCATGCCATCATGCATATCATCATACCATATCATATATCATCATCATCGTCATGCATATCATCATGCATATTATCATACCATATCATGTATCATCATCATCGTCATGCATATCATCATGCATATTATCATACCATATCATGTATCATCATCATTGTCGTCATGCATATCATCATGCATATTATCATGCCATATCACATCATGCATGGTTCAATTTCCACTTTTAATTTTTTAATTTGATCACCACATCATCCTTCCTCGGATCATCAATTTCATCTCACATCATACACTCGCATCCTATGCGAGAAAAACCTCCGGCATTCAGCCATTCCGGAGCCACGGGCATCCGGCCCCCACATTCCGGGCATCTCGCATCCCAACTGGCATCACGAGGCATTCCCTTCGAGCAGAAACCTCCGACAGGGCTTCTGGCATTTACACTCCTTGGCCGGGCATCCCGCACCCCAATCCTGGCATCGCGAGGCATTTTCTTCGGGAAACCTCCGACGGGGCTTCCGGCCCCACATTCCGGGCATCCTGAATCTCCGGGAAATCCGGCAATGCATCTCTATACATTCCGGCCTCATCCTCCACCACAACCACCTCCTCATTTACCATTATCCATGTTTACCAATTTCAGTCTTAATTTACCATGGCATATGACGTGACATCAAACAAGTCATACTTGGCATATAATTCACACATGCATCTCAATTAAATGTCATGCACACACTAAGACCTTATCATACATGCAACAATGTATAATTATTTATTAATAAATTTAATGGAATTTGTGGCCAATAAAATAATCCATTTTATTTTATTTATTTATTTTTAAATTTCAACTTTTGCCATTTTCATAAATATTAAATTTAATATCTATAGATTCCCAAAATTATAAAAATTAAAGCAATTATCAAACAAGCCAATAGGATGATAATTACATACAAAATACATGGCCAAATAGAATTTTCCACAATCTCACAATTTTCACAAAACATCATATGATTTTCGGATGAAACCAGAATGCACGGTTTCCGAAGCAATTCGATTAAAATATCCATACGGCCTCCAAAAATTACGACATTTTACAGAGTGATATCCAAGACATTTTACAACTTTCATGAAGAACTCCAAGCCAGATTCTTTTTAGATAAATTTCTACAGTCCCACGAATCTTCTGGATCCATTACCGCATCGTCCAGTACATACTTCTCCGAAATATTGAGTTTTCACCTACCTATTCTCTTTCGTTTCCTCTGAAATGTGGATATGTTATACATCAAGATATCCTCTACAAGTTTTATGAAGATATCTAAGTCAAATAACATATTGTATAGTCGTCATATATGTCCATGAAGTCTCGGGTGTCTCGGAATACATCACCAGAATCACCATCTTCAAGATGTAGTTGATTTACTAGAATATACTTGTTCATTTCATTTCAAATTTGAGTATGTTATATTTTAAGATGTCTCCTACAACTTTCATGAAGAAATAGAAGTGAGATTCTCAACAAAAACCAACATGCAATCACAAATCCAACCAAAGGTCAGTAAAATCTTTCCAGATCTGGGGCTCCGTAGTATGTGACTTTAACCCCTTAAATATCCATCATTTTCCACGAAATTTTAGTATGTTGTAGTAAAATATGTTAGATACAACTTTCATGAAGAAATGGAAGCCAAAGTCGGACGCTAAACACACATGCAAGCTCAAACAACATTCTGACTCACAGGGTACGAGCAAGAACAGTCATGCGATTCAAGTATAAGCCAACCACACCTCGGTTTTTCTCACTTAAACACCCAAAAATTTAACATGCAAACAAAATTCAAGCATGCAAGAGCAGCTAGAGGACTCCCACTTGCCTCTAGACCGGTCGGTCGACGGCGTAAGGCGGCGAGCACGGCAGACGGACGGCGGTTCCTCCTCTCAGCCTCTCCTCTCTCGACCGCTCTCTCCCTCTCTCTCGCACAACTCTCTCTCTCTCTCTCTCTCTCTCTCTCTCTCTCTCACTCTCTTGGACGAATGAAACCAGCCACTCTTTTCTCTCTCTTCCCTTTTATCCCCCCCTAAAGCTCATCATTTGTAATGATTGCTTTGCCTCCTAACTAGCCAATGCTTGCCCTTCTTCTTGCCACTTGTCTCATTGCATGCATAATGGGCTTGGGCTTTTGGGCTTGGGCTTCCTCTTCTTGGGCTGGCGACAGCCCCCTTTAGTGGGCCTAATTGGGCCGACTAACTTGGCCCATCAAGGCTTCGGCCAATGGGCCTAAGGCCCAACCTAAAAATTGACGTTTTCCTCTTCTTCTTTTTCTTTTTTTGAATTTCTTCTATAAATATTTTTAAATTTCAATTTTCATCTTGGCCAAAGTCTTGTGACATTTTGTTTATTGAAATTTAATTTATAAAGTGCATGGCCAAGCATAGATTATTATCATAATCTATCAAATTTAAATTCTTCACAAACATATGCACACATCATCTATTCTAAAAAAAGACTAATGGCTAAAGCATAAACCTTAGAAATTTTATCACCTAATTAAGGACTTTAACACACCTTATGGCTTGACATTGAATTTTGGGATGCCACACCTACCGATCTCCAATCGTCCGCCAATGAGGGAAAACCCTCGTCTTTGACCAAAGCTCCCAAGAGAAAAAAATGGAGAACCCCTGAAGAGAGAGAGAAATCCATTTTTCCCGCTAGAGAGAGTGCTAGCGAGAGAGTCCGAGAGAGCCCCCTTGAGAGGAGAGAGTGCCCCCTTTTTAATTTTTTTTTAATTTACTTTTTTTTTTTTAATTTTCTTTTCTTGTTTTCATTTTTTTTTTTTTTTTTTTTTTTTATGTTTCCATTCATTCATTTTTTAAAAATCTTTTTGGCTGTTTATTTTTTATATTTGTGCAAAAATCGGGTGTGAATAGGTAGCGGGAAAGGTCGGGGCGCGCTATATGTGATATGTGTAATACCCTAGATACCGACCCCATAAGGATTGGCCACGGCATTGATTAGTTCAATCGGTAAGGTATTAAGGATTGGTCATGGTCCGATTAATCGACCGACTGGTCACGAATTGGTGTCAGCCATGAATTTTCTACCGACCATACCAATAGAATAAGATCACCAGCTCATAAGATGACTTTTTTTTATCACGAGAATTGGTAACATGATGATTTTGGATCGGCAGATGGTCACGACTGATTAGAGTGCCTGACCGTTGGTGATTCCGCCCAGCTATGCACGGATGATCCGAATTCATTAAATGCAATTGCCTTCCCAAAAATGCATCATTCCCTATATAATTCATAGTGATCGAAAATAAATCTCGAATTGGTGATCTCCAATCATGGATTGGTAATGTATCGACCATGAACCATATAGATGAATTGGGTGTCAATCGGAATGAGCCTCGGGATAGACCCAGCTATTCCGACACTAATTATAAGATCCATGAGTGCCTTGGCTTAGTGCTAGGCCATGGGTAACCTTAGGATTAGCCTTGAACCAACCGAAGGACAATCGGCCCTTTAGGCCAACTAACCGTCCAAAGGAATGGTTCGGGCGAGTATGGAACGTGATGGCTGAACCATGGGTGTACATGATTTAGTTTTTTGAGGTGTACCTAATGATCCCTTTTTCGGCCCCGAAACCAACCTAGATGATGGATTTCTTTGGACCGCTTTCTTGAGGAAGAACATGACAAAATTGAATTCTCCAGAATGCCCTAGTTTCTTCATGAAAGAGGTTGACTTATTATTCCACCTAGATTTTTCTAGATATGGTCATGATTATCGTTGCGACCTAATTTTTTGGGTGCTCCACCTAAAATTAAGCTAATATATTACTAAGTCTAACTTAGCTCAGGCTCTCCCAAGCCCATACCAATTCGCAACTTGAGGTTCAAGTATTTAGCATGCAAATGATTATTATCTAGGAGTTGCCACTAATCGGTTTATGGTAGGTCGATTAGACACCTAAGTAAAATAATCGGATGATTGTTTTACTCCTACGAATCAGAAACTAAGGGTACGAGGACTTGGTTACACCAGATTTCTCTAATGCCCTTTCGGTACCATTTCTTTTAATTTTCAAAAAATATTTTTGCAGGCAGCTTGGAATCATTTTAACCTAAATCCCTATCATGCAAAAGGGTGATCACACATATGCTCAATCACTATTAAACAATCAAAATACTTCCATTAAAAGAAATAAACAAACAAGGCATTTTTTTTTTGGGTTTTCTTTTATTAAAACATGCATTTTAACTACATGACCTAATTTTACTAATGAGCAAATTCTAAGTAAATGAACCTATTATGCAAACTAATTAACATGCACCTAATATTTTTGTATATTTTTATTAAAATTCGGAATTAATGAAAATCCTAATTAAATTATCTAAAATGAATCATTTTTTAATTTATTTTAGGGATTAATTTGAAACCCTATCCTATCTTAGAATTTTTTTTTAAATGAGATAATTAAAATATGTAAACATTATCTAAAACCCTATTTATAAAAAAGAAGAAGGTTATTTAGGTCCAACCCTAACCTATTTCAAACAAATTATCTAAAAATGCAATGCTAAAAATATAATCCTAAAAATTTCTATTTTACTAATCTACGTGCTCATGGAAGATTTTGATTTTTTTTTTTTTAAATTTTTAGTGTTTTTTTCAAAACAAGCAATATTATATCTAAAATAATAAAGATATTCATGAAATAAATGACCAAAATAATCGAAAAAAATAACATGTTGTCTCACCTGATCAAATTAACGATTACTCTAACCCTAAACATCACAACAAAGAGTTCAAAATAATTAAAAATCGGATCCTAAATCTTATGGATCAAATTAATAATTATATTGATTCAACAATTAAAATACTATCAACAAATCCCAAAATTTAATATAATTAAAAAAATGACCTGACATCTTATGGATCAAATTAGTAATTACAATAATTTTGGGGAAAACTCCTGCAGATAATGCTTACAAAATTTGTGAATATTAACATCAAATATGACAATTTAAATAAATAAACCTAAAAAAATAATAATAGTAATAATAGTAAGCTAAACTACCTCGACAGAGATGGTGGGCGGCGCTAGGCAGTTGCTAGCCGGAGACGGAGCTCCAGCGAAAGGGACAGCAGATAAGGGTGGAGCAGCAACGGCGAGCAAGCAGAGGTATTGGTGGAGTGGCGTCGGCTAAGTGGAGACAGGCCATTGGTTTGCTGGGCGCGAGCTATAGATGTGCAGCAGCAGCGTTGGGTCATGGGTTGCTGGATGCTGGAAGGCGGCGGCAAGGCGGTGCTCGAGCTTCTGATTGCAGGCGATGTAGATCCGGCAGTAGCAGCGGCGTCACAGGACTTCGACTCCAGGCAGCAGGGCCTTAGGTTGAGTTGGGACGTCGATCGCTGGTCTTCAAGGTAATGGTGTTAGGCATGGTAGAATAGGGACTGAGGCACAATGAAGCAGGGAGCGTCGAGCGATGTAGGGCCGGTGAAGGTGCGACAAAGGAGACCCGGCGTCGACTCGAGCTTGAATAGAGCAGCGACTTGAATGGGTAAAATTGCAAATCTTAGGCAAAGCAGAAGCGCGATCGATCGGATGGTGGAGGCGCAACAGCTTGGGTTGCAATGGCGGGTCGAAAGGTTCGAGCTGCAAGGGAATCGGCATACAGATCAGGCCGCGAGCAGCGAATGAGAAGAGCCGAGGTCACAGGGGAGTGGTGCAAAAGTGGCATCGGCGCGAGATCGTCACAATTATGACAGCAAGGCGGCAGTTGTATGTGGCGGGGTTGCGCATCGTGGCGAGACTAGCTAGTGTGGTGATGCGGTGAGGCGGCGCCGACCGTCGCAAGGAGGGCGGAGCAGAATTAGAGCCAGCGGAGGGAGTGTAGAAGCAGAACCGATGGAGGGAGGAAGATGGTGAATAGTAAATGTCAAATCACCTCTATAACTTTTCCTTTCACTTTTCACTTTTTTTTTTTACCCTTTTTGTTCTACTTTTTTTCAACCAAGAAAAACCCTAGAAAAGTCCCCCATTTCTCACCGTACATAGGTGATCTTCGTAGAATATTTTATCTCCTTTTTCAATATACAAGAAGATAGCCTATACCCTCTCAATCACAAAAATCCTCTTATTTTCCTTATCTTCTGAATATTCTCTACTGATTTGTGGCACCCCCGAAACGGCCCCCGATCCGTTAGGGTCCCCACAGCTCACTTACCTTTCACTTAACTTGATATATATATTTACCCTGATACCATAGAATTATAATGGGTCCATAGGTCCTGAGGGTTTATATCATTTAGATCGGTTCCAGCGCAGTTCATATAACGGAAGTATATTAAAAGTATCCCTATCCCATACTCAACAAAATAATGCAATGCACACCAACGACACATTTTATATAAATTAGAGCCGAACACTTTTATTTACATATCTTGATGGACATCATGAGTCGGTACATTAAAAGGCCAAGGCATTTCTAAGCTCGGCTATATCCAAAAGTACTCGACTCTATAGCAGTCATGTATATCAGTCCATCATTTAGTGTCAGTGGTCCAAAAAGCGTCATCTGCTGTCTCGACCCAAAATCAAATCCAATCCAGTCCATCGGCCGGCGGCGGCGGCAGCAACCTCAGCAAGCGGCCATCCAGTCGGAAAAAAATCGAAATGAACTCCTGATGAACTAGGCCGGCAGAATGGCCTATATCAAAGGTCATCAAAATCCTCATACGTTCGAACACCAATCCATGCACTCCAGGATGATCGTACTCTGGCATCTCCCACTGCAGGTCAACCAGGAGCCCATAAAATGTACCAGGGGTCGGAGGCAGCAGAGACATTTTCTTTCTAGTCTAAAATGTTAGTCCCCAAACGGGGTGAGTACAACCACTCAGCAGTAAAAGATCCATCAAACTACACAATGCAACAAGCAAGACAACCAAGATTTCAAGTGAAATGCACATATCATCTATGCAATCATGCATATAAATCCATAAGGTTCATCCCATGCCTTAATAACCACATTTTCAAAGCCAGATGATACCAACTCAAAATTCATAGACAATTTATGAACCATGCCATATGCACACACATGTACAAGATTGATTTCACATTTTAATATTCGAAAGAATCTCATTTTCCCGGGGACTAGTATTTGCATCCCTCCGGGCTCTCGCACCCAACCTGGCATCGCGAGACTTCCGGCACACACATCTGGGCATCTCGCACCCCAACTAGCATCACGAGGCCTCCGGCACACACCTCCGGGCATCCAGCACACACCTCTGGGCATCTCGAAACTCCCGAAGACATCCACCACACACCTCCGGGCATCCGACCGGTGTCGACTGTGGCATCCCAAAATTCAATGACAAGCCATAAGGTGTGTTAAAGTCTCTAATTAGGTGATAAAAATTTCCATGGCTTATGCTCTAGCCATTAGTCTTTTAATTAGATGATTTGTGCATATGATTGTGAAAATTTAAATTTGATAGATTAATAATCTATGCTTGGCCATGTACTTTATAAACTAAATTTCAATAAACAAGATGCCCCAAGACTTTGGCCAAGATGAAAATTGAAATTTAAAAAAAATATTTATAAAAGAATTTCAAAAAAAAGAGAGGAAAAAGTCAATTTTGGGATGGGCCTTAGGCCCATTGGCCTAAGCTTTTAATGGGCCAAGCTAGTCGGCCCAATAGAAGCCCATGGAAGGGGGCTGTCGCCGGCCCATTTAGGCCCAAGGAGATGTGGCCGTCGGCCACAAAGAATGCCCAAGAGGAAGGCCCAAGCCCAAGCCCATGCATGAGCTTTGCCAAGTGGCAAAGAGAAGCTCATGCATTGGCCAATTGAAAGGCAATCTCATGATTGCTAATGATGAGCTCTAGGGGGGATAAAAGGGAAGAGAGAGAGAGGAGTGGCCGGTTGCTCCATTCGGCCAAGAGAGAGAGATTTCGAGAGAGAGAGGGAGATCATGCGAGAGAGAGGAGAAGCCGAGGAGGGAGGCGCCGTCGCTCGCCGTGTGCCACCGTGCTCGCCACCTTACGCCGTCGTCCGTCCGGTCTAGAGGCAAGTGGGAGTCCTCTAGCTTCTCTTGCATGTGTGTATGATGCTTGCATGTTAAATTCTTGGGTGTTAGGTGAGAAAAACCGAAGCAATGGTCGATTTATGTGTGAATGGTGTGGCTGTTCTTGCTCGTACCCTGTGAGTCAGAATGTTGTTTGAGCTTGCATGTGTGTTTAGAGTCCAATTTTGGCTTCGATTATTCATGAAAGTTGTAGCTAACATCTTTTATTACAACATACTAAAATTTTGTGGAAAATGATGGAGATTTGAGGGGTTAAAGGCTCATCCTACCGAGACCCCAGATCTGGAAAGATTTTACTGACCTTTGGTTGGACTTGTGGTTGTATGTTGGTTTGAGTTGAGAATCTCACTTCTATTTCTTCATGAAAGTTGTAGGGTACATCTTAAAATATAACATAATAAAATTTGAAGTGAAATGAACAAGAATAGTCTAGTAAATCAACTAGATCTTGAAGACGGTGATTCTGGTGATGTATTCCGAGACACCCGAGACTTCATGGACATAGATAATGATTATAATATGGTTATTTGACTTAGATCTCTTCATGAAACTTGTAGAGGACATCTTTATGTATAACATATCCCAATTTCAGATAAAAGGAAAGAGAATAGGTAGTTTAAAACTCAATATTTGGGAGAAGTATACACTGGACAATGCGGTAATGGATCCAGAAGCTTCGTGAGACTGTATAAAATAATATAAAAAGAATCTAACTTGGAGTTCCGCATGAAAGTTGTACGAACATGTCTTGGCTATAACTCAGTAAAATTGTATAATTTTTAGAGGCCATATGGATATTTTAATTGAATTTCTTCGAAAACCGTGCATTCTGGTTTCATCCGAGAATCATAGGATGTTTTGTGAAAATGGTGAGATTGTGTAAAATTCAATTTGGCCATGAATTTTGCATGAAATTGTCATCCTACTGGTTTGTTTAATGATTGCTTGAATTTTTATAATTTTTGGGAATTTATAGATATTGAATTTAATATTTATTTTAAAAAATAATAAATATAATAATAATAAATATAATAATAATAAAATAAAATAAAATGGATTATTTTATTGGCCATAAATTTCATAAATGATTACACCATGTAGCATGTATGATAAGATATTGGTGTCTGTATGACATTGAATTATGATGCATGTGTGAATCATATGCCAAGTATGATTTGTTTGATGTCACGCCATATGCCATGTTAAATTGAGATCAAAATAATGGTAAATGCGGATAATGATAGGTGAGGAGGTGGTTGTGGTGGAGGATAATGCCCGGAATGTATAGAGATGCATTGCCGGATGGCCCTGGGAGATTCAGGATGCCCGGAACGTGGGGGTGCCGGAAGCCTTGTCGGAGGTTTCTGCCCAAAGGGAATGCCTCGCGATGCTAGGATTGGGGTGCGGGATGCCCGGCCAGGGAGTGTAAATGCCCGGCCATGATATGCTAAATGTCACTGCATCCATTGTATAAATGACGATCCAAGGCATCACAACTCGTAGAGCAATTCAATTGTTCTTGAAATAAAACAGTTTCGAACCAAAACAGAATGCACTCCACTAATTGAAATTCTGGAAAAATTAGTATACGATCTTAATATATTCTAAGAATTACACATGTTATAAACAAGGTCTAGGGGGAAGAAGTTTTATGAAGAACACCAAGTTAAGAAAATTTCGTTTAAATCGCAATGGACCGTGCATCACGCCCATAAACCTTCAAACATCACTATTGCACAATTTTAATAACAAATTCGGTATAACCCTTAAATGAACTAAGAAATTATGAAATTTTAATATGTTATATATAAAACCTAGAGGTAAAATTTTCGTGCAGAACTCGAAGTCGGATTCATTATAGATCAAGAGCTATAATCACTATAACCTCCCTAACCCTCTGTAATAGTTTTCCAGGTTTAACACTTTCAAAGAAAAATCGTTTCACCGACCAATACTTGTCCGTTTCTTCTCAAAGTTTAGTATGTTACTCCTCAAGATGTCATCTACAACTTTCATCAGTACATGAAGTCAAATTCCAACTAAATAATTGCATAAAATTCACGGAGTCGCCCAAGGTCAAGCTGTTTTTCCATGAAACAGTTTGCTAGTCCTAGAGAACTACTTATATTCTTTTGAATTCCAGTATCCAGCATCAAAATCAAGCATCTCCAAATCTATTACGCTTCACTAGACAACCACAGCACAACATAATGTAGATCAATGGACTTCACTTGCTTTAAGTCCGACACAACCACAACAAGCAAAACAGTAACTAGCGGACTTCGGGTGCAGCTCAATCGATGGGGAAGCTAGGTGGTGTCGACGGTGGCAGCAGACGTGCTCACGGCAGGGCTGGTCTCCTTCTTTCCCTTGCCGATGCACCCTCACAACTCTCTCTTTCTCTCATACTTTCTCTCTCTTTCTCTCAGTTACTCTCTCTCTCTCTCTCTCTCTCTCTCTCTCTCTCTCTCTCTCGTTCATTCTGCCCCTTTCTTTTCCTTTTAATTTCTTAATTAGCTAGTAATCATGAGGTTTTGCATGGGAAACCTCCAGTGAAGCAAGGGGCGGCGACACCTCATGCAGTCCCTCTTGCCACTTGTTGATTTTCTTGCATGGAGGTGGCTTCATTCGGCCATGCCTTGGTCGACTAGATGAAGGGGAAATGTGGCCGGTTTGGGTGGTATTGGGCCTTAAGTTTTCAGTCCACATTTGCTCCTAATTTTTCCACTTTAATCCCTTCTTATAATTACATAATCACAAATATTCGCATGACCATAAGTATTACAGCAATACACCAAGATAGTTCAATTCGTAAGGTACATGGCCAAGTATAGAAAATTTATTATCAATCCATATTATAGTACAACCTCGGTCTCACATGAGCATATGATGCATTTCCAACAAAAGAATAGTCCATTCAATGCTCGGCCCTTACTTAATTGTAATCCATTGGTCTAATGACTATAATATAGTCCGATGGTGCTTCCATCACTTAGTCATGGGCCATAGTGTATCTAGGGATCGTTATGAGATTTTAGGATGGCACAATTCTCCCCTCCTTAGAGAATTTTGTCCTCAAAATTAGACATCACTTATGTCTCTTTAAACAAGTGAGGGTACCTTTCCCTCATGTCATTTTCACTTTCCCATGTGGATTCCTCCATATCATGATGTCGCCATAACATCTTAACCAATGGAATTTTCTTGGTCCTGAGAATTTGCTCTTTTTGATCCAGTATTTGCACAGGCTCCTCAATGTATCTCACTTTCTCATCCACTTTGATGGCTTCATGATCGAGTATGTGTTCTAGATCGAGCTGATACTTCCTCAGCATCAATACGTGATATAAATCATGCAAGTTCTCTAGCTAGGAGGTAAAGTTAGTTGATAGGCTACATCCCCTATTCTTTCTATTATTTCAAATGGTCCAACGAATCTAAAGCTCAACTTACCCTTCATTCCAAATCGAGATATTCCTTTCATAGAGGATACCTTAAGGAATACATGATCCCCCACATTAAGCTCTAAGGGTCTTCTACGCTTATCTGCGTAGTCTTTCTGCCTACTCTGGGTTGTTTTAAGTCTTTTCCTTATAATTCCAACAGCCTTAGTGGTAACTTGTACCAACTCAGGTCCTGTCAATCTCCTTTCGCCTACTTCATTGCAACAGATAGAGGTCCTGCACCTTCTTCCATATAATGCTTCATACGGAGCCATGCCTATACTTTTCTGAAAACTGTTGTTATAGGCGAACTCTATTAAGTGCAACTTTTCATCCAAACTTCCCCTAAAATCAATAATACAAGCTCTTAGCATATCTTCCAGAGTCTAGATCACTCTTTCCGTTTGTCCATCTGTTTAAGAATGAAAAGCAGTACTAAATTGAAGCTTTGTCCCTAAGGCATTTTGGAGACTTACATATATCTCAGCAAGTTTATCCATCGGGTAGTCTACGCGGACCGCTAGGAAATGGGCAAACTTACTCAAGCGATCTACTATCACCCAGATCAAGTCATGACCACTTGATGTCATTGGCAGTCCTTGCACAAAGTCCATCATCACATGTTCCCATTTCCACTCTGGTATGTCTAATGGTCTTAATAGTCTTGCAGGTTTGCAGTGTTCTGCTTTCACTTGCTGGCATGTTAAACACTGAGAAACATGTTTAGCTATATCCGCCTCCATGCTATTCCACCAAAACTATTGGGGTAAATTTCTATACATTTTTGTACTACTTGGATTAATACTATAATTTCTCCTATGTGCTTCCGACAGAATTTCCTTTTTCACTACTTCATTATCAGGAACACAGAGTCGTCCTTGGCATCTTAATACTCCATCCTTAGAGACTTGAAACTCTGATCTTTTCCCTAAAGACACAACGTTTCGTATCTTCACAACCTCTAGATGAGATTCCCATAGAATCTTAACTTTCTAAATAATTTTGGGCTCAATCCTTAATGCAATGAGCATACTGGTAAGGTGGTCTATTTCCAACTTGAAGTGTGAATCTACTACTGACTTTAACAGATTCCATTATGTTATCCTTAGACTAACCATGTCCATAGCCGACTTTCGACTAAGGGCATCTGCCACCTTATTTGCCTTCCCTGGGTGGTACCATATTTCACAGTCATAATCCTTTAATAATTTCATCAACCTTCTATGTCTCATGTTCAACTCTTTTTGCGAAAACAAATACTTCAAGCTCTTATGATCTGTATAGATTTCAAACTTCTCTCCATACAAATAATGTCTCCATATTTTCAAAGAAAAAACTATAGTTGCCAATTCTAAATCATGGGTTGGGTAATCTAACTCATGAGGTTTCAACTGCCTCGATGCATAGGCTATGACCTTGCCATACTGCATCAAAACACATCCCAGTCCTTTATGAGATGCATCACTATACACTGTAAATCTATAAGATCCAGATGGTATAGTTAGAATTGGAGTTGTAGTTAACTTCCTTTTAAGTTCCTGAAAACTTCTTTCACATTCTCCACTCCATTCAAACCTCACATTTTTGCGAGTCAATTTCGTTCAAGGGCTTGCTAGTTGTGAGAATCCTTCAATAAACCTCCTATAATAGCCAGCCAGTCCTAAGAAAATTCGTATTTCGGTTGGTGTCGTCGATCTCGGCCAGTTCACTACCATCTCAACCTTTGCAGGGTCTACTACAATTCCATTTCCCAACACCACGTGTCCTAAAAAATATTATCTGGTCTAGCCAGAATTCACACTTACTGAATTTGGTGTACAACTTATGATCTCTTAGTGTTTGCAAAGCTATCTTCAAGTGTTGCTCATGCTCTTCAGGTCCTCTAGAATATATTAGGATATCTTCAATGAAGACAATCACAAATTGATCCAGATAAGGTTTCAATATCCTATTCATTAAATCCATTTATGCCGATGGTGCATTTGTCAATCCAAATGGCATAACTAGGAACTCGTAGTGTCCATAGCGAGTCCTAAATGCAGTCTCAGGAATGTCTTCTTTCTTTATCCTTAACTGATGGTATCCTCACCTTAAGTCAATTTTAGAAAAGACTGAACTTCCTTGCAATTGATCAAATAAATCATCAATTCTAGGCAAGGGATACTTATTCTTTACAATCACCTGGTTCAGTTGTCTATAGTCAATACATAAACGCATCGACCCGTCCTTCTTTTTCACAAATAGGATCGATGCACCCCAAGGAGAAGCACTTGGCCTAATAAATCCCTTATCAAGCAATTCTTGCAGTTGCACCTTCAATTCCTTCAGCTCCATCGAGGCCATTCTATACGAGGCTTTCGATATTGGTCCCGTTCCAGGCATTAGTTCGATTTCAAACTCAAACTCAATCTCTCGTTTTGGTGGTAATCCAAGCAGCTCCTCAGGAAACACATCCTGAAATTCCCTAATCATTCGAATCTCATCGATTTTAGTCTCTTTCTTAGTAAGATCTCTTACTACCGCTAGGTATCCTTGACATTCTTCATCAAGTAGTTCATGAGCTTCTACCATTGAAATAATGGCTATAAAAGGGTTTGTCTGACCTCCGAAAAATTCAAAACTAGACTGGTCTGCTAACATAAACTGGATCACTTTCCTATAACAATCCACCTTAGCTCGATACTTATGGAGCCAGTTCATGCCTATAATAACATCAAAGTCATACATAGCCATCACAATTAAGTCTATTTCCATATCCCGTCGTCCTATAGTTATCTTACATTTTTCACACACCAGCGTAAACAATACCATGTTCTTTAAAGGCGTAACAACACAAAGAGGCGTCTCAAGAGGTGTAGTTTCTAACTTACTTAACTATCTATATCTTTCAGATACAAATGAATGTGTAGCACCCATATCGAATAATGCATATGCCTTCTTGCCATTTATAAAAATCGTACCTGAGATAACATTTTTGGAAGCTTCCGCTTCCTCTTGGGTGATTGCATACACCTTTCCTTGTGCTGGTGATCTCTGTGGATTCCTTTGTGGATATGGTCCAACAGTACGTTGTTGTACTCGTCGCATCAGGTTGCCATTCGGCTACGACCTCTCTTGTGGACAATCTTTCTTGAGGTGACCTACCTGTCCACAACCATAACATTTCATCCGTCCATTTTAAGGTCCTGGGCCATGTTGCCCATCGCATCTTCGACAAGCATTACTTTGATAGGGTGCTTTTCCTAAATTCCGACCATCCCAAGCTTTTCCAAAGTTTCCAAAATTACTCTTTTTATTAGATTTTCAAGTCTGACCTTGATCAGGATAAGGTCTCTTACCCCGTCGGATATCACTAAAAGTCAACTATCTCTTAGACTTTGATTGTTCACTTACTAATTCCCGCTCCACCTACTGTGCCCTTTCATAAATTTCGTTATAATCTCTTATCTTCAAAGGCACCAGTTGCTTTCTGATATCAGTCCTCAACCCTTTCAGGAATCTCTTAGCTTTTTCTTCTTGATCCTCAATCAGCCTGGGAGCATATATGGACAATTCAGAAAATTTTGCCTCATACTAGTCTATTGTCAGCTCCTTTTGTTCCAATTGAACAAATTCAGTAATGTTCTTATCCCTGGCACAGTCAAAAGAATGCTTTCTATTGAAAGCTCTAACAAATTCGTCCCAATTGATATTAGTACTTGGAGGAAAGATCGTGTCTCTTGAAGCTCTCCACCAAAACTTTGCATTTCCCTCCAATTGGTACTCTGCCAAAGTTATTTTCTCAGCATCATTGCAGTTCAACAATCAGAAAATTTGTTCCATTCCATCTATCCATTGTTCCGCCTCGTTAGGATTTCCTGTTCCACTAAGCTTAGGTGGCTTCAGCTTCAAAAATTGTTCCACCAGTCCTTGAGGGCGACGTTCCACTCCAGGTTGTTGTTGCGCTTGTCTTTCCATCAGATTTCCTATATTGGCCAATGCCTGCAAGATGTCTTATATTCGGGGTTCAACCCTTGTAGCAGAGGCTTCAGCCCTTGATGGATGAGAACTTCTAGCTCGTACCATGACATTTCTGGAGTTTCCAAGCATTTGCCTTAGGAATAATCGGTGACTCAATGTCTCCATTTAAAAGCAACTGCAAGTATATATAAGTAACATAAACATGTTACTGGCACCTAAAATCAACTCATAAAAATTACTAGGGATCTACGAGTGAATACCCATCACCCGTTGTTCAAAGTTAGTCAGCTATCTTAGTTAGTATCCTATGGTGTGCATTGTCATCTATTCCTCAACTTCCAGATGAGGCTCCCTATCACTCCACATATAAACCATAGCTCTTATATGGCCATTTGTGGCACCCCCAAAACGGCCCCCGATCCATTAGGCTCGCCACAATTCACTTACATTTCACTTAACTTGATATATATATATATATATATTTATTTATTTATTTACTTTGATACCATAGAATTATAACGGGTCCATAGGTCCTGGGTGTTTATATCATTTAGATCGGTCCCAGCGCAGTTCATATAACGGATGCATATTAAAAGTCTCCTTATCCCATACTCAACAAAATAATGCAATGAACACCAACAACACATTTTATATAAGTTAGAGCCGAACACTTTTATTTACATATCTTGATGAACATCATGTGTCGGTACATCAAAAGGCCAAGGCATTTCTAAGCTCGGCTATATCGAAAAGTACCGGACTCTACAACAGTCATGTATACCGGTCAATCATTTAGTGTCGGCGGTCCAAAAAGCGTCATCTGCTGTCTCGACCCATAATCAAATTCAATCCGGTCCATCGGCCGATGGCAGCGGCAGCAACCTCAGCAAGCGGCCATCTACTCGAACGAGAACCAAAATGAACTCTTGATGAACTGGGCCAGCGGAATGGCCTATATCAAAGGTCAGCAAAATCCTCATATGTTCGAACACCAATCCATGCACTGTAGGATGATGGTACTCTGACATCTCCCACTGCAGGTCAACTACGAGCCCATAAAATGTACCAGGAGTCGGAGGCAGTAGAGACATTTTCTTTCTAGTCTGAAATGTTAGTCCCTAAATGGGGTCAATACAACCACTCAGCAGTAAAATATCCATCAAACTACATAATGCGACAAGCAAGACAATCAAGATTTCAAGTGAAATGCACATATCATCAATGCAACCATGCATATAAATCCATAAGGTTCATCCCATGCCTTAATAACCACATTTTCAAATCCAGATGATACCAACTCAAAATTCATAGATAATTTATGTACCATGTCATATGCACACACATGTACATGATTGATTTCTCATTTTAATATTCGAAAGAATATCATTTTCCCGGGGACGAGTGTTTGCATCCCTCCGGGCTCTCGCACCCAACCTGGCATCAAGAGACTTCTGGCACACACCTCCGGGCATCCAATCGTTGTCAACTCACTCGACCCTATGGGCATCCCGACACTCCCGGGGCATCGTCGTCTCAGCCGTCCGATGGTATCATCAACATCACAATATATATACATATATGTATCACTTTGAAAATAACATTTGATGTCATATGATATGCTAAATGTCACCACATCCATTGTATAAATGACGATCCAAGGCATCACAACTCATAGAGCAATTTAATTGTTCTTGAAATAAAACAGTTTTCGAACCAAAACAGAATGCACTCCACTAATTGAAATTCTGGAAAAATTAGTATACGATCTTAATAAATTCTAAGAATTTAACATGTTATAAACAAGGTCTAGGGGGAAATTTTTTTATGAAGAACACCAAGTTAAGAAAATTTCATATAAATCGGAATGGTCCGTGCATCACAGCCATAAAACTTCAAGCATCATTATTGCACAGTTTTAATAAAAATTTCGGTATAATCCCTAAATGAACTCAGAAATTTCTGAAATTTTGATATGTTATAGATAAAATCTATAGGTAAGAGTTTTATGCAGAACTTGAAGTCGGATTCATTATAGATCAATATCTATAATCACTATAACTCTCCCTAACCCTATGTAACAGTTTTCCAGGTTTAACACTTTCAAGGAAAAATCGTTTCACCAACCAATACTTGTCCGTTTCTTCTCAAATTTTAGTATGTTACTCCTAAAGATGTTATCTACAACTTTCATCAATGACATGAAGTAAAATTCCAACTAAATAATTGCATAAAATTCACGGAGTCACCAAAGGTCAAGCTGTTTTTCCATAAAATAGTTTGCTAGTCCTAGAGAACTACTTCTATTCTTTTGAATTCCAACTTCCAGCATAAAAAATTCAAGCATCTCCAAATCTATTACACTTCACTAGACAACCACAGCACAACATAATGTAGATCAATGGACTTCACTTGCCCAAAGTCCGACGCAACCACAGCAAGCAAAACAGTAAGGGTGCGAATGGTAACGCTTCTTGGCTGGAGAAGAGTTTTTATTATTATTTAGAAATAGTTCTTTTCTATGTCTATTCCGGGGAACAATTTCTGAGTAAAAGAACCCATTTGGTAACTACACAAAATTTCTACTCTTGGAATAGAAAAAGAATAAAAATGTGTTGGTAACGCAACAATTTCTCTTTTGTATTTATTCGTTTTTTATTCCGCTGCGGCAGCGACCGGCAACGGCGGCCAGCAATGGCGGCTGGCAACGGCGACCGGTGGCAGCGGCAACCAGCGGACGGGGGCGGCGGCGGTTGGTGGTGGCTCCAAGCGACTGGAGGTGGCTGCGACAAGAGAGAGGAATAAAAGAAAACTAAAAAAGAAAATTAGCTTATTTCTAGATATTGTTCCTAGGAACAGAAGCAATTTTTTTTGTTTCTTATTTCTGCTTCAAATCTATTCACGGGCTAACTTTCTATTATGGGGAATAGAAAAACAACTTGGCGTTACCAAACGGGTTTCTGTTCTTTTTTTGTTCTGGGGAACCAAAGAACATAAATTGTGAGAATGAGAAATGTTCTCATGTAGCGCCTAACTAGCGGACTTCGAGTGCAGCTCAATCGACGGCGAAGCTAGGCGGTGTCGACGGCAGCAGCAGGCGTGCTCACGGCGGGGCTGGTCTCCTTCTTTCCCTCGCCGATGCACCCTCACAACTCTCTCTTTCTCTCAAACTTTCTCTCTCTCCCTTGCTTGCTTCCTCGTTCATTCCGCCACTTTCTTTTCCTTTCAATTTCTTAATTAGCTAGTAATCATGAGGTTTTGCATGGGAAACCTCCAGCGAAGCAAGGGGCGGCGACACCTCATGCAGTCCCTCTTGCCACTCGTCGATTTTCTTGCATGGAGGTGGCCTCATTCGGCCAGGCCTTGGTCCACTAGATGAAGGGGAAATGTGGGCCGGTTTGGGTGGTTTTGGGCCTTAAGTATTCAGTCCACATTTGCTCCTAATTTTTCCACTTTAATCCTTGCTTATAATTACATAATCACAAATATTCATGGCCATAAATATTACAGCAATACACCTGGATAGTTCAATTCATAGGGTACATGGCCAAGTTTAGAAAATTTCTTATCAATCCATATTATAGTACAACCTCGGTCTCACATGAGCATATGATGCATTTCCAACAAAACAATAGTCCATTCAATGCTCGGCCCTTGCTTAATTGTAATACATTGGTCTAATGACTATAATATAGTCCGATGGTGCTTCCATCACTTAGTCATGGGCCGTAGTGTATCTAGGGATCGTTATGAGATTTTAGGATGCCATGTGATTTCATCGCTTGTTGCTAAAGATAAGATTGCAATGCGATTTTCTTAAATTTCAAAAATCGACCATAATATCGCATCAAATCTCAATTTCTCATAATATAATTAATTAAAAAAATAACGGCTTGGGCTAATTTGCTCCTTTCGTGGGCTTAGCTCCGCCTGCCGAACTAGAGCTCAGAAACATTAATTCAAACCTATCCACCACCGGTCGAGTAAATAAAATGCAAAACATGCAAACTAAAAATAAATGCATCTAAATTTATATGCTATGCAATTAATTTTTTTTCAGGGATAAAATTAACCCATAATTTTTTATGCAATAAATAAATGACGGGATCGCCAAAATTTAGGTGTCAACAATTATGAAGGATATACCCTGGAAGTTAAGCAAAGTATCAAAGCCAAGTGTCCCTATAAAAATAGGACACGTTGGAGCTAATTATGACCATCCTATAGACTTGATGCCACCTTGAATTGCATAGGTTTTGACTTCCCAGTTTTTTGAAATTATTGGATCTTTTTTGCTTTCTAATTTTATAGAGCTCTTTGTGCTTCGAATTTGGAGCAACTTGCTGCATGAAAGTTGTTCAAAGCATCTTAATATATAGCATACTTAAATTTCATATTTTTCTGAGATGAAATGGTTGTGATGAAACTCCAATCAATTACCATATAGGACATACCTAGTATAGTGAAAATTGTAACCAAGTTTCTTTCTTAAATTTTTACTAAATATTCCATTTCGAATTTGGACATGCTTCATTCACAAAATTTTTAAATGACATCCATATCTACAATTTCAAAGAGTTTTGTGAAGATTTGAATTTCAAAATGAGTCTCCCTCTGATCGTTGAATCTGCTCAACAGATGAATTTTGGGTTGTGTTCAATGATTTGTTGCTCTTCCCACGGAACGAATTTAGCTTGGATTCCTTCATGAAAAGTGTTTTCTTAGATATTATTTACAACATATTAGAATTTTATAATTTTTCAAGCTCGTTTGATAAGGTAATAGTACTGATTTCAAAAGTTGCTCAAAACTGCTTTTGCCTTAGAATGGAAGAACTACACGCCTCGCTTGGAGGGGAAGGGGGCTGCAAGCCTAACTTGAGGAAGAAGTCAATCTAGATTCTTCTTGGCTTGAATATAAGAATGTATTAAATGCTTTTGGAAGCTAGCTAATTAATAAGCTTAATGAGTCACATGCTCATGTGGTTAACTTGGAGAACAAGTTGTCCAAAGTCCAAGTTTCTTGATGACTAAATCTTAGATAAATCTTAGGGTATGATGACCCTAAAATGTAGCCTTGATAAACAAGGCAAGGACCAACCAATTAGAAGAAGACATTAGGCATTAAAGGGTTTATGTGTCCCTTAGGTGCCATAGGTAATAATGAGCCTAGAGTGAGCCCTGGAAGACAGGCAAATATGTGGACCAATCACAAGCCAACACCAAAGGACCTAGGCGCCAACTCGAGAAGATAGGTAGGCCAAATTATCATTTTGGTGTAATCATGAGTTTCGATAAAAATCTAAGAGGAAGAGGCCTATAAATAGGAGAAGACATCCTCACATTTGGAGGCTTAACCATTATCTTCTATCCTCTCCCTCCCTCTTCTCTCTTTCACGCCTTCCTCATCAAGCCACTTTAGGAGCTATTCGGTCACCCAAGGAGCATCTTGGAGCTAGGTCTAAAAAATAGTAAGTAGATTTTCCTAACTCTTCAATAGGATGATGTGCTATGCTTATCGATTTTAGGATCATGTCATCGTTTGCTTGTGTTGGCTTTGCATTGTTATGCTTGTTGTTGCATCAAGTAAGTTCACGATCTCGCGTGAGTGACAAGCACACCTGAATGTCAAGGAATAGTATCGACGACTTTGGATGTGTGCCGAGGTGGGTGCACGACTCACACTTGATCTCGGGACAATATTAAGGTGTGTTGTTACTCGGGATAAGTCACGAGTCGATGCCGAAACCAAAGTGAACGATTCCAAGTCTAGAGCACAAGCATGAATCACATCCGACATGTGACATCCCAAATTTCACTGACCTTCATTAGTGTAATCAGAATCATTAGGAACTTAGATTAATTTAGATTGGGCCAGAAAGTGAACCCAATGGACAGTGAGGAATGTGTGGGCTTGATAAGTAAGTGAGCCACATGAATTTTAGAATTAGGTTTGATAAGCCGAATGGAAGAGCTGGGCTTGGGCTTAGCTTAGAGCGGGCCAAGATTTAGAATTGTTAGATTAGTAAATTTAGTTTGATGGACCATGATTGTTATAGTTTGAGCCTGTTGGGCCAGAGACGGAGGCCCGAGTGATTTTATTTTCAATTAAGTCTATAGATTATAATTATGATAATTTGATTAGTGATTGTAATGCTAAAGTAAATTTCTAATTTTAACATTTCTTGTGATAAATTCTTTATAGACTAACACTAAATAGTTAATATGTCATATAATGTCATAACTTTGTAAAATTACAAGAGGATCGAAATCAAGTGAAACCAAAAGGGAATTAAAGATACAAATGAACAGACTAACGATATGGATTAACTGTTCATGGATGTCGAACGACAAATGGCGAAATGGTTATGCATGGAAGCCACGACACCCCCTTCTCTCTTCGCATCGCCCACGGTTTTCCTATTTCCACTAAACCGAAAACAAGCAAAGGAGACATCATCATTAGATTTGCTAATGATTAGCCTAGCCTAGGGATGAGACCATAGCCCAATTTCCCCTCTTAACTCTCGTACCCCCTCTCTCTCTCTCCAAAAACCGAAACCCATCTTCTTCTTCTTCTCGTTTTCTCTCTCGGACAAGCAGCGACAAGTGAGAGAGAGAGAGAGAGAGTTCTTGTGAGAGGAGAAGAGGAGAGAAGGACCGCCCCCTGCCGTGTGCGTGCTACCGCCGTCGACGCCGCTCATGTTCGCCGTCACCGAGCCCTGTCCGTGACCCAAGCTTCATGTTTTTACTTGCTGTCAACGCTTAGGACTTGAGGCAAGTAAAAGTCTACTAACTTATATAATGCAAAGCTGTTATTGTCTAATGTAGTGCAATAGACTAAGAAATATTTAGGATTTTTGGTGGTTGAATGCCAAAGGGTGGATCTAGTTGAATGGTGGATGATTTGTTGTGAAGTTGTTGTTTTTGTGTTGTTTTGAGCTTGAAGAGTACTAGATTGAAGTTATATGTCATTGAATGTTGCATTAGAGTCTTGCATGTCTCGAAATTTAAGTGAGAGTAAGCTGTGATTGTCGAGCAAGGTAAAGGAAGTGATTGCCGAGTGAAGAGGTGTGATGAATGTTGCCGTAAGTGAGTTGAGGTGTGGATGTTTGCTTTGAGCCGAGCTGTGGAAGGTTTCTTTGTTAATAAGAACCTATTGAAACTATTCCTAGATGCTGTGGAAGAGTCTTGAGATGTTGTAAAAGAAATTAGTAAAAAAATTTACGGTTTGATTGAGCTAGAAGCGAAGGAAATGGCATAAGATATTTTCTGTTTTAGAGGATTATAGATAGGAAGTCTTTTATTTTGTGTCGCCTTGATTTATTGCGATGAAAATAGGAAAGAACCAGTTTACTTAAGATAACATCCATTAGATTGAGTTTGACATCTAGCAATAGCCAAATCAAGGTAGAAACATGAAGATAGGAGTATATCTATTGAAAACAGTAAGCTGTTTCATAGAGAATAGCTTGACCTTTGATGATTATCTGAATTTTCTGTAATTATCTAGTGAGAATTGAACTTTTAATACTTAATGAAAGTTGTATATCACATCCTTAGGAATAACATATCAAAATTTTAGAATAAATGGACAATTTTTGGTTAGTATAACGATCTTCTTTGTAGATGTTAGATCTGGAAATTATTACAGGATGCTAGTAAAGATTATAGCGATTATTACTCTTAATATAGTGAGATATAGACTTCGGTTTCTACACAAAAAATGTCAATCTATGTCTCTAATTTAACATATTAAAATTTCGTAGTGTTTCAAGAAATGGTGGTATACTTTCTGTGTCTGAGTTCATTTGGGGTTTATTCCAAAAATTTTACAAAAAAACTGTCCATCCTGGTTTTCGAATTGCCTTTATTTCAAATTTACTCAATTCATCCCAAAAGTGAATGCATCATGAGTTGTCATTTGACATGGTGGTTTTTGGCATTCGGCATGGCTTTCAACATGAAGGTTCTCAATGAAAACTCATGAGATTTCAAATGTTATTGCATCAAAAATGTTTTTGAAAATTAAGATGTAAATGTTGCCGTTGGACCTTTTAGTCGACGATGCCCCGGGAGTCAGGAGGCTTGAAGGCTTGAGTGAGTCGATGTCTTTTGGATGCCTGGGGTCCGTAGTGCCCCAGAGGTTTTCCCTGGGAGTGTTGGGATGCTCGGTGGTATATCGGTACGTAATTCCGGGGGATGCCTGGTGGCAAGTCGGTATGCAATTCCAGAGGGTAGGGGTAACCATTTTCATGGCCCTGGAGATTCCTCGTGAAGCCAGGTGGGATGCAAGATGCCCGGAGGTGTAACGTAACATGCTCTGGATGCCCGGTGGCCCTAGTGGTGTAATGCTAGAGGCTTTTGCGATGCCAAGTTGGGTGCGAATGCTCGGAGGGACGCAAACATTGGTCCTCTGGGAGGTGAAACCTTTTTTTGAATATTAAAATTGATGATTCTACTAAGTGTGTGTGTGGTATGGTTTTAGGACTAAATTGTGTGGCATGGAATGGGACATGTCATAACAGTTTGGTTCTATAATCAGGACCCGTGTGACTGAAATGGTGCATCTTAGCTTTGAAATTGCACTTGTCATTGCATTGTGAGGTTTTATGAAAAGGATGCACATCACTCATTTCCTTTGATTATACATGTTTTGTCTATCTTGCATGAAATTAGATTGTGATGACTACGCACGATATAGTTTAGTGGATCTTTTACAGCTGAGTGGTTGTACTCACCCCTTTTTGGGGACTAACATTTTAGACTAATCGAGATGTCTCTGCTACATGTCCCTCCCGGCACGTTCTATGGGATTCCGGTTGACGTGCAGTGTGAATGGTTGGAGCATCACCATCCCGAGGTGCGAGAGCTGGTGTTCATTCGAATGCGGGTGGGTGTGACCGAGAGTGATGGATAGCAGAGGAAGCATTTTTGGACACCGACACTAACTGATGGACTTTGTAGATGGCTGTTGGAAAAGAAGTCGGTTATCTTTTGAGAATAGCTGAGTATAGAAAATATTGGCATTTTGATGTACCGACTAAAGATGTTCATCAAGTTATGTAAATAAAAGTGTTCGGCTTTAACTTATAAAAGTTTTAGTTGATGTGCATCGCTTTATAATTCAAGGCGGGGAATAGTTGAATGTGCTTCTGCTATATTTTCTGCGCAAGGACCGAATTGAAAGATATAAACCCCCAGGATTTATGAATTACACTGAAATTCTTTGGTATTAGAGTAATATATTATCAGGCCAAGAGAAAGGCAAGTGAATTGTGGCGACTCTAGTAGATCGGGGGCCGTTCAGGGGTGCCACACGGCATGAGTTTAATTTAGTAAGAAATAAGAGTCATTCATTAGTTCACCTTGCATGGCATGCCTTTGGGCCTTTCATCCGGCTAAAAGTTCAAAGATAAAATGAATCGATTAATGCTTGAAACACATGGATACACAATGGACTTATATGCCGACACTAGGGGATGCCGAGTCGTTGCCTTGGGTAAAGCCCTAGATAACGTCCTGATATTGAGATCGTGGATGATGCCGGTTCGGATGAGGCCGATGCCTAGGGGTCACCTTGGATGCCACCTTGATAATGAGATAGAGACGATGCCGGTTGCCAAGGGAGGACCGATGCCCGATTGTTATCGGAAAAGTTGATTAATTTCGACTGATATGATATTGAAAAAGAAAAAAAGCTTGCAAAAGTCGATTAATTTCGACTAATGTTGATTACTTATACATTTGTGATCCTTGCAAAAGCTAGGTTTGTTTGATATGTATTGTTAAGTCCTTGCATCAATTTGAGTATATGTTTGAATTGGGTCACTTAGTGCTTCAACGAGTTTCATGAGATGCATGCATCCCTTTTTGTGATCGAAATGATCATAAGCCATGGATCTTTAAAAAGCTTGTTCTTATGCACTAACTCCTCGTCTTTGATTCTTGAAAGAGACGATTGAGAGCATTTCATATGCATAAGCAAGGCAAGGCACAAACCTTGCTATTGATTTGACATCGACAAGTGGGTGGTGACCTTGTATCTGATGATCCACGGTGAGATGTCCTCCTATAGGAGAATTAGAGATTTCTACTTAATGAGTCATTATCTCAATCTTGTTGTTCTCACAATTTCAGGTGTGTGATGGGTGAACTTGGGTCCAAGAATGAATGAACCTAGCATGGGGGCCACTTTTGGGAGCAGCTCGATAGAGGAGTTAAGCTACTCTAGCCTTTTGATTGACTATATATGGAAACGAAAATAAGTAACCTAGGACTAGGATGGGCATGTAATCAAAATAGTTTTGATGTGTGAATATGTGTATGAATATATGTTGTTTTTATTTGCTTGGCTTGCATATATCTTACTCGGCTTCCATGTTTATTTGTACAAGGATTGTTTATGATTGCTTCCGCATGTGCTTAACTAAAGATAAAAGATTTTCGGAACGTTCGATGTTGCTTGGGGCATAATGCTAACCCACCGAGTCATGCTCTCATGCCAGAGGTGGGGCGGGGATTTCACATTATGTCATGACCATTTGGGTCAATGAGGATCTACCTAACCTCGTGCCACGCCGATTTGTGGCCTAGTACTTTTTGGTGGTTGGCGAAAGCCGTGGTCCCATCCGCAACTTCGATGGTCCACTGAGTGTCGAAGGCTTTGGGGGAGGCATCAACTGGATACCAAGGAAGGGGACATTCCTAATGGGGAAGTATCCGACCCCAAGCTTGACTCCGAGTTAATCTTCTAGGAGCCGGAGCCATGGATCTCAGAGGCCATTGAGGCTTAGGTAGCAGTGCGGTCATTAATACTTTTTGGACCACCCTCGTAGTATTAGAGGCATCGGTGTACCCCCGGGCCCTTTTTGTAAGAGGTCGAGGCGAAGCAATTAGGCATGTTGGATGCGATGAAGCTGGTTGTTTAACTGTTGAACTTGTTGTGTATGAGATGTTGACTCATGATGCTTATATATATGATTATGTCTTTAGCTATCCTTGTTGATTGATGGTTGGAGATTTGTTTACGTTTTCGCTTGTGCATTTATCGTAATTGCGAATTGGGTCATTGACGCCTCCTAGGACGTCGCAATCGAATGACCAAAAGAGAAAGTAGTGCTGAGCCACGATTGTCGCGCTGCCGTATGTGGATTGAGGCATGACATCCTCGCTTTGTTGGTATCGAAGCATGGTCATTGCCTGAAGTGATAAGGCACATTGAGACCTTGGGATAGTTAGTGTAACATCCTCGATTTTGACCCCTATTTTGGCCCGACTAATAGGCCAAAGATTAGTATGCCAATGGTGAGACTGAGCCGTGAGCCGGCCTAAGAGTCGGTCATAAACCAAGTAGCGTATTCGGGATCGGCAACCCGAGGATTGGTTATAGAGTATTTGACCATGGAAAGGTTATTCGACCATAAGGATCGGTTGTGGGACATGGGACGATTCTGCACCACCTCAAATTGATGGACGGTCGTGGGTCAACCTTGCTCGGTCATTGTACCGGTCGTGGGAGATTCCGCCTAGTCGTTGTACCGGTCATGGATGATCATGAACCAATCCAATTCGACCGTCAGATGTGAAGGATCGATCGATCCTACACGATTGCATGACAACCGAGAACTGACCATAGATCAAATAAACTCAACGTGGTTCAGTGTTAAACTGGCCACAAATTGTGGCGCAGGATCCTAGATTGACCTGAGGACCAACCAGAGGACCGGTCGACCAATCCAAGGCCTGGCCCTTAGACCCTGTTGGGAGCCTTTTCTTGATAGAGGGCAAATTTGAACTCGATTTCACCGGTTAAGCTCGGTTGCATTTGGCTTTATCCGATCATGGCTTAGGCACGAACCTCAAGCCAAGTAAGGTAATCGATTGTGATTAGACTCAGTCAGAAGCCACCAATTGCGCAAATGATGGTTTGAGAGTGGATACTTCTCGAAGGTGTATAGGATTCAGACTTCAAATTCGAGGTAGGCTATCTTTCCAGTCTTATGGCTACTCTTCGAATTGAACTTGAAGTGCAAACTAGGATTCAAACCTTGCAATCGATGGATCCATAAATCCAAAATATTGTACAAGGAAGCCTCGAGAAGAAGAACCCAGATTTCAAAGTGACGGATGATGAGATCTTAAGGTTCTGAGGACGATTGTGTGTACCTCACGATGCAAAGCTCAGAGAAGAGATTTGAGCAAATGCTCATCGAAGCCACTATAGCATCCACCTAGGCAATATGAAGATGTACAGGAACGTCCGACAATATTATTGGTGGAATGGCATGAAGGTTGATGTCGCAAGACACATGGCAAAGTGTCTGACATGCCGGCAAGTGAAAGCACAGCATTGCAAACTTGGTGGACTGCTGTGACCATTGGAGATCCCGGAATGGAAATGGGAACATCTCAAAATGGACTTCGTGATGGGACTACCAAGGACTCGAAGAGGTAATGATTCCATTTGGTCGTGGTTGACCAATTAACCAAGTCAGCTCACTTCATTGCAGTACGAAAGGACTATGCCATGGATAGATATGTCGAGCTATATGTGAGGCAGACAATATGGTTGCATGGAGTTCCAGTGACAATCACTTTAGATTGGGATCTTTAGTTCACCACCGCATTTTGGAAAAGCTTTCAGATAGCGATGGGAATGAAGCTATAGTTTAGCACAGCTTACCATCCACAAACTGATGGATAATCCAAGAGAACAAATCAAACTCTCGAGGATATTCTGTGAGCCTGTGTCATGGATTTCAAAGGATGAGAAGACCAACCGCACCTCGTCAAGTTCACATACAAAAACAGTTATCAATAGAGCATCGAAATGGCACCATTTGAGGCATTGTATGGATGTGCTTGTATAACGCCCGTCTATTGGGATGAAGTCGGAGAAAGGAAGACCACGGGCTCTGAGCTAGTGCAACAATCCGTAGATGTAGTCCAAATTATCCAGGAAAGATTAAAGACAGCTCAAAGTCACCAAAAGAGCTACACTGACAAACAATGGACACTGTTGCAATTCCAAGTTGGTGATTACGTGTTCCTCAAGGTGTAACCAATGACAAGTATGTCCCGTTTTGGCAAGAAAGAGAAGCTAAGCCCTAGATTCGTAGGACCTTCGAAATTTTGGAAAGAATTGGGACTTTAGCCTACTGATTGGCACTATTGCCAAATCTTGCCTAGGTTCATAATGTGTTCCATGTTTCCATGCTAAGAAAGTATGAACCAGACCCAACACATGTGCTAAGCTATGAAGAGATTGAGGTGGATGACAGAGTGACTTATGTCGAGCAACCAGTGCAAGTCGTGGATAGAAAAGAACGGGTGTTGCGCAACAAAGTCATTCCCTTGGTATCAAAGTTGTTGGCAACATCATGGCACCGAGGGAGCGAAATGAGAAAGCAAGGATATTATAAGGAGCTAATACCTCCATCTATTCGAGGAAGTGGTCGATCCTACAAATTTCGAGGACAAAATTTCTTTAAGGGGGGAAGAGTTATGACATCCTCGTTTTGACCCGATTTTCCATAAAGAAATTATTCCGGCAAGTGATTGACGGACGAGAATGCCTTGAGGATCGGTAGGCCATGGGGACAATGGGAAAGGCCATTTAGGGGGAAAAAACTCGATTTTTCATCGGTAAGGGCATATGAATGTGGAAAAGTGGGAAGGGGCCGCAAGTGAGGACCTAATGGGCTCAAGCCCAAGCGGGTGGCCCAAGGCCTACACACCCAAGGGGTGGCCGGCCAAGGGAGGCCCATGGGCCCTTCAAGCCCATCAAGCCCACTTTTGACAAGATTTTGGCATTAAAAGCATGAAATGATGTGAATAGTGTATGAATAGTGCTAGATCTGGTGAAAGGGCCAAAGTGCCATCCTTTGGACTAAAAATGAAAGGGCAAGAAAGGAAATTGGACTAGGAAGGGGTGGTGATGCATTTATGCGGCAATGGGAGAGGATTTGAAGGCCATCCTAGACTAACCTAACATAGTCTAGTCCAATCCTAGCCACTTGAGTGCCTAATTCCTCTCATTAATGCTAGATCTTTTTTTTTTTTTTAATTTTGGGCAAGCTTGATTGACATGAGGCAAAGGAAAATGATAGGGCATTAATGGAAACAATACCTCACTTCTCTCTCCTCCCCCTCCTCCCTCATGCCAGCCACTCCCTTACTCTCTCACTTTCATTTTTGCTCACTTGAACTCTAAAACTCACCTTTTTCTCTCTTGGAGTTGCCGGACGCCCCCAAGACATTATCATCTTCATTCAAGCTCATTTTTTCATATTTCCTCTCATCCTACCTTGCCGGCGACCACCCGTTAAACCCCTAATGCCATGCCACCGCCAGACCACTACCGTGCAATCATCGAACCACCAATTAGCTACTATCCAGCTCACCCACACGCGGAGGACATGAGGCCAACTGTTGTCCAGCCTTGTAGTCCTCTTCCCCGTTGTGTTTCGGAGCCCGAGTCGTCCGTGAGTGGTTTTCTAGCCTTTGATTAGGGTTTTTGTTGCATTTAGGGAGTAGTTTAGGACTTATAAGTGGTTAACTATGATATTTAGATGATGTGGCATGTGGTTTATGGGTTAAACATGTTGTTTGGATGATATGCCATGTGGTTTAGTGATTATATATGTTATTTAGGTTATGTGCCATGTGGTGTATGGGTTAAACATGTTGTTTGGATAATGTGCCATATGGTTTAGTGATGATTAATATTATTTAGGTTATGTGCCATGTGGTTTAGTGATTATTTATATCATTTAGGTTATGTGCCATGTAGTTTAGGGGTTAAACTTGTTTTTTGAATGATGTGCCATGTTAATTAGTGGTTATCTATGGTATTAGGGTTATGTGCCATGTGAATTAGTGGTTAAACATTTTGTTTGGATGATGAGCCATGGTTAATTAATGGTTAAAAATGATATTTGGATTATGTGCCATCAGTTTGGGAAGTGAATGGTGCATATGTGTGTGATATAAGTAATGCACGTGTATGGAATGATGGCATATAACAAGTGAAGTTGCATATTGCATGAACGTCACGTAGGTTAAATGAGGAAGATAAGAAATGGAGTGTGTGATGGTATGTCCGTGTGATCACCTAAGACCTTGATGTGTTTACGCAGGGTTTGAACCTATCTTGAGGCATTTTACACGGGACGATTCTTGATTATATTTTGATGTCCCCAAGTTAACGAGATGCCATTTGTGGATGGATTTTAAAACGAATCTCCTTACAGGAATGCCCCCAAGTCAACGGGATGCCATGCTCGATGAGGTAAGATGATACTCGATTACACCAAATAATTGCGTACCTTTGAGTTAGCCTTGGGTCCTGAATGGCCATAATAATCTGGATAATTGTGTATGGGAAGTGCATGAGATTCATATGTGATGAGGTCCATATTATTATATGGCATGAGCGCATGCCTTAGATCATAATGCTCATTCGTATGTTTGGCTCGAGAGCATGAAATATATATTATGGAATTGCCTATGTGTCTATATTGATGGCCATGATTAGTAGATTTTTTATTATGAGAATAGTCAAAGCAAAGTGAGAAGAGCGTTGCCATCGATAGATAATTTCTTGTCTAAGAAGTTCACTCATTGAGATTATCTAATATTTGTTTGTTAAAATGTTTACAGACCCTAGGAATGGCTAAGCCGTTCCATCAAATTCGTTTTGGCCTCCTCGTCGAGTATAGTCAAGAGGTGACAAAGTACCCAGTAACGGGAGGGGCTAGCATGCACTATGCGGATTATGTCACGACCATTTGGGTCAATGAAGGTCTGCCTAACCTCGTGCCACATCAAGTTGTGGCTTGGTACTTTTGGGTGGGTGGGGAGAGCCATGGTCCCATATTCGGCTTTGACGATTCGCTAGGTGTCGGAGGCTCTAGGGGAGGCATTAGCTGGGATGCTAAGAAGGGGGACATTCCCCATGGGGAGGTGTCTGATGCCGAGCTCAACTCTGAGTTGATCTTCAAGGAGTCGGAGCCATGGATCCCGAAGGCCATTAAGGCTTAGGTAGCAAAGGGGTCACTAGTACCTTTTGGACCACTCTCGTAGTATTAGAGGCGTCGGTGTACCCCTGGGCCCTTTCTATAGGAGGTCGTGGTAAAGTGGTTAGGCCTGTTGGATGTGATGAAGCTAGTTGTTTCATCTTGAACTTGTTGTGTATGAGATGTTGGCTCATGTTGCTTATATCTATCATTATGTCCTTAACTATCCTAATTGATTAGTGGTTAGAGATTTTTTTACATTTTCGTTTATGCGTTTATCGTTACCGCGAATTGGGTCGATAGCGCCTCTTAGGACGTCACAATCAAATGACCAAAAGAGAAAGTTGTGTCAAGCGAGGGTTGTGTAGTACTTTAGCTTTAGCTGGTACGTCCATGATGGGGTGCGAACGAAACGCACCGTTTCGTCTTGATGCGTTACAATGGAAAGTCACTAATGGAGGGGTACGAAGGGAGAAGTATAAAATCCTCTCGAACACAACCATTGGAATTGGTTGACCATTCATTCGCACCAAATTTTCTCTCCATTTTCCATTAAAGAAGATCAAGGTGTTCCATTTCATCTTTGCAAGAACAATCGGCATTTACGCCGTGGAAATCGGGTGTTTTCCTCATGATTGCATCCAGACTAACGTGAGGTAGTGTTGTTTGTGATTTCGTCGGCAATTCAACATTCGTTCCGGGGCTATTTGCTGTTTGCGCATCGGAATCAGGTCAGTCGTCTTCGGCCAACTCGAATTCCTACAGGTTGTCGTGTGGCCGTATGTGGATTGGGGTGTGACATTATTGTTGGAAAAAAATCATTTACTATTTTGAAGTTGACAAAACCTTTCCATAGTCTAGTTTAAAGACTTTCAGACTGAAGTGTCAAA
The DNA here is from genome assembly GCA_014182545.1 of Eucalyptus globulus. Lineage (NCBI taxonomy): Eukaryota > Viridiplantae > Streptophyta > Magnoliopsida > Myrtales > Myrtaceae > Eucalyptus > Eucalyptus globulus. The sequence continues at coordinate 42,277 of JABKBK010000017.1, forward strand.
GTCTTAAGACCGTCAGACTTTAGGTTCAAAGTCTGCCCACTCTGACAGATCCCAGACTGAAGGTTACTGAAGGATGAAGACTTATACAGATGCAAGATTATCTTTAATCCTTCAGGATTCGGTCTGTTTAGCTTAACAATGACCTTATGGTTGGATACAACACTCATGTGATTGATTATCTTTAATGGAATGAATTTCATTAATGAAATCTTTTGGAAGGCAAGCAAACTTGGAAAGTTTTACTTATGGAAACCAAGATCCCGATTGTATGGGCGAACATGATTAACGAGCTTTCATTTCAATCATCAAATGGTTCGAGATCACCTTGATTGATTCTGTCCAATGGATTGATTGGAAGAATTCCTTTGGTAAGTGCCAACAGTTGTGATGGCATAAAGGAGTATTTAAGGTGGATCTTCAGCTGTTTGAGCGTGTGTGAAAGAAAATTTTCAAAGTCCGAAGCTTCCTAGTTCCTTGATATTTTCATTTATTGAGCTCAAAGTTGTATACAAAAGAGAGAAATAATTAGTGAGACTTCGTGAGAGACTAGTAGAGACTCTTCACAGTGAAGTCAAGTTCACACTGCTATAAAATCTCTTTTGATTCTTAGCGAAATCCAGCCAATGGGTTGTCAGCGTGGGAGAGTGGACGTAGGCTTAATCTAAGCCGAACCACTATAAAGTTTGTGTTTTTATTCTCTTCGCTTAACTCCTTATTTAATTCGTAGCTTTATTTATGTATTTAAGTTTTAAATTCATTCATAGTCTGTTATCTTTTAAAGGCAAACTACTTCTACTAAAATTTGTGAAAAATTGTCTTCACACCTATTCACCCCCCTTCTAGGTGTTGTTACTAGCCCTTTCAATTATACCTCCTATTCTGAATATATATATATATTTCACACCTTAAACATTAGGGATGTACCTATGATGCTCGTTGCCAAATGAAAATATTTTTTTCAATAAAAAGAAAATGGCCTAACTCCACCATGTATTTCTCAATTCCCCAATAGAGTCGCTAAGCTATCACGACCTCACCCTCACCATGTGGATCGCCTAAGGTTCAACTAATGGATTATTAAACTCAAGCTTAATAGGAGCTCTCCAAAACCCATACCAATTCGCAACTTAGGGTTTAAGTTGTTAACATGCAAACTATTTTCATTCAAGAATCGCAACTAATTAGCTTATAGTAGATTGATTAGAAACTCAAATAGAGTATCGAGAGAAATACTTTATTTTTACAAAGTAGAGATTATGAATACAGGAACTTGATTATGCTAAATTTCTCTAATGTCTTTTCATTACCGTTCCTTTCATAAATAAAAAAAAGTTTGGCAAGCAACTTAAATCCATTTATTACTCCCAAACATATGAAGTTACCATGCGGGTGCACAAACTACCAATTTAACACTCAATAAAGCTATAAATAAATTACGGAACTTACCTCATAGCAATGGAAGCATCTGCAATGTTAGCTTAAAATCACATCAACAACCCTAATTGTTTTTTTTTCTAATTAACAAGCAGCCATTCAATTTTTTTGGAGATTTTCACTTTTTTAATGATGCGTAAAAACTATGTGCAATGCATGCAATGCAAATGCATTATGTAAAAAATGTCTATACTAACATGACATGCGACATACCATTAAATAAACCTAATCATGCAAAACTATATGTCACTCGATTTTAATTAAATGACATAATCTAATGATGTATGTTAATGCAACTATCTAATATGTCGCATATTTTAATTTAATGACCATAAACTTGCAACTACTAAATGACATGCAATATGAAACTAATCCTCCATGTCATGCACATGATATTTTGGGTTTTTTTATTTAAAATTTTGAAATTAAAAATGTTTGATATTTAAACATGCCATCTATTCTAAGAAACAAAACCCAATCCATCCTAAAAATAATTTTTTATTTTTTATTTAAAAATTCGGAATAAGGAAATGTGATATCTAGATTTCGCCGAACCTCGAATATGTAACGATCCGTGCCGTGTCAACAAGTTTGTTGTCGAACTACGTCATTGGCACCATTCATGGCTACCATTTCATCACCACCATCAACGTACTGAAATGTCGCCTTTCGTCACGTCCCGGCGATACTACCTCATCGTCACGTGTTTGCTGCATTGGGACAGCTCGATCATCACCAAGTCCGTCCCCGCATTTAAATTCTTCTTCAACAAACGCCATCGACGGGACCAAGGTTAATTCCACGTAACACATCATCAAGTTGAGTTCCATGCAAATTATTTGTCAATCCCATGCATACGTCAAAGTAGCCAAAGAAGGGAGCAAAGCCCCTTTTCCCACGTCAAATTCAGCAAAGTCGCTTTTCCCACGTCAAATTCATTGTTTCTCCGTAGCTGGACAGCCAAGGAAAGAAGACTTTGACCAAGATGGCAGCCACGTCAAACTGCCCTTTCCTCATGCAAGCGAAGACCATTGACCACCACAGCTTCAGCCACACTTTCTTCTTCTCTGTTGACCCAGCAAGCAGCCACGTTTCCTCTCCTTGGGCGGCCAACAAATGAAGGCCTTGACATGCAAGGGGGCACGTCCTTGCATGAGACATGCAAGGTGTCTCACACTAGGGCTGACTTCTTTGAGCTGTCTCCGTTCCCTGCTGCCAGAAGATTCAAGTTGTTGACTCATAAAGTCAACAGCGAAGGGGAAGACGGTTCTTTCTTCATTCGATGAAGACCAAGGCATTTCCTTCACCTCACGACTTCCTCCGTCCATCAACGACAGCAGCAACGAAATAGCTCCGTCCTGACTTTCACAGCCTCACTCTCTACATGCTGCCTGACACCGATGACCACACCCGCTCCATCGCCGCCTCACCTCAGCGTCACCGCCGACCAGGAGAGCCCACAGCTCGTAGTTCGCTTCGCTGACACGTCGTCTCGCCACCAGCCATGCCCGCCGCTCACGTTTCATGGACTTGAGGCAAGCGGCGGACTTGTCATTCTATATTGCGTAATGATGCCCTACTTGCATGTCCATTCTAGGATCGGCCAGAATTTGGGTTCAGATACTTCGAGCTACTCTGATTTGGGTCTGCTTGTGTGTCGATCAGGGCTGGGTTGAAGGACAGGCATGCAAGTGACGACCGTTGACACAGTCGGCACTAATTCGGGTTTGTGTAGAGGTGGTGGACGGTGCTGATCATCGGGTAGGTGGTACGGGTTTCCATAGGTAGAATTCTGTTGGGCAATCCGGTCCTAGTTCAGTCTGGGTCGAGCTTGAAGTATGTAACGCCTAGGCGGTACGAGAGTGGTCGAGTCTATTCTAGGAGAGTTTGAGCTAGAGTTGATGTTGATCCGTCTTATGGTGCGTGTGACGACCGTCAACACAGTCGGTACTAGTGAGGGCACAAAGTCGTGGGTCCTAATGATTGTAGATTGGTAGTATCGATTTTGTATGGCCAAGTCGTTGCTAATTAGTCCGGCTTTGTCATTGTCTTGCTTGAGTTTGAGGTCAATTGGTGAGTATCGTAATGTTATGGTGATTCGACGTGTTTTGATTAGGGTTTGAATGTTAGAATTCCTTAGGCGAGTCTTCAGAATCGAGTCGAATATAGAATAATACAAACTCCAGTTATATGGTTGACATCGGTTTTATACGTCCATAGTGGTTCTTTTTAAACGCGTGGGATGGCATTAGTAAACCTGTAGGTGCTGCACCATGGATGAAATTGATATTGATGCCATTGGTCCATTGTGGCGATGATGCCTTGAGTGTTGGGATGCCTGGAGAGGTGTAACATGGTGCCCTTTGGATGCCTGGGGACTGTGATTGAGCCCCGAAGGTCCTCGCAGTGCCACGTAGGGTGCGAGATGCCTAGAGGGGTGTAACATGGTGCCCTCTTGATGCCTGGGGACTATGATTGAGCCTCAGAGGTCCTTCTGATGCCAGGTGGGATGCGAGATGTTTATGATATTGCTAGTATAAACACCTAGAGGGGGGGTGAATAGGCGCACAAACAATTTGTCCCAAATACGGAAGCAATTCTTAACAAAATGAAATACGATCGAGGTAGAGAGAGAGAGAAATTTGAACACGGGATTTATAGTGGTTCGGCTTATTCCAAGCCTACGTCCACTCTTCACCGACAGCCCACCGGCTGGATTTCACTATGATCAAAAGAGAAGTTACAGCACAGCTTTGCATTGATTCCACAGTGTAGATGTTCTACCACACCTTCTCAAGGTCTCTCACAAATATAGACTCTCTTTTGTATACAAGTATTCGCTCAAAGGAATTATCTAAACAAATAGGAGCTTTAGGCTTTGGAATTCTTCTATCGCGCACTTCTCGAACAACTAAGAACGTCTTCCTTATATACTCCTTTATGCCATCATACCCGTTGGCACTTACCAAAGGAATTCCTCCAATCTACCCTTTGGACGGAATCAATTAGGAAGATTGTTCGAGCTATTAAAGGAACGTGTTGATAGCCCATCAATCATGTTCGCCCATACAATCAGGATCTCGGTTTCCATAAGTAGAACCTTCCAATAATATTTAGACAATCATCGAATCCTCATTCATTGAATCAAACTTGATCAATCAAAGGATTATGATACGTCTTCTCCAGCCACGAGATCTTCTCCAAATGATAAGGTTAAATCCTGAACAAAACATCCAGTTCTGGATAGCCTTTCTTCAACGGATTAGAGACTGTCAATGAGGATAGACTTTGAGTCTTGAGTCTAACTGTCCGGAAGTCTTCAGACTTTAACTAACAGAGTCTGCAGACCTTCAGACTAGACTGATGGAAACGTTTTGTCAACTTCAAAACACTTCACGAGGATTTCTCCAACAATCTCCCCATTTTTGATGGTGACAAAACCTTCCTGCAGATTTGGATAACTTTGACCTGCAAAACATTTCTCAAACACATATGCATATCTTATAGAGATGAATGGCTAAAAGATTAACACTAGAATCTGCAACCACAGAAAATAGGTTAGTCTAGTATATAATAAAACCATCCATAAGATATCAATACTTGTTAATAGAAGCAGTCAAGTCCAAGTCTAGTTCAGTTCTCATCCAGACACAAAACAAAGTCAAAGTCTGTCAAAAACAGTTAAACAATAACACAATCCAACAAACATTTAAAAAATGATTGAAAGTTTTTGATCAAATCATGCATCTCTCCCCCTTTTTGTCATCATTAAAAAGGATGAGATGAAGTCAAGATTGCTTGGGAACGCGGACAAGCTGGAAATCTTCCATAGACTGAATGATGCCTTCCAGCCTTTTGAAGTCTTCATTCAGCTGTACAACCTCCTCACTCTTGGCATTGGCCTGATTCTGAATAGAGAGGGCTTGCATCTTATCATTCAATGAACAGGAAGAAGCTTGACTTTCATTCTTCAAACTTTGTACTTCGCATCCCAAAGCATAAATTTGACCTCGCATTTCCAAGAGAATATCCAAGATTCTGCGAAAATCTGCTCCATTATCAGTCTGAGTACTTGCTTCGGCTCGATCTGATGGAGTAAAAGCAGACGATGGTGGATCAGCATAATCTCACAGGTTTGGCGATGAAGCTTCATGACCTTCCTCTGGAAATTGAGATGCATAAACATCTTCTGGGTCTGCAGGTGAGCGGCCCCGACTCCTTCACTTGCATAAGGATATGAAGACGTCACTCCTTTCTCCTGATCTCCCCCTGTTTCCATGCCTACAGGTGGAGAAGAGATTTCCTCAGGTTCTTCTTCTTCTCTTCTTTCTTCTTCAGGTCTTTCTTCCTCTGCTTCTTGCTCTGCTTCTCTTTCTTCTTCTTCCTTCTCCTCTGCTTCTTTCGTCTTTTGTTTCGATTCTTTCTGTGGAACAGGACGACTTAAATTCTTCAAAGCCATTGCAGAGATGGTGATGTCTTCGTCATCATCTTCATCCTCAACGATGAGAGCTCTTCTTCTCTTTGATGGAGCAGCCATGGGCTCCTTCCCTTTTCTCTTAGCAGCAGAAGAGAGTTGATGAGATTTGGCAGGAGTCTTCTCCTTGAATTTCTCCAATTCCTTGCTCAGTTCCTTCAGACGCATTTTGGTCACCATTTTCAGTCCTACCACCATATGATCGCATGATCGAACACAAAAGATTTGCGGAGGCTGAATATTCAGATGTCTGAATAACTTCGTAACAAGGCTTGGGTAAGGGAGTTGACCTCTGTCCTTCATCACTGCTATATACATGTGAAACATGACGGTATGAGGAGAGAAAACTTCTTTCCACGAGAGGATGGCATACATCAACTTTGCCTCGAGCTTGAAACATCAGTTTTGGAAGTTGATTTCGGCCGAAGGCAATTAATCACAATCTTGTGAAGCAAGATGTTGAATGCAATCATCCTTGAGTAGGTGATCTTCTCATCCGTTCTCCTGTCCTTCACCCGTTCAAGTGTGGCCCGAGCAATGGAAACTTTGATTGGTTGATATCTCGCCTCTCTCAACTTCTAACACATCTGCCAGCATATTCATATCCACAACATAGTCTTGTTCTTTAACGCTGAAGGAGAATCTATTCGCATCTAAAAAAACTAAGATTTGAATAGAAATATCCAGTCAATTCAGCATAAGCCTCAGTTGAGTCGAGCGAGAACTTTTCAAGTTGAAGATAATCGAACTTTTCCCTCAAGTTCACTTTCACACAGTATCCAGAAAATCAAAGTCCACACTCCTAGGGTTTATTACCCCACGCTTCAGCAATTTTGAGTACATATCCTTTTGTTCCGTTGATCTGAACAAATCTCCCCTTTTTCCTTGAATTTCAGCCGCAATACCCATTTTCGGTTGAAATAGACTGAACAAATTGTCATCGTCATTCCCATCTACAAGATTCAGCCCCCAGTCACGAGGATCACTTGGGATATTCGCAAGGGTTTCCTCAGCCACCCCTTTACGAGCGATTCCCAAACTTTCCATTTTTCGCAGAAAGATATATTCGTTCTTATATCCTTTTTCTTTAACAAAACCATCAACATAGTTCAAAGGAGTACGAATTCCTTTTAAGGCACGATATAGCTTGTAAATAAAAGCAGGCTTTTGAACTCTTACGGGGTCTGCATCCTCGATGATTTCTTCCTGATGCTGATGAACAACGCCTTGAGGACTAGATGGTGGAGAATGACGCTGCTGAGAATGTTGTGGGCTCGGTTGCTGATCTGGAGTAACTTCATCTTCAGTAAGATCGAAGTGCATAGGCCCCTCACTCATTCTCGTGGTCCCGCTTGCGATTCTTGAGGACTTTCGTGAAGATGACATCTTCTCGGTGTTTGGAAGATTCCTTGCTTGACTTTCCCAGAAAAGATGACAACTTTTTGAAGATTGAGCGAAGAAGACAAACGGGAATGGAGGATCGATGCTTTCTAGGGTTTTGAGAGAAAAGTGAATAGAAAAGTGAAGAGGAATCGACGAGTGCACAATCGGTTAAAAGAAGAGTAAACGAACCGTCACAAAGGAAATAAAAATATGCCTTTTCAAAATAATGTCTTTATCCGCATAAAAATAGCTATTTCAAAAATAACTTCCCTTTCGAAAATGAATCGATGCAATATTTACATTAATTAAATATAGCAACAATTTAAACACAGTCCGATGATCGTACCTTTTCAAGATAAGATTGGAGAGAGAAAGACTTACAGTCTGAAGGTCAAGCCAAGATCGTAGATAAAGTCTTGTAAGCTCCGAGTCCGAAAGTCTTTAGACTTTGATATCCTCATACCTCAAAATGTTGAGTCTGGAACGGATAGACTCAAATTGATTTTTCTCCAAAGGCTTTGTGAATATATCCGCCAGTTGATTCCTTGAGTCAACAAACTGAATTGAAATCTCTCCATTTTGAACATGATCTCTAATAAAGTGATGTCGAATCTCTATATGCTTTGCTCTTGAATGGAGAATTGGATTTTTGGTGAGGTTGATAGCGTTGGTGTTGTCGCAATTAATCTCCGTGCATGAGTCTTCAATTTCAAAGTCTCTTAATCATTGTTGTTTTATCCATAGAATTTGCAAACAGCAGCTTCCAAGGGCTACATACTGCTTCTGTTGTTGAAAGAGACACGGTGCTTTGTTTGCTTGAAAACCAAGACACTGTCCCGCTTCCAAGCAACGGCAAGTTCCTGAAGTGCTCTTTCTATCAACTCGCAACCGGTCGATCTGCGTCTGAATATCCCCAGAAGATTAAAGTCTCCCTTCTTAGGATACCAAAGACCGATGCTTGATGATGAAGCGACGTATTTAATGATGCGTTTCGCAGCACTGAGATGAGATTCTCTAGGATCTTATTGAAACCTAGCACAGATGCAAACACTCAACAAAATATCAGGTCTAGAGGCAGTAAGATAAAGAAGTGATCCAATAATGCTCCTGTACAGCTTTTGATTAACTTTCTTCCTTTCTTCATCTTTGTCTATCTTTAAAGAACTTGACATTGGTATGTCGGTCTTTTTGCACTTTTCCAGTCCAAACCTTTTGACAAGATCATTAACATATTTTTCTTGATAAATAAAAGTTCCTTCCTTCAATTGTTTTACTTGAAGACCAAGAAAGAATGTTAACTCTTCCATCATACTCATTTCAAACTCATCCTGCATAGACTTTGAAAATTTCTTGCACAGACTTTCATTAGAGGATCCAAAAATAATATCATCCACATATATTTGAACAAGTAAGAAACTTTGTTTTCCTTCTTGATAAATAAAGTTGTATCTACTTTACCTTTGACAAAACCATTTTGTATTAGGAAGTTACTTAATCTGTCGTACCAAGCCCGAGATGCTTGCTTTAAACCATACAAAGCCTTTTCAGTCCAAGAGGGCGAGTCTGGCTTCTTTGGGTCTTCAAACCCTGGTGGTTGTTCCACATAAACTTCCTCATGGATAAATCCATTTAGGAAGGCGCTTTTGACGTCCATTTGGAATAACCTGAAATTCTTATAACAAGCAAACGCAAGTAATAGTCGAATAGCTTCTAACCTTGCCTTTGGAGCGTAAGTCTCATCATAGTCTATTCCTTCTTCTTGCGTATATCCCTTGGCCACGAGTCTTGCTTTATTTTGTACGACTTTTCCTTTCTCGTTCATCTTGTTTCTGAACACCCATTTAGCTCCAATAACAGTTTTACCTCTTGGTTTGGATGTCAATTCCCAGACATCATTTATGCTGAACTGTCTGAGCTCTTCTTGCATAGCTTCAATCCAGCTTTCATCAGATAAAGCTTCTTCTATGGTCTTTGGTTCAATTTCAGAAACGAGTGCCACGGCACAAAGACTAGACTCTTCTCGCCTTTTGGATCTGGTGCGAATTCCTTCATTAATTTCGCCAATTATAAGATCTTTGGGATGACTGGACTTATGCTTCCAGTTACTTGTTGATTTGTCGGTTGATGATCTCTTTCTTTATTTGGATCTTCACTAACAACTTGATGCTGGTTTTCAGTGCGAGATGCTTCTTGAGTTGTAGACTTTGGAGGGTGGAGCGAGTTCAGACTCTTCTTGATGAGTCGACTTGATTCATCTTGCGTTGAGTCTTGAAATTTGACATTCATTGACTCCTCTGGGACCGACTCTTCTTGTTATAAACTCTGTAAGCTTTGCTTGATGTAGAATATCCAAGGAAGATACCTTCATCGATCTTTCTTCAAACTTACCAACTCGATCTTTTGCATTTTTCAATATAAAACATTTACAACCAAATACATGAAAGTATGAAACAATAGGCTTCTTTTCTTTGAATAACTCATAAGGGGTTTTCTGAAGAATATATCTTAAGAAGACTCTATTGATGATATAGCATCTTTGTTGAAGCTTGACTTCAGCCCAAAATCGAGAAGAATTTTTACTTTCAATTAAAAAGAGTTCTAGCCATTTCTTGAAGAGATCTGTTCTTTCAAATTCACCTCCATGATCTGTTCTTATACTAGAGATAACACATCATTTTTCATTTTGAACCTTTTTAGCAAAATTTTCAAAATACGAAAAGATTTCGGACTTACTTGCAAGGAAATATACCCAAGTAAAACGGGAGTAATCATCAACAATTACTAGGCAATACTTCTTACCCCCAATACTCTGAGTTCTGGTTGGTCCGAAGAGATCCATATGCAGCAACTGTATTACATGATTAGTAGAGACATGATTTATTGGCTTAAAAGAATTTCTTACCTGCTTTCCCAGAATACATGGAGTGCATGAATCAGTCTTTTGGTATGGCAATTTGGGTAGACCTCGAACAAGCTGCTTTGATGAGATTTTGACTAATTGCTTCATGTTGACATGACCAAGCTTTTTGTGCCATAAGCTTGCTTCGTCTTGAATTGAGATAAGGCATTGCGATTCATTTGGTTTCACATCCAGAAGATAGATATTTCCATGTCTTCGACCCATGAAAGACTGAGTAGAGTCTTTACTGATTCCAGAACATGTTCCTTCTTGAAAGAAGATCTTGAAACCAGTATCACAAAATTGACTAATGCTGAGAAGATTGTAATTGAGTCCTTCCACTAAGGAAACATTACTTATTGTGAGAGTTCCAATTTTCACGGTTCCAAATCCCACAATACTTCCTTTCTTGTTTCCTCCAAATGAAACTTTTCCACCATTTACTTGAGCAAGCTTTATAAAGCAATTTGAGTCTCCTGTCATGTGTCTTGAGCATCCGCTGTCAAGATACCACTTTACCTGTTTCTTTACGGAGACCTGCATTTAAAATAAAGTCTCAAGCTTTCTTTGGTACCCAAATTTTCTTGGGTCCTTTGGTGTTAGTAAGATAAACGGTATTAGCCCATACTTTCTTAACAGGTTTCCATACCATAGGACACTCTTTTTCAAAGTGATCCGGACTGTTGCACTTAGAACATCGAGAGCATTTCTACCTACAGGTTTTACAAAAACTTTCTCGAAGTGATTTTTGTAAACCTCACTCGAAAGTCTTTTCTTAATTCTTTCTTTTACTTTAGGAAAATCAATCAAGGGAATTGTTTCTTCTGTCATACCTAGACCAGACTTATTGAAGTAAGGTCTTTGTTTGAAAAGAATTTTCTCAAGTTTTTCAGACCATATAGAAAATTTCTTTGATATATTTGATAAGTCTGTTTTTAAAAAGCATTTTCTTTTAAAAGATTTTCTTCATTTTCTTTAAGATTGGAAACAGACAAGTCTAGACTTTTAACTCTTTCGCTAAAACATTTTCCTTTTGTTTTAGAGCTGAGTTTTCTTTTTTTTTCAGTTTGGAAATTCTTTTGAGAAAAGTCTTAAGACTAAAGCATAGTTCATCAATATATTTAGAAACTTTGACAGGAATTTTAAAATTACTTGCCTCAAATTCACTGTCGAGTCGATCCGAGTTTGAGTCGATTGTGCCATCGGACATAGATTGGCATATTCATTATCACTTTCTTCACACTCGGTATCACTCCGGGTTTCAGCTTTGAGAGCTTTTCGAAATTTTTCAGCTTTTCCTCTCTTCTTCTTCAGAAGAGGACGGTTAGTCGATGTGTCCCTTTTTCTTGCATTCAAAGCAGACTACATCTTTATTTGGTTCCTCATCATCAACAGACTTGGTCTGCTGTCTTTGAAAGCTTTGTTTCTTTGAGTTGAACCTTCTTCCTTTTCTATTTAGTTTTCTGAATCTTCTTATCATGAGAGCAAGCTCCTCATCGTCCGTATCATCTTCAGAATCTGTATCATCAGAATCATCATTTGATTTTAATGCAATGGATTTCTTACCTTTTGGATCTTCATCTTCATTGATCCTTTCCACTTCATAGAACTGAAGAGTTCCAATCAGCTCGTCAATAGATAGTGGCATAATTCTCTGCGTCTCTCTTATCGAAGTCTTTATGTGATTCCAATCCCTGGAGAGTCCACGCAGTAGCTTGTTTACCTTCATAGGATCAGAAGTTGGTTGACCTTGATTTTCAAGACCATTCACCATATCTGTAAAACGACTAAACATGTCAGATATTGATTCTCCTGGTTTCATTCTAAAGGCTTCGTATTGACCGAGAAGAATGTTGATTCTTGTTTCCTTCACTCGATCTATTCCTTCATAGGTGATATGCAATCTGTCCCAAACTTCTTTTGCTGTACCACAAGAAGATATTCTATTATATTCAGTTGGTGATAAAGCACAATATAAGGAGTAAATTGCTTTTGCATCGAGTGTTTGTCTCTTGATTATTTCTTCTGAGACATTCGCTGGTTTCTTGAGTTTCTTTTCCTCTTTCGAGACCGTGCAGTGGTAGGAGTAATTCCTTTTCTACAACGTCCCATTCCAGAGGATCCTTTGATAGTAGGAAAGCTTTCATCTTGTTCTTCCAGATGTTGTAATCCTTTCCATCAAAGTAGGGTGGTGCAGTATTGCTTTGCCCTTCCATCAGCCCCGGTGCTAGCATACTAGCCATGGATCTTTTACTATGAAGTAAAACACTTCAAATAAAGTAAGTACACAGGCTCTGATACCAATTGATATTGCTAGTATAAACACCTAGAGGGGGGTGAATAGGCGCACAAACAATTTGTCCCAAATACGGAAGCAATTCTTAACAAAATGAAATACGATCGAGGTAGAGAGAGAGAGAAATTTGAACACAGGATTTATAGTGGTTCGGCTTATTCCAAGCCTACGTCCACTCTTCCGCACTAACAACCCACCGGCTGGATTTCACTATGATCAAAAGAGAAGTTACAGCACAGCTTTGCCTTGATTCCACAGTGTAGATGTTCTACCACACCTTCTCAAGGTCTCTCACAAATATAGACTCTCTTTTGTATACAAGTATTCGCTCAAAGGAATTATCTAAACAAATAGGAGCTTCAAACTTTGGAATTCTTCTATCGCACACTTCTCGAACAACTAAGAACGTCTTCCTTATATACTCCTTTATGCCATCATACCCGTTGGCACTTAAAGGAATTCCTCCAATCTACCCGTTGGACGGAATCAATTAGGAAGATTGTTCGAGCTATTAAAGGAACGTGTTGATAGCCCATCAATCTGTTCGCCCATACAATCAAGATCTCGGTTTCCATAAGTAGAACCTTCCAATAATATTTAGACAATCATCGAATCTTCATTCATTGAATCAAACTTGATCAATCAAAGGATTACGATACGTCTTCTCCAGCCACGAGATCTTCTCGGATGATAAGGTTAAATCCTGAACAAAACATCCAGTTATGGATAACCTTTCTTCAACGGATTAGAGGCTTTGTCAATGAGGATAGACTTTGAGTCTTGAGTCGGCTGTGCCCGGAAGTCTTCGAGACTTTAACTAACGAGAGTCTGCGGACCTTCGGACTAGACTGATGGAAACGTTTTGTCAACTTCAAAACACTTCACGAGGATTTCTCCAACAGCTTAGAGGTGTAACATGACACGCTTCGGATGCCCGGGGACTGAAATATGGAATCGGAGGTCCTCGTGATGTCGGGTGGGATGTGAGATGCTTGGAGAGGTGTAACACGGGTCCCTCTGGAGGATGGTAGTAGTTAAAACCACATTCAAATCGATTTTTGAGTTGTCCAAGATGTATATTTATCTTCCGGTGTGTCATTTTGTGGTACTTTTTTAGAATTGAGGTCACCTGAGTCATGTTGATTTCCCACATTGCATGTTTAGAACATCGTCGAATGAGTAGTGGTAGACTTGTGTAATATGGTCTAACAGGCTTTCATTTGCTGAGTGGTTGTACTTATCCCTTTTGAGACTATTACATTTCAGAGACGTGACCATGCCACTTCAGCCTGTGTCTTCCTCCACGTTCTACGGCATTCGCATTGACCTCAGGTGGGATTAGGTGGAGCATGTGGACCCTGACTTCCCGGATCTCATGTTCATCGAGATTATGGTCATCCGGATAGTGGATGCCAGTCTCTTGACGGGCCCCGTACTAATGGGGTTCATTGTACTGTATGCCCGGGTCAATGGTCGTATAGTGGGGCCACTTCCATTTTCGAATGACGATGATGGTTTGAGTGGGGTCGAGTAGGAAGAGGACCCAGGGAAGGATGGTATCATTTTTGGACAACTAGGACATGATATGAAGATGACCGTGTGAATAGACTGCGGGAGGGTCGGGACAAAATTTTTGGGTTAGCCAGAAAAGGGGACTTTTTGGCCTGTATGTACCGACTGGAGTCGTCTGAAAATATCATTGAATAAAAGTGCCTGGTTTATATTTCGTGTGGATCGTTCTAAGTTATGATGGGAGTCATCGATACACGCTTCTATAATGGAAAGAATAGTAATGACAGGGAAATGTCGCCGCGTCCCCAATGGATCGAGGGTCCTCATAGCCCAAGTGGTATGAGAGACTAGGTTTGTCTAGAGTGGTAAGGTGCGCTAGCAATAAAAGGAGGGTATAGTGATTGCACATGATCACGCACGAAACACATGTGGTTGATTTGTTGTGAACAACGAGTGATTGATTTTCACTCGTAGACTACTGGTTACAATTGTGAGTTACCATGCGCGCCAGTAACATTTGTATGTTACTTATATGATCTCAGTAACATGTGAACATTACTTTTCCTTATTAATCGATTAGTGACACTAGGTCACTAATTGTTCCTATTGTCACGCCCCGGATCCTCGAGTGTGCGCATATCCCTCGATGGTCAATGAAATTGCGACGTCCTAGGATGCATCACCAACCCATTCAATTTTTATTGCACATGTAAAAGTGAAACAAAACCCCTGACAGCAAACATCATGGAATAGAAAGCAGGACAACAAATTTCACAACGAAACCACGCCTTTATACACAACTAACCTTTATACACAGCTAACTAGTTTATATACAATACTAGTCTATCTAAAAAAAAGATCAATCCTCAAAAGGAAACTGTCCTACGATCCCCTACTCGGATAAGTTCACTGATCCTTCCAACTCCACAGGCTCTGGGGGCGGCGGATCTACCACAGTACCCTTAGGACGGTTAGCTGGAAGGGACCAACTCTGAGTCCATTGAATCCGCGGCAAAACCACTCTTGATATTGATAAGATACCCTCTTAGGTAGGCCCTCATCGACCTAGACAATGGTCACAACGAGCTCGTAGACCCAAACCCCATGGCCTTCAGGAACAGGGAAATCAGTCACTTGCTCGGTAACCCTCCGAGGCTGACCATAACGAACTGGTGGGGCCACCAACTAAGGACCTAAAAAATATTGAGCCCACGATGGGGTGAGACAATGTCTGAGCATGTTTACCCCCTAAACTCTGACTAGGAAGAAAATATGCCTAGAGGTAGTGTATGCATACAAGATAGAGGACTTACCTTGCCTCAGTTCCTTCCTACATGTTAGCACAATTCATGTACTCAATCAATCGATCAATCCATTCAATCCATGCAGCTTACCCATCAATCATTTCTATCAATACCATCATTCAATCAGTCAATTCAATGAAGACAATCAATCAATCTATACATCGATCAATCAATCAATCACAGGAGTCTTGATTATAAGGCCAAATTGTTATGACACGTCCCATACCATACCACACAATTTTGTCCCATAATCCGGTGCTTCAATTTCAATCATTCACAAGATCCAATTCAATTATTGCTCACACAAGCATGAACTAACCGACACACATCAGTCTTCTGGCGTAGCCAGGGATTATTGCTCACATAAGCTGATACACATTATTGCTCGCACAAGCTAATAGACTGATGCACATAGGGGATGGATTCACTTATCCATCACACGATCAATCAATGCCAGCCAAGGACATTGTGCCTTGCACACAAATTCCTCAATTAAATTAATGAATTTGGCCTAATTTCTTTGTATTAAATACACTCGATAAAAATAATCGTGTGTGGGTACACGGTCAATTTGATTAAAAAATGCAATATTTTCATTTTCCAAAGTCCCACTATTCAATATAGTACCTAAAGACATTTTTTTTGCATTAAAAACCGACACTCGGTAATTTCTAATTAATTACTGAAATTTCACCATTTTGGAATAAATAACCAATTTTGCAATCACTACTCAATTTGCACAAATTAACACTCAATTGCATAAACTGAGGACACCATTGCAATCGGCACAAAACTCCAATCACTGACTATCTCGGTATAATTTCCGAAAAATATTAAATAATTAAATAAATACCAAAAATAATTCAATTTAAATGTAATAAATACCAACTTAGGCTAAAAATGCTAATCTAACCACCTAAATGGGCCAAGAAAAATTTCGAACCTATCTAGATAAATAGTACGATCTAATTGGCTCCTAATTAAACCATTCTAACTACCTAACATGCACAATTGGATAATTAAATCACTAATCCATTCTAACTAACCACCTAATCCCTAATTAGCCTAAACTAATAACCTATTAAGCATCATTAACTCCCTAAGCTGATTTTAGCAAGTAAACTCATAGATTTTGCGATCCAGTGAGTCCATAACGACGGCGAAGCGAAGATGTGCGACAACCAAGCCCACGGCGACACCAACCAAGGCCTGGAAGGGACCTAAAATGGGCCATGAAGAGCTTAGCCTTTGCTAAAGCTTCGGTTCTGCTTGAGGCTGAAGGAACCGGTTGAAGGGGTTGCACGGTTCAGGATAAGGGCACGGCGAGGCTGCTGTAGGGCCAGGCGAGCGACGGCGGCGATTCCGACGGCGATTCTGACGGCCTAGACGGTGACCTGGCAAGCTACGACGATGGCTTGAGGTGGTTCAGGATAGCGGCTAGGCGCGAGGACGGGCGGACGGGATCGAGTGAGCCTGGGTGGGCGAGCGGCTGGCGGGCAACGGTTCGGTGGCTTTAGGCGGGCTGGCGACAGTAGGAAGTCCTCTCTGGTTTCTCTCTACAATTTTTGAGCTTCTTAGAGTCTTAACCATGGATAAAGCAGCCCCAAGGTTGAAGAAGAAGCCAGCTACAGCTGGGGGGACCCAATGGCCCCAAAAGTCCACCAGAAGATATCCAAAGTGTTCATTGCTTGCCCCCACCATTTCAGCCTTCAATCTCAGCAAACTTCCACACCCAAACTTCGCCTAGAAACCCTTAAAATGGTCCAAAAGGGTGATGCACCCTTGGCCTACGAATTTTGGACCAATTCCCTCAAATTTTGATTCAATTCTCCTCCAATTAGACACAAATTGGCCTATATAAAATTAGCCAAGGTGCCCTTATCAATTTCAACATTTTTTCTTATCAATTGAACCAACTCGATGGGCAAAAATGTGATAAAAAAACGGCCCTCTAATTTTCCCGGTCAAAAATAACCTTTGATTTTTCGTCGAAATCTCGGGATTGCAAAAAAAATCTTCGGAGGATAAGTCGACATTCCTAAAATGAATCATGACATAACATAATTTTCAATTTCTAAAATCGGGTTTAAATTCGCGGTTAATTTTAATCTCGTGCGATTTTAGCATGACCTAACCTACCTGGTAGCTTTTAGGAATTTGTAGTGCAATTGACCTGAGGTCAATTATTTTCGAGTCACATTGTACATCTTTGACTCATTGGCGACCCTCGGTTGTTGTGAAAATCTCAAGGTTTCAAATACGGGTATAAGGTACAGAAATGACAAAAAAATCGGTGTAGTGTCGTTCGATAGAAATTTTGCAATCAGGTCAGATCACCGACACACTAATCCCACACCTTTGTCGAATCGACCTATCTTTCGTCTCCGATTGATTTTAACGATGCTGTAATGACCCTTGCAGATTAGCACGGTCGAGCAATCAATTCCTAGTCGAATTCTCGTGAGTGATCAGCTCAGAGAATAGAACTATAGGCTCGTCAATGAAAAGCTCGACTTATTCAATTGAAAACAGAACCTGAAAAACAAGATGTCACAACTCTTCCCCTCTTATAAAAATTTCGTCCTCAAAATTTAAACCTATCACAAATCTTTAAACAAAAGGTGGGGGTACAATCGTTTCATCGAATCTTCACTTTCCCAAGTTTCTCCCTACGTGCCGTGGTGTTACCAGACCACTTTAACCAACGGGATTGTGTTGGTGCACAGAACCTGCTCCTTTTGATCTACAATCTAAATTGGTCTTTCCACGTACGACACCCTGTCGTCGACGTTCGGTTCTTCAAAATTCAGCACGTGGGTATGGTCAGGTTCATACTTCCTCAATATTGACACGTGAAAGACGTCATGCACTTGCGCCAACCTCGGCAGTAGTGCAAGACAATACACAAGAGTCCTTATTCTTTCCAAAATCTCAAAGGGACCTACGTACCTCGGACTCAATTTCCCTTTCTTGTTGAAGTGCGAAGTACCTCTCATTGGTGACCTTTAGAAAGATGTGCTCACCAACTTGGAATTCCAATGGTCTCCAACACTTATTTGCGTAGCTTTTTTGGTGGCTCTAAACGGTCTTTAATCTGTGTCTGATAATTGCAATTGTATCCACTGATTGCTAAACCAACTCTGGGCCTATCATCTTTTTGTTCTCCAACCTCATCCCGACACATTGGCATTTCGCATGTCTGCCATACAACGCATCAAAAGGTGCCATCTGAATACTCTGTTGATAGCTGTTGTTATAGGTAAACTTGACAAGGTGAAGCTATTCCTCCCAGCTTCCCTTGAAGTCTAATACACAGGCTCTCAACATGTCCTAAAGAGTCTGAATCGTCCTTTCAGACTGGCCATCTGTTTGCAGATGATAGGCTGTATTGTATTGCAACTTCATTCCTAAGGCAGTCTGCAAACTTTTCCAAAAGGCAGCTGTAAATCTCAAGTCTCTGCCTAATGTAATCATCACTGGCACTCCATGTAGACGAACAATCTAACGCACGTACAATTCTGCATGCCTGTCCAAATCAAGGTCTTTTCGTATAGCGATAAAGTGAGCCGATTTCATCAGCCTGTCAACGACTACCCATAATAGAATCACTACCCCTCTAACTCCTTGGTAAGTATTACAAAATCTATTGTGATATGTTCCCATTTTCACTCCGGAATCTCTTGAGGTTGCAGAAGTTCTCCCAGTTTACAGTGTTGTGCCTTCACTTATTCACACGTCAGCCACTTGGCGACATGCTTGGCAATATCCGCCTTCATACTAGACCACCAATAATGTTGACGCAGATTCTGATACATCTTTGTACTGCTTGGATGAATGCTATAACTGCTACGATGAGCTTCTGACAAGATCTCCTCCTTAAGCTCTACATCGTCAACTACACATAATCGTCCTCGGAACCTTAGTGTTCCATCATCAGAAATTTGAAAATCAACCTTTCTCTTTTCGATATCCTTTTGCAAGATTTTATGAATATCCGAGTCTATCAACTGAAGCATTTTGATTCTAATCTACACTTTCGGTTCAATTTTGAGGGAGGCCATAAGATTCGAAAGGTGGCCTACCTCAAATTTGAAAACCAAATCTCAACCTCTCTCAAGTAAAATCCATTCCTTAACCATCATATGTGCAACTGAAGACTTCTGACTCGGTGCATATGCAACCCTATTCGCCTTTCCAGGGTGATATAAGATATCACAATCATAATCCTTCAGAAGTTCCATCCAGCAACATTGTCTCATATTCAACTCTTTCTGAGCGAATAGATACTTTGAGACTTTGATGGTCTCTAAAGATGTGGAATCTTTTTCCGCACAAATAATGTCTCCAAATCTTCAAAGCGAAAATAATTGCCATGAGTTTTAAGTCATGCGACGGGTAGTTCAACTCATGAGGTCTCAACTGACGGAACGCGTATGTAATGACTCTGCCATGCTACATTAACACACAACCCAGTCCTCTTAATGACACATCACTATAGATCTTGTATCCTCTAGGACCAGATGGTATCGTTAATACGAGTATGGTAGTCAGCTTCTCCTAAACTATTGGAAACTATGCTTGCACTTATCTGTCCATACAAACTTCTCTTCTTTCTTCAGTAGTCGAGTTAACGGTGAAGCCAAAGCTAAAAACCCTTCCACGAATCTTCTGTAATATTCTGCCATACCCAAAAGGCTTCTGATCTCTGTCATTGCCGTCGATCTCGGCCAATTGATAACTACTTTGATCTTGATCGAGTCCACGGAGATTCTTTCGCTTGAAATCACGTGACCTAGGAACGCAACACGAGCCAACCAAAGCTCACACTTGCTGAACTTGGCATACAATTCATGATTCCACAAAGTTTGAAGTACCATTCTCAAATGTCTTTCATGCTCCTCAGGACTTCTCGAGTATACCAGGATATCGTCGATGAACACGATCACAAACTGATCCAGATACTCTTTGAAAACTCAATTCATCAAATCCATGAAAGCAGCTGGGGCATTCGTTAAACCAACCGGCATTATAGTGATCTCATAATGGCCGTATCAAGTACAAAACACTGACTTTGGTATGTCCTCCTTTCTGATCCTCAATTAGTGATACCTTGTCCTCAAGTCGATCCTAGAAAATATTGATGCTCCTTGCAATTGGTCAAACAAGTCGTCAATCCTTGGCAGTGGATATTTATTCTTAATCATCACCTAATTGAGTTCACGATAGTCGTCTTTCTTTTTCATGAACAGATTGGTGCTCCCCAAGGTGATGCACCAAGACGTATAAATCCCTTATCCAACAACTCTTGCATATACACCTTCAGTTCTTTCAACTCAGACAATGCCATCTAGTAAGAAGCCTTAGTGATTGGCTCTGTTCTGGAGGCTAGCTCAATTACAAACTCAATTTCTCTTTCTAGCGGCAGACCTAACAATTCCTTTAGAAATACGTTTGGAAACTCTTGCACCACTATGATATTTCCATCTTCAGCTCCTCAACTGTCGTATCCATGACAGTTGCCAAGTAATCTTGACAACCCCCATCTAACAAACGGGTTGCCTCAACTGACGAGATTAAGGTAATCGAGGGTCCTCCTTAACTCCCAATAAACTCGAAACTTTAACTCGCTAACGGGTTAAACTAAATCACTTTACGATAGTAGTCTATTTTAGCTCATTGCTTGGTGAGCCAATCCATGCCAATTATTACGTCAAAATCATACATGGCTAGGACTATTAAATCTATCCTCCCTTCTTGCTCACCAATCACTAACGTGCAACCAGTACAGCCTATAGTAGACAACACATTATCCTTTGATGATGTAGATATACTAACCACAGACTCCAACATTTCAGGACTCAATCTTATTAGCTTAATGAATTGCTTAGTTATAAATGAATGAGTTGCACCAGGGTCAAATAAAGCATAAGCAATGTGGTCGTTTAGGGAAATAGTACCTGTAACCACATTAGGCAAGTCCTTTGCCAGTCCTCCAGTGATGGCGTACACTCTTCCTTGCGATAGGGGTATGTTCTGTCCACTATGTTGTGCAATTTGCGGCGAAAACCCCTTATTTTGACCCATTGGTGGTGATGGCAGTAACTGCTATAGTCCCCTCGGTCTTTTGGGACAATCTTTGGCCTGGTGACCATACTGGCCACACTCGAAACAAGCACCTGTCCTAAAATGGCAGGGGGCCGATCCATGTCGCCTTTTGCAGAAACGATACACGTCATTTTGACTCAATGCTAACTTCCCAATTCCACCATTCCTATTAGGCAGAACATGAAACCTTCCTCCGGTCATGGGCTTCTTCTCGAACCAGTTTCCATCCCTATTCGACCTGAACCTCAATCTAGATGAGGCGGCTTGCTTACTCAGATTTCTCTCTATTAGCTTGGCTAGTCCATAAACCTCATTGTAATCCTTGAGATCAAACGGCACCAACAGATTCTTCAACTCCGATCGGAGGCCGTTCCTGAGCCTCCAAGCTTTGTCTTTAGGATCTTCCACCAATCTTGGAGCATACTGAGATAGCTCTGCAAACTTAGCCTCACACTGATCTATTGTTAGCATTCCTTGACGGAGGCACTGAAATTTCTCCATTTTCTACTCTCAAGCGCTACCCAAAAAATACTTGTTGTTAAAGGCTCTAAGGAAGCCGTTCCACACCGAGACCACGCCTTCTAGGAAAACTGTGCATCTAGTGGCCCTCCACCAAGTATTCACGTTACCCTGCAGCTGGTATACTGTCAGGACAACTTTCTTCCTCATTGCACATAAGAAGTGCAAAGACCTTCTCCAGGTGTTGGGTCCAGAGCGATGCAATCTCGGGATCTCCTACGCCGGTGAACCTTGGCGGGTTCAATTTCAAGAACTGCTCTCCGAATTTTCGAATTAGCCTCTCTCTCTCTCTCTCTACTACCACATTCCCAGGTGGAACCTCGGCAAGTGTGGCGGTGGCAGCAACGACAGTAGTAGCAGCAGTAGTTGTGGTTGCGGTAATGGCGGCAGCTTCATTCTGGTCCTATTGCCCCATCAATACTCTTAATGTCTCAAGCACCTAAACAATCCCATCGATTCTGGGATCGCTAGGGGTTGCTACCCCAACACCGATTGTAGGCGGTGCTACTCCACTAACGCTGGCCCGAGTCGACACTCGACTACGACCACCTCAAGTACCGACCCTTGTCGGCGTCCTACCTTGAGTTACTGGTCCCATGGTCCTTTTCCTAGGAATCCTCTACTACTGATTACTCATTTAGCAAGTTCTTTATAGAAACGTGCTTTCCAATTCTACACAGGATTAGAAGCTAAGCGATCACACTAAATAATCTACCAAACAGCTATCACTAACAAGCATTTGTATAAAATAAAGGTCGTTCATACTAACTATCCCGTGAACTCTCACACCTTATCACTCAAACTATCGACCAACTCCGATACCAGTCTGGGCAGGGATGTCAAGCCTCAGATCCTTGAGGGTACACAGATCCCTCGGTGGTCGATAAAATTATAATGTCCCAGGATGCATCGCCGACCCATTCAATTTTTGTTGCACATGCGAAAGCGAAACAAAACCCCAGACACCAAACAACATGGAATATAAAGCATAACAACAAATTTCACAGCCAAACCACGCCTTTATACACACCCAACTAGTTTATATACAATACTAGTCTATCTAACAAAAAGATCAGTCCTCAAAAGGAAACTATCCTATGATCCACTACTTAGATATGTTCACTGATCCTTCCGACTCCATAGGCTCCGGGTGCGGTAGATCTACCACAATACCCTTAGGATGGTCAGCTGTACCTTCGCCAAAAGCAGTGTCTACTACCATAGTTGGGACCTCAAAATCCTGGAGGGGACCAACTTTGTGTCCATTGAGCCTGCGGTGAAACCACGCTTAATATCGATGAGGTACCCTCTCAAGTAGGCCCTCATCAACCCAGACAATGGTCACGACAAGCTCGTAGACCCAGACCTGTGGCCTTCGGGAACAGGGAAATCAGTGACCAGCTCGGTAACTCTCCGAGGCTGACCATAACGAAATGACGAGGCCGTCATCTAAGGACCTAAAAAGAATTGAGCCCACGATAGGGTGAGACAATGTCTCAGTAAGTTAACCCCCTAAACTATGACTAGGAAGAAAGTATGAATAGAGGTAGTCTATGCACACAAGATAGAGGACTTGCCTTGCCTTAGTTTCTTCCTGGATGTTAGTACAATTCATGTACTCAATCAATTGATCAATCCATTCAATCCATGCAGTCTACCCATAAATCATTTCCATCAATACCGTCACTCAATCGATCAATTAAATGAATACAATTGATCAATCAATCAATCTATACATCCATCAATCAATCAGTCATAGGAGTCCCGATTATAAGGCCAAATTGTTATGACACATCCCGTACTGTACCACACAATTTTGTCCCAAAATCTGGCGCTTCAATTTCAATCATTAACAAGATCCAATTCGATTAATGCTCGTGCAAGCATGAACTAACCGATGCACATCGGTCTTCTAGCATAGCTAGGGATTATTACTCACACAAGCTTATATAGATTATTGCTCACACGAGCTGATACGGATTATTGCTCACACAAGCTTATACAGATTATTGCTCGCACAAGCTGATACACTAACGCACATGGGGGATGGGTTCACTTATCCATCACATAATCAATCAATACCGGCCAAGGAAATTGTTCCTTGCACACGATTTCCTCAATTAAAATAATGAACTTGGCCTAATTTCTGCATATTAAAAACACCCGATAAAAATGATTGTGTGTGGGTACACAGTCAATTTGAGTAAAAATACAATATTTTCCTTTAAAAAAATCACACTATTTAATATAGTGCCTAAAGAAATTTTTGGCTTTAAAAACCAACACCCAATATTTCTAATTAATTATTGAAATTTTACCATTTTGGAACAAATAACCAATTTTCCAATCTCTACTCAATTTGCATAAATTAACACTTAATTGCATAAATTGAGCACATAATTGCAATCAGCACAAAATTCCAGTCACCGGCTATTCCGGTATAATTTTCGGAAAATATTAAATAATTAAATAAATACCAAAAATAATTAAATAATTCAGTTTAAATACAATAAATGCCAACTAAGGCAGGAAATGCTAATCTAACCACCTAAACGGGCCTAGAAAATTCTTGAACCTATATAGATAAATAATACGATCTAATTAGCTCCTAATTAAACCGTTATAACCACCTAACATGCACAATTCGATAATTAAATCACTAATCCATTCAAACTAATCACCTAATCCCTAATTAGCCTCAAATAATCACCCCTTAAACATCATTAACTTCCTAAGTAGAGTTTAGCAAGTAACTCACCAGTTTTGCGATCCGGTGAGTCCACGACGACGGCGACGCAGAGATGGGCGACAACCAAGCCCACGGTGACACCAACCAAGGCCCGGAAGGGACCTAAAATGAGCCATGAAGACCTCAGCCTTTACTGAAGCTTTGGTTATGCTCGAGGCTAAAGGAACTGGTGGAAGGGGCTGCATGATTTGGGAAAGGGGCACGGCGGGACAGCGAGGTTGCTATAGGGCCAAGCAGGGGACGGCGACTGTTCCAGCGGCCTAGATGGTGACCTGGTGAGCTGCGATGGTGGCTTGAGGCGGTTCAGGATAGCAGCTAGGTGTAAGGATGGGCGGATGGGATTGAACTACTTCAAATAGGTGAGCGGCTAGCAAGCGACGGTCCGACGGCTTCGGGTGGGCTGGCGACGACGGGAGGTCCTCTCTAGTTTATCGTTACAATTTTTTAGCTTCTTAGAGTCTCAACCATGGAAAAGTAGCCCCAAGGTTGAAAAAGAAGCCAACCGCAGCTCCAATGGCCCCAAAAGTCCACCAAATGATCTCCAAAGTGTTCATTGCTTGCCCCCACCATTTCAGCCTTCAATCTCAGCAAATTTCCACACCCAAACTTCGCCTAGAGGCCCTTGAAATGGTCCAAAAGGTTGATGTACCCTTGGCCTACGAATTTTGGACCAATTCCCTCTAATTTTGATTCAATTCCCCTCCAATTGGACACAAATTGGCCTCCATAAAATTAGCCAAGGTGCCCTCATCAATTTCAACATTTTTTCTCATCAATTGAACCAACTTGACGGACAAAAATGCGATAAAAAATAGCCTTTTAATTATCCCGATAAAAATAACCTTACTTTGATTTTTCGCTGAAATCGCGGGATTGCAGAAAAATCTTCAGAGGATAAGTTGACATTCCTAAAATGAATCGTGACATAATAGAATTTTTAATTTTTGAAATCGGATTTAAATTCGCAGTTAATTTCAATTTTGTGCAATTTTAGCGTGACCTAACTTACCAGGTAGCTTTTAGGAATTTCTAGTGCAATTAACCCATGATTGATTATTTTCGAGCCACATTGTACATCTTCGACTCATTGGCGACTCTCGATTGTCGTGAAAATCTCAAGGTGTTAAATACAGGCACAAGGTATAGAAATGGCAGAAAAATTAGTCTAGTGTCGTTCGACAGAAATTTTGCAATCAGGTAGGATCACCCACACACTAATCCCACACTTCTGTCGAATCGACCTATCTCCGGTCTCTATTCGATTTTGTTTGTGCCGTAATGACCCTTGCAGATTAGCACGGTCGAGCAGTCGATTCATGATTGAATTCTCAAGTTTATTGCATTAAAATCCTTTAGCGGCTTCACTAGATAGTCTAGTTATCTCGTGAATGATCAGCTTAGAAAATAGAACTATAGGCGCGTCAATGAAAAACCCAACTTATTCAATTGAAAATAGAACCTAAAAATCGGGATGTCACACCAATAGTAAATACTCGATAACTTGCAGGAGAGTATGGTACGAACATGAAGTTCTGCTTCAAGAGTAGAACCTCGTATGGAAGACATTATGTAAGCGTTGGCCAACATAGGGAATTTGATGGAAAGGCAACTCAACAACAACCAGGAACGGAACGCCATACTCAAGGGTTGGTAGAACAAATTTTTGAAATAGAAGGCACCCAAGTTTACTGGAATGGGAAGTCTTGAAGAGGTAGAACAATGGATTGATGGGATAGAAAGGATCTTCTGGCTATTGATTTGCAACAACACCGAAAATATAACCCTGGCGGAGTACCGATTGGAAGGTAACAATAAGCATTGGTGGAGAGCCTCTCGAGACATAATATTTCCACCTGGGATGAGTCTGTCAGGGCTTAAAGTAGAAAGCATTTCTCTGACTATGCCAGGGATAAAAAAATAACAGAATTTGTTCAACTAAAACAAAGGGAGTTGACAGTAGACCAATATGAAGCAAAATTTTCTGAACTATCTAGGTATGCTCCTAGATTGGTAAAAAGCTGAGAGGAAAAAGCTAAGAGATTTCTGAAAGGCCTAAGAACGGACATCAAGAGGCAACTGGTGCCTCTGAATCTAAGAGATTATATTGAAATTTATGAACGGGTCCAGCTTGTGGAGCAAGAAGTAGTAAGGGAGAAATTGGAAAGCAAGGAGCGAATGGAGGCACGATGACAAATGGCACTAAATGATATCCGAAGGGGTAAATGACCCTATCCAACCTGAGAGCTACCTTGGGATTTCAAGAAGAAACGGAATTTTGGAAATTTTAGGAAGGCAAGGAGTGGTCACGCTCCAAGTAAAGTGCCATATCAAAATAATTCCTGTCAAATGTGTGGTAGACAACATGGGCCAAGACCCTATCTAGATCACTAGAGGTGTTTTGAATGTGGGCATAAAGGTCACTTTAGGAGGAACTTTCCACAAGGAGGGTTGCAGTCGAATGTTGATATAGCGCAACAAATGCAACAATGTGTAGGCGAACCACCTTCGCAAGGAAATCCATAGAGGCCGCCAGCATAAGGAAATGTGTACGTAGTCACCCAAGAGGAAGCAAAAGCTTCCAAAAACGTTATCTCAGGTACGATTTCTTTGAATGACAATAAGGCATATGCGTTATTTGACACGGGTGCTACACGTTCTTTTGTGTCTGATATAGACGACTGGGTAAAATAGAAACCAAATCTCTTGATATGCCTCTTCGTATTTCTACATCGCTAAAAGACGTGATATTGTCTACATTAGTATGCGAGGAATGTAAGATATCTATAGGTGGATGAGATCAGGAAATAGACCTAGTAGTGATGGTTATGTATGACTTTGATGTCATCATAGGAATGGATTGGCTCTGTAAACAACGGGCTAGGATGGACTGTTATAGAAAGATGATTCAGTTTAACCCACTGAATCAACCTAGTTTTGAATTTTACGGAGATCAGACAAACCCCTAAATTGTCCTTATTTCGATAATGGAGGCATATGCACTTCTTGACAAAGGTTGTCAAGGATACTTGGCAGTAGGAAAGCACCAAACTAGGGAAGAAGCCAAACTCGATGAAATTCGAGTGGTTCAGGAATTTTTAGATGTAATTCCTGAAGAACTACCCGGACTACCATTAGAACAGGAAATCAAGTTCGTAATTGAACTAATGCCTAGAACTGAACCCATATCAAAAGCTCCATATAGAATGGCTTTGATGGAACTAAAAGAGTTGAAAGTACAACTGCAGTAATTAGAGCACTACAAAAGTCTGACCTAGAAATTGTGAAATTTCGAGACGAGGTATCATTAAGAAAAAGGCCAGAATTCCAAGTTTCTAGGGATGGACCAGTGAGATACCAGGAAAGACTATGTGTTCCCAATAATGAAGAAATAAGGAAGGAAATTATGTCGGAAGCGCATAGGAGTAATTATAGTATTCACTCTGGGAATACAAAGATGTATCAAAACCTAGGTCAGCAATACTGGTGGAAAGGTATGAAGGCAGACATCGCTAAGTACATTTCTCAGTGCTTGACATGGCAACAAGTGAAGGTGAAACATCGCAAGCCCGCGGGAATGCTATGACCACTGGATATACCAAAGTGGAAATGGGAGCACGTAACAATGGATTTCATGCAAGGATTACCAAGGACGTCAAGTGGCCACGACTCTATCTAGGTAATAGTGGAACGCCTGACTAAATCTGCCCATTTCTTAGCGGTACGTATGGATTATCCGATGGACAAATATGCTAAAATGTATGTAAGCCAAGTAGTATGCTTACATGGCGTACCTGTGACCATTACATCGAATCAAGACTTAAGATTTACATCGAATTTCTAGCGAGATCTCCAAACCACCTTAGGGACCAAGCTTTAGTTTAGTACTGCCTTTCATCCGCAGAAGGAAGGACAGACAAAAAGAGTAATCCAATTACTAGAATATATGTTGAGAGCTTGCGCGATCGATTTTAAATGAAATTGGGATGAATAGTTACATCTAGTGGAGTTCACATATAATAATAATTTTTAGTAAAGTATCGATATGGCTCCCTATGAGGCGCTATACGGAATGATTTGCAGGACTCTTGTCTACTGAAATGACGTGGGTGAGAGAAACTTGACAGGACTAGAGTTGGTATAAGATACTACGGATATGGTAGAGATCATCCGAAATAGACTCAAGACAGCCCAGAGTCGACAAAAGAGTTACGCAGATAAGTGTGGAAGGGGATTAGAATTTTACGTAGTTGATCACGTATTTCTAAAGGTATCCCTGATGAAGGGTATATCACGATTTGGAAAGAATGGCAAGTTGAGTCCAAGATTTGTTGGACCTTTCGAGATTCTTGAAAGGATAGGGGATGTAGCTTATCGATTGGCATTGCCCCCTAAATTGTCAAACGTGCACGATGTTTTACATGTGTCAATGTTAAGGAAGTATTAGCTCGATCCTACTCATGTACTTGATCATGAGATTATTGAGGTAGATGAAAAAGTGAGATACGTGGAAAAGCCGATACAGATACTGGATCGGAAGGCGCAAGTCCTCAAAACAAAGGTGATCCCACTAGTTAAAGTTTTATGGTGACACCACAACATGGAAAAGGCCACGTGGAAAAGCGAAAAGGAAATGAGGCAAAAGTATCCTCATATTTTCAATGGGACGTAAGAGGGACTCAATTTCGAGGATAAAATTCTTTAAGGAGGGGAGATTTGTGATATCCGGATTTCGCCGAACCTCCAATACGTAACAGTCCATGCCACGTCGACAAGTTTGTCGTCAGATTATGTCGTTGGCACCATTCAAGGCCAACGTTTCGTCACCACCATCACCATACCGAAACGTCACGTTTCATCATGTCCCCGTGATACCACCTCATGGTCACGTCTTTGCTACATTGGGACAGCTCGATCATCACTAAGTGTGGTACCCCTCGACGGCCCCCAAACCGTTTGGGTCACCACAAGTACCTTTCACTTTACCCTGAAAGTTCATTACTCTGATACCAAAGAATTTCAATGAAATTCATAACTCTTGGGGGTTTATATCTTTTGATCGGTCCCTGCGTAGTAAATATAACAGAAGCACATTCAACTCTTCCCCATCCTGAATTATAAAGCGATGCACACCAACTAAAACGTTTATAAGTTAAAGCCGAACACTTTTATTTACTTAACTTGATGGACATCATTAGTCGATACATCAAAATGTCGTAGTCTTTTATACTTCAAAAGATGACCGACATCTTTTCTAACAGTTGAATACATAAAGTCCATCAATCAGTATCGGCGTCCAAAAGTTCCTTCCTCTGCTGTCCTCCTGTGGCACCTCGAAACACCTAAGGTCGCCACAGGTATCTGTCGCTATACCTAATGAACGCTAGTTACATCTCTTAGTAGAAGCATTACAGTTCATAGGCATTTTTTTTTAAAACGGCCCCAACGCAACTTATTAGTGAAAGCATAATTGAAATATCATCATCTCTCCCTCCAACTATCATGATACAATGCATACCACTAAGCACCATAGGAAAAGATAAAGCCGAGCCACTTTTATTTACATATTTTTGTGATGGATTTTTGGGTTGGTACAACCAAAAAGAAAAGCCAAGATTTTTAACTACCACTCGGCTACAACCTAAAAGATATCTCGACCCCGTCTATTAATGTAAGCTACTCCCAAAAAGAAACATCAGCTCTCTACCCTCACGCGGCCATCACACCCATCCTGGCGCGTCGAGCGGTAGTGGCAGCAACATCCCCCTAAACACTCCATCTCGGCGAACATGAACTGACAGAAACTCCTGGATGACTGGGCCCTCAGCCAGGCCCACATCGTACATGACCAACACTCGCACAAACGTCAGACCAGGGATGGTAATGTACTCGATCTCCGAACACTCTACCTCCACATCAGATGTGAGGCCATAGAAGGTGCCTTGCGTGATGGTAGGGAGCGGCATCTTTCTAATCTTAAATGTTGGTCCCCGAAGGGGTGAGTACAACCACTCAGCAGGTATAAGATCCAGTAAACTACTCAATGCATCACATAGAACAATCAAGACATCATAGTATGGTTCATATCATTCATACATCCAAGCATTACTTACCTTGCAGCCCTGCACATGTCATCATACCATATATGCATATACATCCATGCACTCATTATCAAGCATTCATGCATATACCATCATGCCATAGGTGCATACACATCAATGCACTCATCATCGAGCATTCATGTTTATACCATCATGCCATAGGTGCATATACATCCATGCACTCATCATCAAGCATTCATGCATATACCATCATGCCATAGGTGCATATACATCCATGCACTCATCATCAAGCATTCATGCATATACCATCATGCCATAGGTGCATATACATCCATGCACTCGTCATCAAGCATTCATGCATATACCATCATGCCATAGGTACATATATATCCATGCACTCATCATCAAGCATTCATGCATACATGTTACCATACCATGCATGATTGAATTTCAATTTCCCAATTTTTATTCTTTCAATTTGGGCCGCCACATTTCTCTTTCCCGGGACTAGTATTTGCATCCCACATTTATCGCTCGCACCCAACCTGGCATCGCGAGGAACCTCTAGCACACACCTCCGGGCATCCGGCACATACACTCCGAGCATCTCGTACCCCAATTGGCATCACGAGGTATCCCCCGGCTCACACCTCCAGGCTTCCGGCACCCCCACATCCCGGGCATCTCGAAACTCCTGAGGATATTAGGCACACACCCTCCAGGCATCCGGCATTTACACTCCCTGGCTAGGTATCCCGACACTCCTGGGGCATTGTCGGCTCACACCTCCGACGGCATTCTCATTTGTCATAGTTCACATTCGCATTTATGGCTCAATTTCAACATGGCATATGATATGATGGCGACAATATTATTTTCAGCATTTTGTTTCTTATATGTAGTTCCAAATATCATCACATGTGAGCAATATCCAATCACTTATGAAAACATAATTCATGGGGTCCATACAACTTAGAATAATCCATATATCATGACTTTTTGAAATCTACCAAAATCCAGCTTGCACAATTTCAGAAAAAATATTAATTAAATACCCACATGATCTGAACATGGTTAGTCAAGACATAAAGGCAGCAAATCCATGAAGAACACATGCCCAAAAGAACTTCACAAAAAAAGATATAGCTCACACACATTACAGCTTGCAAAATTCGGACACATCAGATTGCGCGGTTCTTGAAATATTTTAACTTAAATACACGAATGACCTCCAAAAATTATGAAATTTTACCAGGTGATAGTCAAGACCCTAAGGTATATTTTTTATGTATACATAAAGGCCATATTCATCTTAGATAATTAACTATGGACGGTCACAGCCCCTGTTTCTAGTAACGAACATTCCAGGTTTAGCCGTCTCCGTAAAATCAAGATTTCACCTACTTATCTTCCTTCATTTCCTCTGAATTTTTCATATGTTTTTCCTCAAGAGGTACAATACAACTTTCGTTATGGGATCCAGGTGAGATTCTCAAAGGAAATTCACTTTATAGTCCACGAAGTCGCTGGGGTTCAGTACAACATTTCCAGATCTATTGTCTTCAAAGGAAAAATCGTTTCACTAGGCTACACTTGTTAGTTTTACCTCAAATTTGAGTATGTTAGTATTAAATATGTTCTCTACAACTTTCGTCAATGAGTCAAAGTAAAATTCTCAGTAAAAAGTTACATGCAACACACAAAAGCACCAAGAGGTCAACAAAATAGTTTCAGATCTAGCATTTTCGCCGAGAGTGGGTTTCACCCCTCAAAATTCATCTATTTTGTCTCAAATTTTAGTATGTTATACTTTAAGATGTTGTATACAACTTTTGTGAAGAAGTCGAAACCAAAATTCGACTCAAACCCCGCATGCAAGCCTCTACAACATTCTGGGTCAGGCTGTTTACTCGAAAACAGATTGCTATTTCAAAACAACACCCTTACAACTTCGGTTTTTCACACTCTAGGCATCCGAAATTCATCACCTTTCACTAGTACATCCTAGACACAACATGCAAGAGCAGATTAATGGATCTAACTTGCCTCCAAACCGAGCTACGGCGAGCACGATGGCGGCAAAGAATGGACGCACGGGCGGCTGCGGGCAACAGACGAGCGGCTTCCTCCTTCGCGCGGCCTCTTCCTCCTCACTCTTGATTCCCTCACTCTCTCAACAGCTCTCTCTCTCCCTCTCTCAAAACCGGTCACTCTCTCTCTCTCTATTTCCTTTTATTTCATCATTTGCAATCATTAGGAGCCACCCAAAGTGGCCAATGGGTGAAGCTCTCTTTTTTTCCACTTGGCAAATCCCATGCATGATGGGCTTGAAGATGGGCCGGCTCCTCCCCCCTTGTGGTCGACGGCAGCCCCCTTCATGGGCTTCATGGGCCAAGCCAATTTGGCCCACTTTAGGTCCAATACCCTTGGGCCTAAAGTTCAACCTTAATAAATTCCAATTTTACTTTTTTAACAATTCATCTTAGTTCCCACTTTCATAAATTTCAAATTCTCAATTTCATATGGTCATAAAACTTGTAACATTTAAACTATAGGGATCAAATCTATGAGGTGCATAACCAAGAACAAATTCTTCTTATCCACTTATCCTATAATACTAATTTTATTAACTCATGAACACAAGATACATAACACTCGGTCTTAAAAGTAAGTCAATAGCTAAGGCATAACCCAAAGGCAATTTTTCATTACCTAATCATAGACTTTATAACATTTAGAGGTTGCCTTGAATTTTGGGATGCCACACCTCCTCCTCACGGTCATATCTAATCACTCAGTCCATCTGCTGGTGGCGGTGGCCGCAGAGGTATTTTGTCTAGTCTGAAATGTTAGTCCCCAAAAAGGGGTGAGTATAACCACTCAGCTGTAAAAGATCCACTAAACTATATCGTGTGTAGCCATCACAATCTAATTTCATGCAAGATAGAAAAAACATTTATAATAAAAGGAAATGAGTGATGTACATCCTTTTCATAAAACCTCTCAATGCAATGACAAGTCCAATTTCAAAGCTAAGATGTACCATTTCAGTCACACGGGTCTTGATTATAGAATCAAACTGTTATGAGACATCCCATTCCATGCCAAACAATTTAGGCCTAAAACCAGACCACACACACTTAGTAGAATCATCAATTTTAATATTCAAAAAGGTTTCACCTCCTGGAGGATCAATGTTTACGTCCCTCCTGGCATTCGCACCCAACCTGGCATCGTGAAAGCCTCCGGCATTACGCCACTAGGCCACCGGGCATCCAGAGTGTGTTACGTCACACCTCCGGGCTTTTTGCATCCCACCTGGCCTCATGAGGAATCTCCGGAGCCATGAAAATGGTACCCCTACCCTCCGGAATTACGTACTAACATACCATCAAGCATCCCTGGAATTACGTACCGATATACCACTGGGCATCCCGACACTCTCGGGGAAAACTCTGGGGCACTTTGTTCCCCAGGCATCCACAAGGCATCGACTCACTCGATCCTTTGGGTATCCAGAATCCCGGGGCATCGTTGACCCGAGGGTACAACGATAACAATTAACATCGTAATTTCCAAAAACACTTTTCAATGCAATGACAAGATGTCCCATGAATCTTCATCAAATCTCAATATTGCATAATATGTTGAATGCTCATATGATCATGTCGAATAAGAACTCAAGATATATTCACCTTTGGGACAATTTGTGCAAATTCGAAACAAAACAGCTCGATTATTACAATGCATAGTTCTGGTGAAAATTTTGGAATAATCCCTAAATGAAGTCAGAAAATTTTGAAATATTGACATGTTCTCAGTAAGACCTAAAGGAAAAAGTTTCATGCAGAACACCAAGTCAAATTCCTTATGTATCAAGAGCAGTAATTGCTATATTCCTTACGTTATGTAATGACTTCCAGATTTAGCATTTTCATAGAAAAATCATTTCATCGATCAAACCTTGTTCATTTATTCTAAATTATTGATATGTTATTCCTAAAGATATGCCCTACAATTTTCATTATGGGTCCAAAGTCAAATTCTGGCTAGATAATTACAGAAAATTCATGGAATCACCGAAGGTCATGCTATTTTCTGCGAAACAGTTTACTAACCGAAAGAGAACTACTTCTACTCATTGAATTCCAGCATCTAACATCCACAACCAAACATCTCCAATTCTATTGCACTATACTAGACAGCAACAGCACAACAAGATATAGATTAATGGACTTTCACTTGCCTCAAGCTCTTTAGTTTAATTTCAAGTGAAACAGGGGCTCATGGGTCTCGGGTTTGGCTCAACGGCGGCGAAGATAAGCGGGGTCGACGGCGGCAGCACGCATGAGTACAGTAGAGGGCGGTCCTTCTTTCCTATTTTCCTCTCGCCGGTCTCTTCTCGTGCTCGCCCTCTATTCTCTCGCTCACTCGCTCGCTACCCACTCTCTCTCTCTTACGGTTTCTCTTCTCTTCACTCACGGTTTTGTTCTTTTCGTCCCTGGTTTTGTTGGCAAAACCAGTCAACACTTCTTGATATTCTACAGCTAATCGAGCAAGAGACAAGTGGGTGTTGTCGTGGCCCTCTCTCGGTTCTGCTTCGCCATCTTGAAGACACGGATGAGGCGTGGCTTGCAGCTATCAAAGACGTGCCCTCCTGCATGCTGATCTTTTCTCTTGCCGAGCCAGCGTGACTTCTCCGTGGGCTTCTTCTTCGCTGGCAGCAAATGAGGCAACCACATGGCCCTTTTAGTCAACAACCTCTTCCATAGTTGACCGGTTGCACGACTCTTCACGTGCAGAAAGAAGGGCTACATAGGTCAAGGTTTTTGCTTTTATTGACCGGTTTCTACAGGAAAAAGAAAAGAACATGGCCGTGCATGGGCATCCGGTGGTCTCATAGAAAAATATGTTAGATGTTTCGGGACGTTGGGTGGCAATGAATCAGTGGTCAAATGTGGTGTTGATGATGACGATGATACGACAGGGTCCAAAATCGATGGTGATGACGAAATCCGATAACAATTTCGTCAATCTACGACGTATCATCATTATTTTTTTTCCAAGATCGGCTAGACATAGACGAGGTTGGTCTCACTTGAACATATGAAAGGTTTCCGACAAGACTATAGTTTGCTCGACGATCGGACCATTACTAACTAGTGACATATTGGTCTGATGATGATAAGAAAACGATGTCCGTTGTAGTGTCAATGACACCGTCCGGCGATGCTTCTGTCAATCATTCAGGGACCATCGTATATTCGAGGGTCGTCCAAATTCTCAGATGCCACAATTCTCCCCTCCTTAGAGAATTTCGTCCTTGAAATTGGACATCTCTTATGTCTCATTGAAAAGGTCAGGGTACCTTTGCCTCATTTCCTGTTCACTTTCCTACGTAATCTCTTCTACGTTGTGGCATCACCCAAAAGTCTTACCTAGCGAAATTTTCTTCCTTCGGAGAACTTGCTTCTTCCGATTCAATACCTAGATTGGCTCTTCCATGTACTTCACTTGCTTATCCACTTGGATGGCTTCATGATAGAGTATGTGACCAGGGTTGGGCTGGTACTTCCTTTAAAGACAATGATGCAAGCTCTTAACACATCCTCTAGTGTCTGGATCACTCTTTCTGTTTGTCCATCCGTTTGCGGATGAAGAGTAGTACTGAATTGGAGCTTGGTCCCTAAGGTGGTTTGAAGACTTCGCCAAAGGTTTGAAGTAAATCCCAAGTCTCGATCTAACGTGATGGTTACAGAAACACAATGTAAGCGTACCACTTGGCTTACATATATATTAGCAAATTTATCCATCGGTAGTCTACGCGGATTGCTAGGAAATGGGCAGACTTAGTCAAGCGATCTACTATCACCCAGATGAAGTCGTGGTCACTTGATGTCCTTGGTAATCCCGACACGAAATCCATCATCACATGATCCCATTTCCACTCTGGTATATCTAACGTTCTCAATCGAACACACCATTTAGCCAAATTATTCCTATATCTTTGTCATCATCAATTCAAGCCTAGAATCATCAAAATTGACACCTTTAATAACTCATCTAGTTCAATCCAACAGAGACATTCACTACGCCTTCATTGTGACATGGATTCAAGCCTAAAATACAACACTGTTCATTTGATTCGAATATTGATAATTCACCGGGACTTGTTCAATTCAAAGATAGACAATCCACCAAGATAAGAACTTGTCTGGTTTCCATCGAGTATATCTCATGTCTCACCCTAAAGGATCATCACTTGGACTAATCACTCATCAAATCCACAACTTGAACTTTCTCCATTTCACCTTGGAAAGAGTATAACCACAATTGATCATATCCACTAATTCCATAGTACCCTTTTCAAACTGAGATCATCACCAAAATTAAAAGTCGACCACCGTCGATTAAACTTATTATTCCAACATATAAACCACAAATAATTTCATGTCTCATATGACCACTCAAACTCATGACTTCCAAGATCAATCTATACATACTAAATGCTTCCATGTAATGCATCAAGACTTCCAATGAGATCCTCTAATAGGAAGTCACTACTTAGCTCAATTGATCATAACTTAATCCTCAAATCCATAACTCAGTCTCCATAATTCACTTCTTAAGCTTTGTTTGCAGCACTACGCTTAGATTCTATGCATGTTTTTCGGGTCCTTTAGAATATATCAGGATATCATCAATGAAGACAATCACAAATTGATCCAAATAGGCTTCAATATCTTATTCATTAGATCCATGAATGCAGCCGGGGCATTCGTCAATCCAAATGGCATAACTAGGAACTCATAATGTCTATAGCGAGTCCTAATATGGTCTTAGGAATGTCTTCCTTCTTAATCCTTAGTTGATGATATCCCGACCTCAAGTCTATCTTAGAAAAGACCGAACTTCCTTGCAGTTGGTCGAATAGGTCATCAATTCTAGGCAATGGGTACTTATTATTATTATTATTAATTAATTTTTTATAGTCACCTGATTCAATTGCCTGTAGTCAATGCACAAACGCATCGACCTGTCCTCCTCTTTTTTTACAAACAAGAGTTCTACAAGCTTAACCATGCTTCCATTGCGCCACTTTGATAAAATTATCCTAGAGACACTGCCCTCCCAGTTCAATTCATAGTTCGGTTCATTCCTGCCCCTTTTGCCATCCTAGAAGCCTTCCAAGAGCCGCTCTTTGCTCAAGTCCTCTGATCTCGGTGTCCGCTCCCTGCCCTCATTGGATCGAGTAGTTGTAGGTACACTAGTCTTCGTCTAGTTCGAACCCAAACTACACGTCCACTGGAGGGTCTCGTTTCAGTAGGGACTAATTTACAAAGATATTATCCATTTTGGGCTATCCCAAACTAAGCCTCACGGTTTTATCCTTGGCGTACGGATAAGCACTATCCCAGGAGATCATTCATCCTAGTCCGTTGCTTACGAAGCCAGTCCATTTCTACGATGACATCATAGTCATACATAACTATCTCTACCAAGTTCATTCCCAGATTTTGTTCCCCCTATGGTTATCTTATAGTTCTCACATACTAACGTGAACAACACCATGTCCTTCAGTGGTGTAGAAATACGAAGAGGCACATCTAAAGATTTGGTTCCTATTTCTCATCATCTATATTTCTCAGACACAAATGAATGCATGTCACTCATGTCAAATAACGCATATGTCTTCTTGCCATTTATAGAAATCGTACCTGAGATAACATTTTCGGAAGCTTCCGCTTCCTCTTGGGTGACCGCATACACCCGTCCTTGTGCTGGTGGCCTCTGTGGATTCCTTGGTAGGTGTGGTCCAGCTGCATGTTGCTGCACTTGTCGCACCGAGTTGACATTCGACTGCGACCCATCTTGTGGACAATTTCTCTTAAAGTGCCCTATTTGCCCACATCCATTACATCTCAGCTGACCATTACAAGGTCCTGGTCCATGTTGTCCACCACACCTCTGGCAAATACCATCTTGGTAGGGTACTTTCCCAAAAGTCAAGCCACTCCAAGCCTTTCTAAAACTCCCAAAGTTACTCTTTTTCTTAGATTCCTAGGGCTGACCTCAATCAGAATAAGGCCTCTTACCCCTTCGAACATCCCTAAAGGTCATCTGCCTCCTAGATTCTGATTGCTCTCTCACTAACTCTTGCTCCACCAACTGTGCCCTCTTATAAATCTCATTATAATCCCTTCTATTAAGAGGCACTAGTTGTTTTCTGATATCTGTCCTTAGCCCTTTCAGGAATCTCTTAGCCTTTTTCTCTCGATCCTCAACCAATCTGGGAGCATATCTAGATAATTCAGAAAATTTTGCTTCATACTGGTCCACTGTCAGCTCCCTTTGTTCCAATTGAATAAATTCTGTGATTTTCTTATCCTTGGCACAATCAGAGAAATGCTTTCTATTGAAATCTCTAACATACTCATCCCAATTTATGTCAGTACTTGGTGGAAAGATTGTATCCTTAGAAGCCCTCCACCAAAATTTTACATTTCCCTCCAATTGGTACTCTACCAAGGTTATCTTTTCAGCATCATTATAGTTCAACAACCGGAAAATCCGTTCCATTCCATCAATCCATTGCTCCGCCTCCTCAAGACTTCCCATTCCACTAAACTTAGGTGGTTTCAACTTCGGAAATTGCTCCACTAATCCTTTAGGACGACGTTCTGTTCTGGGTTGTTGCTATTGTTGCTTAGCATGTCTTTCCATCAAATTTCCTATATTGGCCAATGCCTACAGGATATCTTCCATCAGGGGTTCAGCCTTTGAAGCAGAGGCTTCAGCCCTCGATGAATGAGAACTTCCAGTTCGTACCATGATTTTCCTCAGTTGTCCAAGCATTTGCCTTAGGAACAATTAGTGACTCAATGTCACTGGTCAAATAAAAAGGGGTTACTAGAATCACATAAGTAACATAAAAATGTTGGGTCACCACAAGTACCTTTCACTTTACCCTGAAAGTTCATTACTCTTATACCAAAGAATTTCATTGAAATTCATAACTCCTGGGGGTTTATATCTTTTGATCGGTCCCTATGCAGTAAATATAGCGAAAGCACATTAAACTATTCCCCATCCTGAATTATAAAGCGATGCACACCAACTAAAACTTTTATAAGTTAAAGCTGAACACTTTTATTTACTTAACTTGATGGACATCATTAGTCAGTACATCAAAATGCCGTAGTCTTCTATACTTCAAAAGATGACCGACATCTTTTCCAACAGTCGTATACATAAAGTCCATCGATCAGTGTCGGCGTCCAAAACTTCCTTCCTCTGCTGTCCTCCTCCTCGTGGTCATATCCGACCACTCGGTCCATCTGCTAGTGGCGGTGGCCGCAGATGTATCTTGTCTAGTCTGAAATGTTAGTCCCCAAAAAGGGGTAAGTACAACCACTCAGCTGTAAAAGATCCACTAAACTATATCGTGCGTAGCCATCACAATCTAATTTCAGGCAAGATAGACAAAACATGTATAATCGAAGGAAATGAGTGATGTACATCCTTTTCATAAAACCTCTCAATGCATTGACAAGTGCAATTTCAAAGCTGAGATGCACCATTTCAGTCCCACGGGTCCTAATTATAGAACCAAACTGTTATGACACGTCACATTCTATGCCACACAATTTAGGCCTAAAACCAGACCACACACACTTAATAGAATCATCAATTTTAATATTCAAAAAGGTTTCACCTCCCGGAGGACCAATGTTTGTGTCCCTCCGGACATTCGCACCCAACTTGGCATTGCGAAAGCCTCTGGCATTATGCCACTAGGGCCACCGGGCATCCAGAGCATGTTACGTCATACCTCTGGGCATCTCGCATGCCACCTGGCATCGCGAGGAATCTCCGGGGCCATGAAAATGGTACCCCTACTCTCTGGAATTACATACCGACATACTACGAGGCATCCCCCGGAATTACGTACCGATATACCACCGGGCATCCCGACACTCCCGGGGAAACCTCTGGGGCACTGCGGTCCCCAGGCATCCACAAGGCATCGACTCACTCAATCCTTTGGGCATCCCGACTCCCGGGGATTCGTTGACCCGAGGGTCCAACGGTAACAATTAACATCTTAATTTCCAAAAACACTTTTCAATGCAATGAAAAGATGTCCCATGAATCTTCATCAAATCTCAATATTGCATAATATGTTGAAAATGATAATATGATCATGTCAAATAACAACTCAAGTTATATTCACCTTTTGGACAATTTGTGCAAATTCGAAACAAAACAGCTTGATTATTACAATGCACAATTTTGGTGAAAATTCGGAATAATTCCTAAATGAAGTCAGAAAATTATGAAATATTGACATGTTATCAATAAGACCTAAAGGAAAAAGTTTCATGTAGAACACCAAGTCAAATTCCTTATGTATCAAGAGCAGTAATTGCTATATTCCTTACTAATGTTCTGTAATGACTTCCAGATTTAGCATTTTCATAGAAAAATCGTTTCATCGATCAAACCTTGTTCATTTATTCTAAATTTTTTATATGTTGTTCCTAAAGATATGCCCTACAATTTTTAGTCAGGGTCCAAAGTCTAATTCTGGCTAGATAATTACAGAAAATTCATGGAATCACCGAAGGTCATGCTGTTTTCTGCGAAAACAGTTTACTAACCCAAAGAGAACTACTTCTACTCATTGAATTTCAGCATCCAACATCCACAACCAAACATCTCCAAGTCTATTGCACTATACTAGACAGAAACAACACAACAAGGTATAGATTAATAGACTTTCACTTGCCTCAAGCTCTTTAGTTTAATTTCAAGCAAAACAGAGGCTTGTGGGTCTCAGGTTCGGCTCAACGGCGGTGAAGACAAGCGGCGTTGACGGTGGCAGCATGCACGAGTATGGCAGAGGGCGGTCCTTCTTTCCTCTTTTCCTCTCGCCGCTCTCTTCTCGCGCTCGCCCTCTATTCTCTTGCTCACTCGCTCGCTACCCACTCTCTCTCTTACGGTTTCTCTTCTCTCCACTCGCGGTTTTGTTCTTTTCGTCCCTGTTTTGTTGGCAAAACCCGTCAACACTTCTTGATATTCTGCAGTTAATCGAGCAAGAGACAAGTGGGTGTTGTCATGGCTATTTCTCGGTTCTGCTTCGCCATCTTGAAGACACGGATGAGCCGTGGCTTGCAGCTGTCAAAGACGTGCCCTCCTGCATGCTGATCTTCCCTCTTACCGAGTTAGCGTGACTTCTCCGTGGGCTTCTTCTCCGCTGGCAGCAAATGAGGCAACCACGTGGCCTTTTTAGTCAACAATCTCTTCCATAGTTAACCGGTTGCACGACTCTTCACGTGCGGAAAGAAGGGCTGCATAGGTCAAGGTTTTTGCTTTTATTGACCGGTTTCTACAGGAAAAAGAAAAGAACATGGCCGCATGGCCGTGGATGGGCATCCGGTGGTCTCATAGAAAAATATGTTAGATGTTTCGGGACGTTGGGTGGCAATGAAATTGTGGTCAAATGTGGTGCCGATGATGATGATGATACGACGGGGTCCAAAATCGATGGCGATGACGAAATCCGATAACAATTTCGTCAATCTACAACGTATCATCATTTTTTTTTTCATGATCGGCTAGACATAGACGAGGTTGGTCTCACTTGAACATATGAAAGGTTTGCGACAAACTATAGTTTGCTCGACGATTGGACCATTACTAACTGGTGACATATCGGTCCGATGATGATAAGAAAACGATGTCTGTTGTGGTGTCAACGACACCGTCCGACGATACTTCTGTCGATCATTCAGGGACCATCGTTTATTCGAAGGTTGTCGAAATTCTCGGATGCCACACTAAATCCGTCCCCACATTTAAATTCTTCTTTAGGAAATGCCATCGACAGGACCAAGGTTCATTTGATGTAACATGTCGTCAAGTTGAGTTCCATGCAAATTATTTGTCAATCCCATGCATACGTCAAAGTAGCCAAAGAAGGGAGCAAAGCCCCTTTTCCCACGTCAAATTCATTCTTTCTCCGTAGCTGGACAGCCAAGGAATGAAGACTTTGACCAAGATGGCAGCCACGTCAAACTGCCCCTTTCTCAAGCAAGCGAAGACCATTGACCACCATAGCTTCAGCCACACTTTCTTCTTCTCTGTTGACCCAGCAAGCAGCCACGTTTCCTCTCCTTGGGCGGCCAGCAAATGAAGACCTTGACATGCAAGGGGGCATGTCCTTGCATGAGACATGCAAGGTGTCTCACGCCAGGACTGACTTCTTTGAGCTGTCTCCGTTACCTGCTGCCACAAGATTAAGTTGTTGACTCATAAAGTCAACAGCGAAGGGGAAGACGGTTCTTTCTTCATTCGGTGAAGACCATGGCATTTCCTTCACCTTACGACCTCCTCCGTCCATCAATGACAGCAGCAACGAAATAGCTTCCCCCTGACTTTCACGGCCTCGCCCTCTACGTGCTGCCCGACACCGACCACTGCACCTGCTCCATCGCTGTCTCGCCTCAGCGCCGCCGCCAACCAGGAGAGCCCACAGCTCGCAGCTCACTTCGCTGACGCATCATCTCACCACCAGCCGCGCCCACCGCTCGCGTTTTGTGGACTTGAGGCAAGCAGCAGACTTGTTGTTCTATATTGCATAACTATGCCCTACTCGCATGTCCATTCTAGGATTGATTAGAATTTGGGTTCGGATACCTCAAGCTACTCTGATTTGGGTCCGTTTGTGCGTTGATCGGGGCTGGGTTGAAGGATGGGCATGCATGTGACGACCGTGGACATGACCGGCACTAATTTGGGTTTGTGTAGAGGTGGTGGATGGTGCTGATCATCGGTAGGTGGTATGGGTTTCCGTAGATAGAATTCTATTGGGCGGTCCAGTCCTAGTTCGGTTTGGGTCGAGCTTGAAGTATGTAACGCCTAGGCGGTACAGGTGTGGTCGAGTCCATTCTAGGTGAGTTTGAGCTAGAGTTGATGTTCATCCGCCTTATGGTGCGTGTGACGACCGTCGACACAATCGGTACTAGTTAGGGCGTGAAGCTGTGGGTCCTAATGATCATAGATTGGTAGTACCAGTTTTATATGGCTGAGTCGTTGCTGATTGGTCCGGCTTTGTCACTGTCTTGCTCAGGTTTGAGGTCAATTGGCGAGTATCGTAATGTTATGGTGATTTGACGTGTTTTAATTAGGGTTCGGATGTTAAAAATCCTTAGGCGAATCATCGGAATCGAGTCAAATATAGAATGGTACAAACTCTAATTAGATGGTTGACATCGGTTTTATGCGTCCATAGCGGTTCAGTTTAGACACGTGGGATGAAATTAATAAACCTGTAGGTGCTATGCCATGGATGAAATTGATATTGACGCCATCGATCCATTGTGGCGACGATGCCCCGGGTGTCAGAATGCCTGGAGGGTTATAACACGATGCCCTCTGGATGCCTGGGGACTGTGATTGAGCCCTAGAGGTCCTCGTGATGCCAGGTGGGGTGCGAGATGCCTAGAGGGGTGTAACACAGTGTCCTTTGGATGCCTGGGGACTATGATTGAGCCCTGAAGGTCCTAGCAATGGTAGGTGGGGTGCGAGATGCCTAGAGGTGTAACGTGACACACTCCGGATGCCCGAGGATTCAAATATGGAGCTGGAGGTCCTCGTGATGCAAGGTGGAATGCGAGATGCCTAGAGGGGTGTAACACGGGTTCCTCTAGAGGATAGTGGCAGTTAAACCACAGTTGAATCGATTTTTGAGTTATCCTAGATGTCTATTTATCTTCTAGTGTGTCATTTTATGGTACTTCTTTAGAATTAAGGTCACCCGAGTCATGTCGATTTCCCACATTGCATGTTTAGAATATCGTCGTATGAGTAGTAATATGGTCTAACAGGCTTTCATTTGCTGAGTGGTTGTACACACCCCTTGTGGGGCTATTACATTTCAGAGATGTGACCATGCCACTTTAGTCCGCGTCTTCCTCCGTGTTCTACGGCATTTCCATTGACCTCAGGTGGGATTAGGTGGAGCATGTGGACCTTGACTTCCCAGATGTCACATTCATCCAGATTACGATCATCTTGATAGTGGATGCCGGTTCTCCTGATGGGCCCCATACTAATGGGGTTCATTGTACTCTATGCTTGGGTCAATGGGCGTACAATGGGGTCGAGTAGGAG
The DNA here is from genome assembly GCA_014182545.1 of Eucalyptus globulus. Lineage (NCBI taxonomy): Eukaryota > Viridiplantae > Streptophyta > Magnoliopsida > Myrtales > Myrtaceae > Eucalyptus > Eucalyptus globulus. Next base: position 87,186 of record JABKBK010000017.1, read on the forward strand.
GAGGACCTGGGAGGAGGATGGTATCATTTTTGGACAACTAGGACGTGATGTGAAGACGGCCGTGTGAATAGACTACAAGAGAATCGGGACAAAATTTTGGGTTAGCTAGAAAAGGGGACTTTCTGGCCTATATGTACCGATCGGAGTCGTCTGAAAATATAATTAAATAAAAGTGTTTGGTTCATATTTTGTGTGCATCGTTCTAAGTTATGATGGGAGTTTTCGATACACGCTTCCGCAATGAAAATAATAGTAATGACAGGGAAACACCGTGGTCACCCCAACGGGTCGAGGGTCGTCACAGGAAATTGCTAAATTTAAACATGTAAGCTAATCTAAAATAAGCAGTATTCTAGTAAGAATCAAATCCAATTCAAATATTTTTTGGGTTTTTCTTTTTAAGGAAAGCAATCAAATAATAGTTAGATATTTCGTTAAATAATGCAATCCACAACTTATATTATCTATATATAAATTTGGTAATGAAATGAACAAATGATTATATACAATGGTTATGGATATTGATAGAAGGTTACCCATTATATTTGGAAAATGGGTAAATCGACAATCTTATCCAAGTGATTATGGATAGGATGGAAGATTTTCCATGCCGCCAGGCATCATATCTCATAGTTAGAGATGGGACGGCTGTCCAAATGAGTTGTTAAGTTCCTAACTTAATGTGATTGCTTAAGATTTTGTGGATATACTTTATCTGATTAAATATTTAACAAAACATATCAAATCACTCAAATAGGCAAGACAAGAAAATATTTCAAATCAAATCAAGATACGAAATTACCTGATTTGAAAATTTACTTTGTTTGGATCAAACACAATCGAACCAGGATCACAACCAGTTCTTTAAGGAAGGACGGTGAGCGATGACAATGAGCCATGATGTCAATTTCACGTGTGAGGATGTTGACGACGGATGTTTCAACACGGCGTAGCAGCAGGTCGTTGTGGGTCACGGACGGTGTGATGGGGGAGTGCCGCTCGCATGTTAGCATGACGAGGGTGAGGCAGGTGGGGTGGCGGTGCTCATCGCAGCAGCTCACTAGATAAGACGGCACTGGGGTCAGCAAGCTCAGCACAGCGAGGCTTCTTGGTTGGTCGTCGAGGACAGCAGCCTGGTCACAGAAGAGCTGTGGTAACGTCGATGCCAGGCTTCATCTGCTACAAAATTGTCGCAGGAGACTCCACTGGTGTTGTTGGACAACAATTGGCTTCGGTTGTGGACTGGAATTCGCTGGACTGTAACAAAATCGTTTGAAAACCTGCAAGAATTGGTCAAAGAAAACTGGTTTGGACCTTCCCCAATAGATCATGCCCGAGGGAGACAACTTCCTGTGCTTTTTATCATAAATTCGTGTTCAGCCTATAAAGGCCTCCCTTTTGTGCACGTCCCCTCTTCTCCCTCTAGATGGAAGTTCTTGACTTTATGGACAAAAAACTGCATAGAGAGATTCCCTCCTTTCAATCTATGGCCATCTCCCTCTCTTCTTTTTGTGCCCCCCTTCCTTCGTATCCTTTGTATCTCCAACGTGGCTGCTTCCTTGATGTGGCATCCAAAATTTCATGGCAATTCCTAGAGGCATTACGACCTATGGAAAAGTGAATGGTTGTGTCATTGAAGTATGTTGTGGCCACTAGGCCGAAGAATTGTAATAAATTAAGGTCAAGCAATCTATTGGACAATTATCTGATGGGGAAAATTTTATTCTTGGCCGTGTGTTTAATAAGTTGGATTTTATTAGTTTGTGTTACAAAATTTTATGGCCAACTAAAATGGAATTAAGCATTTTTATAAGTGGGAAATTTAGGTTAGATCTTTTAAAGGAGAGTGGGCCGAAATTCTTAGGCCAAGCCGGCCCAAAAACCCAGCCCACAATCCCCCACCCTTCGACCGGCTAAGGCCTGGCCCATGAAGCCCATAGGGCTGTCGACGGAAGGAGGGTGACCCATGAGAGGCCATCCTCTTGCATGGCAATTACCAAGTGGCAAGGGGGATTATCCAAGTGTCCCCTTGCATGTTTTGTGATGATTACATGCTAATCATAAGGGGAAAGAAAAGAAGAAGGGGCGGATTGAGCAGGGGGGCATCGCACGAGAGAAAGGGGAAGGAGAGAAAGAGAGTGACTGTCCGAGAGAGAGTGAAACTGAGAGAGGGAGAGCAAGTGAGCGAGAGAAGAAGGGGAAGAGGGAGGCCGTTCGCTGCTGTTCGTCGCCGCCATCGAGCCGGCAAGTCCCGCCTTGCCCTGCCCTCTTTGCTTGCTGTGTTGTGCTCGGATTAGAGGCAAGTAGAGTCCGTTAATCTACCTTTGCTTGCTGTGTTCGTGTGTGATGAATGGTGAATTTCGGATGTGGATGAAGTGTGAAATTTCGAAGCTGTAAGTGTTGTGTTCTAGCCTAGTGTTCTGTTTCTGGAAAAACAGTCCGACCTCTGTTGATTTCTTGAGTTGCATGCGATGTTCTCGTGGGAATTTGACTTTTACTTCTTGATGAAACTTGTAAAGGACTTCTTGGAGAGTAACATATCAAAATTTTAGAAGAAATTAACAAGTATAGACCGGTGAATTTATTTTTCTTTGAAGAAGTTAGATCTGGAAATCGTAATGTTGACCTAGTGTGATTCTGTGAATTTTATAAAATTCTCCGGTTGAAATTTGATTTCATGTTCTGAATGAAAGTTGAAGATGCATGTTAATGAGTAACATAATAAAATTTTAGAGGAAATGGATGAGTTTAGGTTGGTGAAAATATTTTATCAAAAATGGTTAGATCTGCGAATTGTTGCCGAGGGTTAGATACGGCTACGGTGATTTTAGTTTTTAATCTATCACCAATATGATTTCTAGTTATTCATGAAATATTTACTTCTAGACCATTTATATAACATATAAAAATTTCAGAATTTGTAGAGTTGATTTAGTATTTTTACCAAATTTGTGTATGGCAATATTCCGAAATTATAAGGACTGCGATGCGTGGACTGTACTGATTCGTATGATGTTCTTTTGATATGGTGTTCTTCAGGGAATATTTTCCTATAGATCTTATACATAACATGTAAATTTTTTATGATTTATTAAGGTTTTATACTAATTTTTCAAGAATTATGACCAAAGGAGTGCAATCTGTTTTTATCCGGAAATTTGCTGCATTTTCAAAAATAAATGAAAATGATCCATGTGATATAATGTCTTGAGTGGTTGATTATGCTATATATGTGGTGACATATGGCATGTTATATGACATCAAAAGCTGGTTGAGACCTTTGATATTGTTGCATCAAATGCCATGTTGAAATAGAGATACATGTATGAATATAAATTATGATAATGACGATACCGTCGGAGGTGTGAGCTGACTATGCCTCGGGAGTGTTGGGATGCCCGGAGTGTGGGTGTCGGATGCCGGAGTGTGTGTGCCGGATGTCCTTGGAAGTTTCGAGATGCCTAGAGTGTGTGTGCCGGAAGCCCTGGAGGTGTGTGCTGGGGGGGGATACCTCGTGATGCTAGTTGGGGTACGAGATGCCCGGAGTGTGTTTGCCGAATGCCCGGAGGTGTGTGCCGGAGGCTCCTCGTGATGCCAGGTTGGATGCGAGCGATAAATTGAGGGATGTAAACATTGGTCCCTGGGAAGAAAATGATGTGATCTAATTGAAAGATAAAGATCGAGAATTGAATCATGCGCATGGATGTATGCATATGGCATGGGATGAACCTCATTGGAATGTAAGCATGGAGTGCATGGTGGTATATGCACGTTGCATGGTGATATATGCATGGCTGTAAGGTGAGGTATGCTTGAATGCATGAAGGTATGCTTGAATGCATGAATGATATGTATTTTATTCATGATACATTGATTGTTCTGTTTGACGCATTGTGTAGTTTGGCGAATCTTTACTGCTAAGTGGTTGTACTCACCCCTTTGGGGATTAACATTTCAGATTAGAAAGATGACGTTGCTACCAGTCGCGCGCGGTACTTATGATGGATTGTCATCTGATGTTGAGGTGGAGTGCACGAAGCATTCCTGTGTTAGTGTGCCTGGTCTAGTGTTTGTCCAAGTCTGAGTCCTAGTAATGTATGATGTGGGTCTTGCTGATGGCCCGATTATCCAGGAGTTTTTGTCTGTTCATGTCTGGCGTGGTGGAGTGATGCTAGGGATGCTACCACCACCGCCGCCCGATGCACCAAGTTGGGTGTGATGGCACGTAAGACTAGTGGGAGCCGATACTTTTTGGTTAGCCGGCGCTTGTTGATGGATGGGTGTATATGTCAGACGTAGGGTCATGTTCTTTTGAGTTAGCCGAGCATAGTTAAAAGCTTTGGCCTTTTTGTTGTACTAACCCGAGACGTCCATCGTGAAAATGTAAATAAAAGTGACTCGGCTTTATCATTTTAAATGGTGAATAGTTGGTGTGCAATTGCATTATTGTTATTGGAGTAAGGGATGGTGAGACTCGTTTATGCTTCTGTTGATGAGCTACGCTAGGACCTTTAAAAAAAAAAACAGTGGGAGAATAATTTTTTTGATCAACCCCCATGAGCTATGATTCCACTTTAATTAAAAAGTTATTAGACTGGTATGTAGTAGGATAAGTGATAAGTACCTATGGCAACCCTAACGGATTGGGGGCCGTCGAGGGGGTGCCACACTTGATGGTACCAAAGGATCATGATCTAAATGCAGCAAATCGTGTATGGCGTCACGGCTTCATCGTCAATAGGGAAGCATGGCAATAGGTTGCCATCTACGATGGCAAGTGATGTGAAGCCCAACCACGGGGTTGGCAAGGTCAAGGCAACAAGAGGCTCGGCCACATGATATTTGGTTGAAAGCTTTTCTTTCTCTCATGTATTTTCTCTCTATGTGCTATGAGAATTATGATTTGCTGACCTGTAATTAGTTAGGCATAACATCATATTTATACTATTAACCTAGGTTAATTTTGCTATTTGCAGTCTTAACCTAAGCCTCTCCAATGTCATGGGCTCTAATAATCTAAGGTTAAATTACAATTAAACCTTAATGGGCTAGATTAAGCTCACATTTTGTTAAATCATATAGGCTAAGAGTGGATTAAATTAAGCTCGATTTGACCTGTCTCTCATGTGAATTTCAGCCAATACCTCCTAGTGCTTGCCAAACTTTGCCCCCTCTGTGGACTCAATTCGCTCAATCTTCAAGCTCAAAAACGCCCATCGCTAGTTCAATGCTAATGCAATTAACAGACATATAAACTAAATAATAAATGCTCCTAAAACTATATGCTATGCAAATTAAATTTAATAGTTTTCTTTTGGGGATTGAATAAATCCCTTATTTTTTATGCAATAAATGAATGATTAGGTCGCTAAAATTAAGGTCAACATTTTGTAAAGTCGAGGGAAACCATTGTAGATCCGAGAGAGTAGGTAAATTGTGCATCGAAAGGAATGGGGTTAAAAGCCTTAACCCAATAAAGAGCTTTCAATGTGGAAACCTAACCTATGCGATTAGAGATCCCATGTACTAGATTCAATAGAACAATGCCAATTTTGGAAACTTTACTATGTGCACTCTCATTCTTATGATGGGATAGTGCTTCCTACAGTATCTCAAGGGTACGCTATGCATCTAATGATTCATATAGCTTGGATTATAATATCCTAGTAATGTATGGTAAGATACATTCAATAGAAATGCATTTATATGCCTAGAGCTAATCAACTCTATGAAAAATCTTTAAAGACTAGATTTCTAAATCACACATGAATCTTGAGAGGTTCAAGGCCGAAGAATAAACACAAACAATAACAAATATTGATTCAAAGATACTCTATTTGAGGTCTATTGTTTGGGCTTACACCAACAACTAGCAGTTCGAGGCCTAGTCCATCGACTGGTTAAGTATGTTCGATAGGTTTTCACTAAAGAAGGTTCAAAGCGAAAACTACATATCTCGATGATGTATTTCCTTAGAATTTCTTGAGTTAAAAAGTTTTGTTGATTCATTAATGTGGGGGATTGTTGTAATTGTTGTGGATTAATGGATCAACGAAAGTGAGCAAAACAAGAAAGTCTTTTCAACTCATGTATGTCATTAACTCACATATATCTCAAGTTCATGTATCTCTTGGATTTATGTATCTATTTAGTTCAAGTATCTCTTAAATTTATATATCTATTTAATTCATGTATCTCTTGAATTGAAGTATCCCCTGAATTCTTATATCTATTTAATTCATGCATCTCCTAGATTCCTAAATCTATTTAATTTATCATTCATGTATCTCTTATGTACATGAATTCTCAAATTCTAGAAATAGATTTAAAACTCTTCATTCTAGAGATAACCTGAAACACCAACATCTCCTCACTTCAATTTTTCTCTAAGTGTGCTAGCTTCAAGAAGTGTCCGATAAGGTCATATTTGCATAATGGTACTCCAAATGGGTCCAATGTGTTGTATCTTGAGAGGCATAGTTCGTGAAACTATTTAACACTATTGGTATGAACTAATCGCCTTAAAGAGATTCCATTAACTATACCTCATCTTCTATTTTATTTCTATTTTTGCTTTCTCAAATTTATTATTTTTTAGTGACAATAAACAGCGTAACGTATTCTTCCTCAAATACGTCTTCTTCTTCTTCTTCTTCTTCTTCTTCGCCAATATCACTACTCAAGATGCATATTCAAATTTAGAAGAGCACGACTCCAATCTAGATTTGGATGAGCAACAATGAAGGAGTGGCTTGAGCCAACCATGAGTAATGCTAGAAAGGATGGCTCGGCTTGAACGCGACACCAGTGACGGTGGCGACAACGAGGGGCAACTCCAATGAGCATAGAAACTTGCACAGCTAAACTTTCATAGCTAAACTATGGACAATTGTTACTTTTTTTTAAACATAATTCCAACTCTGCTATCAATGTGGCAATGTAATGTGGCATTGTGGACACATGTCAAATTCCAAGTGACTATGAGATAAAAATGCCCACCAAATCAGTCCATAATGTGGTAGTTGCTAACCCCAGGATACTTTCTCATCAATGTATAGTGTTTTTCATTTATTTATTTATTTATTATTTTTGTTTCTTTGCCTCATGTCATGACCTCACCCTTGCTAGGTGCACCACCTAGGAGGTTCAACTAATGGATTATTAAGCTTAAGCTTAACTCGAGCTCTCCCAAGCTCATACCAATTTGCAACTTAGAGTTTTAGTCTTTAACACGTAAACCATTTTCATTCAGGAGTCATCACTAATCAGTTTACGGTGGGTCAATTGGAAACCCAAATAAAGTATTCAAAGAAATACTATTCCTATGAACCAAAGACTATAAGTACAAGGACTTAATTATACTACATTTCTATAATGCCCTCTTGATACCGTTCTTTCATTAAAAAGAAAAATAGCTTGGATTCATTTTATTACTTCCTAAATGTGAGGTGACCATGTGGATGCACAAACCACCAATTTAACACCCAAAATGTGATAAATAAATTATAGAACTTACCTCGTAGTAATGAAAACATCCACAATACTAGTTCAAAATAATGTCGATAGCCCTAGATGTATTCTAACTAACAAGCAGTCACTCAATTTTTCTTTTTTGGATTTTCACTTGTTTAATGTGTTGGGGAAATCTCTTATGGTGTTTGGAATAAATCAAAGGCTACTAATGTGTTTAATGGTTGAGCAACAGACTATGCAGATGATAGAATGTGTAAATGATATTATCAAGGTTTATATTTGGAAGAACCAAAAGATAGACATTATATTGAAGTTGAACTTATTTAGACTATGTCCAGACCTTAAGGCTAAATACGTTCAAAAGCAGAACATGTTCAGACTAACGTTCAAATTGTAAAAGTTTATTTCAAACTTCAGACACTCAGACGTTACTTCCAATAGAACATACTCAGATTTTACATACAGAACGAGGCATAAGTCTAGAACGTGACAAGATTCAGAAGGAGACATAAGTCCAGAATGTGACAATATCCAGAACGAGACATAAGTCTAGAACGTGGCAAGGTCCAAAACGAGACACAAGTTCGGTTGTAGCAAATTCAGAATGAGACACATGTTTAGAATGAGACAACATGACAAAACGTAACGCAAGCCTTAAACATATAACGGCTAGTGATTTAGTTTGGATTCTACATTAAGATAAATTTGATTGATTCAATCTAATTGATTGACAATTGGATCTTGAAGATAGGAACTTTCTAAACAAATAAGCTATACTTATGGAAACCAAGATTCTATTTATATTGGCAATTAGAATCAACTTGGGATTCTACTTTTGTCACTCAACGGCTACCTAATCTTCTCAATACAAATCTGTCAAATGGGTAGATTGGAAGACAATCCTCTAGATACTATCTAATGGCTAGTTTGGAAGTAGAGAAGTATTTAAGAAGACCAAGGACCGAGAAGCAAGTAAGAGACGACGCGTAGAATCTATAATTCCAAAGTCTGAGTGAATTTCGATCGTGTACTTGTCTTTCATGAACTTAAACGTTTGTGATCATGAGAGAAATACCTTAGTGTTGGAAATTGAACGTAGACTTGATCTAAGCTGAACCACTATAAATTTCATGTGCAACATTCTCTTCCCTTAACTCTCCTTATTTAAGTATGTTGCACACTTACAGGTTATTTTAGAAGTCTATTCCATTGCACAACAGATTCTGAACATCTACTAGAAGTCTGGTGGCTCATTTATCAGACTCTGATGCTTATTCAAGCTTTGCTTGCAACTTTTTTCATTCCGTATTTATTTGTCAAGACTTCTTTAAACGCCTATTCAGCCCCCCTCTAGGTGTTCATACTAGTTTCATCATAATGAAGCCTAAAAACTACGTGCAAAGCATTCAATGCAAGTGCAATGATGTACAAAATGTCTCTACTAATATGACATGCGACATCAAATTAAATAAACCTAATTATTCAAAATTATGTCATGTGACATTAATGACAAGCAAATATTAATGTAGCTATCGTAGCATGTCACACATTTACTAAAAGACAGGCAATATGCAGACTAATCCTACATGTCTTGCGTGTGATTTTTTTAAGTTTTCTATCTAATAAAAAAATCAAAATTAAAAATACCATATCCTAAAGCAATGTTTTTGGTTTTTATTTAAAAATTCGAAATTAATTAATTGCCCAATTTGGCATCCAACCCAATCTAAATTGGCAGCACTATTAGCAAAAATAAAAACAAATTATATCTATATTTTGATTTTTCTTTTTAAGCAAAAAAATTAAACAATGCATAAATATTTGGTTAGATAATACAATCCACATATCTATATTATCTATCTTTAAATTTGGCAAAGAAATATCATATCCAATTAGTTATGAACATTGATGGAAAGTTATCCGTTAAATTTTGAAAATAGGTAAATCGACGGTATATCCATGTCACACCCCAAACCTCGAGTGTGCGCACATCCCTCGGTGGTCGATACAAATGCGACGTTCCCAAGACGCGTTGCCGACCCAATCAATTAAGCACATGTGGAAGCGAAACAATAAACCCATGATAGCAAACAACATGGGATAGAAAAGCAAGGCAACAATTCACAAAAGCCATACTTTATAGACAACTGGGTTTAGGTACAAAAGATCGGTCCCAAAAAGAAGATGTCCTGCAACCTACTGGTCGGACAAACTCACCGATCCTTTGGACTTCCCCTCCACACACTCCGGGGACTTCGGGTCCTCCACAACCACCCTTTAAGGACCTGAAAAGTTAAGCGCACGACTGGATAAGACAATGTCTCAGCAAGTTCACCCTCTAAACCCCTATTAGAAAGGAAATACACCTAAGGGTGACCTAGCCACACAATACAGAGGACTTATCTCGCTTCAATTCTCTCCTGCACGTCAGCATAGTTCATATACACATTGCATAAAATCGATGCACACAACAATTGAAACGCCTCCCTCAACTCAATCAATTACAGGGGTTCCGATTATAAGGCCAAATAGTTATGACACGTCCCATCTCATGCCACACGGTTTGTTTCATAATCAGACGCATCTAGCTCAATCAATCATGCGTTCCAATTTTTAAACTCGCCCCTCTAGGGCACGACCTACTCGATGTATGGCGGTCTACTAGCGTAGCCAAGCATTGTCTCGCCCCATTGAGCACAGCTTCGTCAGTACGTCGATGGCTTTCCCAAAGGAGCATCGGTCCAAAATCTATTGCAACTAGCATCCGTTGTGTGGGCATCCCATATAAGGGCAACGTCTGCTGTAAACTCTCGTGACGGGTTCTCGTAACCAACACACAACCAATCAATCACGGCCAAAACATCGTGCATTGCACTCAAATTTCTCAATTAAGATAATGCACTCGGCCCATTTTCTTCGTATAAAGAAAACATCTAGGAAAATAGTTGTGTGTGGATACACGGTCAAATCGAACCTTACAAAGTGATATCCTTCCATTTTAAAGTCTCACTATTTGATATAGTGTCTAAAAACATTTTCGGTGTCGAAACCGACACCCAGTATTCTAATTAAATATCAACTTTTCCAACCACCACACAATTGCACAATTTATCATTCAATTGTACAATCCAACAATCAATTGCATAAACTGACCACACCATCGCAATCGACACAAAATTCTAACGACCAACTAACTCGATATAATTTCCGGAAAAAAATAAATAATTAAAAATATTCCGAAAATTATATTAAATAATATTAAATTAATGAAATATTATATAGTTTAATATAAATTAATTAAATAAATTCGAAAATAATTAATTAATACAAAATAATTCATAAGAGCCTTATTAAGCTTACACTAATCTAATTGCCTAATTAGCTTTAATTAATTATCCACTAAACTAATCAAGCCACATAATCTAATTAGCTTCTACTAAACTAATCTAACCATATTTAGCCTAACATAAACAACCCTTAAGCATAATTAACCTCATAAGCAAGATTTAGTGAGTAAACTCGCTGAATTTGCAAGCCGATGAGTCCACGGCGACGGCAACATAGAAGTGAGCAACAAACTAGCTTGCGACGACACTAAGCGAGGCCGGGAAGGGCTCCAAAACGGGCCATGAAGCCTCATGACTTGTTGCTGGCTTTGCTTCTACTCTGTTGGTCAAGGGTCTGAACCAAGCGGCTTAGTCGGCTGGAAACGACGAAATGGGACCAGATGGGGAGCGGTAGAGGTCCGGCGGCTTAGGGGCGGTGACAGGTGCAATTGCTGAAAGACTACGATTGTGATATTCTATATCACCCAGGAAAGGCGAATAAGGTCGCCGATGCTTTAAGTCGAAAGTCTTCAGTTGCGCATTTCTTGATAAATGAGTGGAATCTAATCGAGAGAGCTTGAGATTCGGTATTCAAGTTTGAGGTAGGCTGCCTTTCAAGTCTTATGGCCACCCTTAGAATTGAACCGAATGTTCATATCATAATCAAACTACTCCAACCAATAGATCTAGATGTACAAAAATTTCTTGAGGAAGACGCTGAGAAAAGAAAGGCTGACTTTCAGATTTCAAATGATGGAACACTAAGGTTCCAAGGACGTTTGGTTGTACTTGATTATGTGGAGCTTAGAGAAGATATTTTATCTAAAGCCCATCATACCAGTTATAGCATTCATCCTGGAAGCACCAAAATGTATCAAAATTAGCGTCAACACTATTGGTGGTTAGGTATGAAGGTGGACATCGCCAAGCATGTCGCCAAGTGTTTGATGTGTAAGCAAGTTAAAGCTCAGCATTGCAAGCGGGGAGGACTTCTGCAACCTCTCAAGATCCCAGAATGGAAATGGGAGCATATCGCGATGGATTTCGTGACCGGACTACCAATGAGTCAAAGAGGAAATGATTCGATTTGGGTGGTAGTCAACAAACTAACAAAGTCAGCCCACTTCATTGCAGTTCGAAAGGACCTTAGTCTGAATAGGCACACATACCTGTACGTGCGTTAGGTAGTTCCAAATTATGGAGTGCCGGTTACAATAACCTCAAACCGAGATCCAAGATTTACCTGCGCTTTTTGGAAGAGCTTGCAAAGTGCTTTAGGTACCAAGCTGTAGTACATTACAGCATATGATATTAGACAGATGGCCAGTCTGAGAAAACAATTCAAACCCTCAAAGACATGCTAAGAGCTTACATACTAGACTTCACAAAAAGTTGGGAAGATCAGTTACACCTAATGGAATTTGCCAACAACAATAGTTATCAACAGAGCATCCAAATGGCTCCATTCGAAGCGTTGTATGGCAGAGTTTGCAGAACACCAGTGTGTTAGGATGAAGTTGGGGAAAGGAAGATCACAAGTCAAGAGTTGATCCAGCAGTCAGTGGATGACGTGGCATTAATTAGAGGCAGATTAAATACCGCTCAGAGTAGACATAAAAGTTACGCAGACAAACACCGGAGGTTATTGGAATTCCAAGTTGGTGATCACGTTTTTCTGAAAGTGTCACCAATGAGGGGAACTTCGTGCTTTGGAAAGAAAGGAAAACTGAGTCCGAGGTACGTAGGTCCATTCGAAATTCTCGAGAGAATTGGGAACCTAGCGTATCATCATGCGTTGTTGCTGAGATTGGCACAAGTGCATGACGTCTTTCACGTGTTGATGTTGAGGAAGTACGAGCCTGACCTGACCTACGTACTCAATTTTGAAGAATTGGATGTGAATGACCGAGTGTCATACGTTGAAAGCCCGGTTCAGATTGTGAGCATAAAGGAACAAGTACTGCGGACAAAGACCATCCTGTTAGTCAAAGTGATCTGGCAATACCGCGGTACTGAAGGAGCGACATGAGAGACTGAAGAGTCGATGAGAGAATTGTACCCCCCACCTCTTTGCTTAAGTTTTGTAATGGTTTAAATTTCAACGATGAAATTTTCATAAGAGGGGAAGAGTTATGACATCCTAGATTTTCGATTTTCTTTTCTAATGAATAAATCAGGGGTTTCATTGATGCGCCTATAGGGCTGCTCTCAGAGCTGATCACTCTTGAGATAACTAGACTATATGGGGAAACCGTTAAGGAATTTGAAGCCAATATACTTGAGAATTCGACGAGGAATCGGCTTCTCGATCGTGTCCATCTTTAGATGCCATTACGGCACAATTAAAAATCGATTTGAGATCAGAGATAGGTTGGTTCAACTTTGATGTGTGGCTAATCATGGGTGACACCAATAAATTGAAAAATTCTCGTCGGCCGGCACTAAATTGATTTTCTTATTGTTTTGGTACCCCGTGTTCGTATTTGAATCCTTGAGATTTTCACGACAATCGAGAGTCGCCAATGAGTCGAGTCGGTTCATTATGGCTCGAAGAAAATTAACCACGGGTCAATTGCACTAAAAATTTCTAAAAGTTACCCGGTGGCCTAGGTTTCGCCAAAAGCGCGCCGAATGGAAATTAACCGCAAATTCGAGTTCGATTTCAAAAATTGAAGATTCTGTCATGTCACAATAAATTCTAGGAACGTCGACTTAGTCTCAGAAGATTTTTCTATAACATCAGACTTTTTGGGAAAAAGTTGTCCTAGGGTCATCTTTGTCCAAAAAAAAAGGGCGGGACCATTTTTTATCGCGCAAGTTAGATGCAAGATGGATCAATTGGTGAGGAAAAATACCAATTTGATAAATTGAGGTGTCAATTGAATTTATTGAGGCAAGTATGTGTTGATTTAAGAATGAAATCAAGTCCAATTGAGAGGAAACCAAAGGAAATTCGTGGCTCCCCCTTCTCCTAGCCAAAATGGACCAATCAATGTTGCAAAGAGAGCATTGGTGGCCCATGGACTGCCAAGGAAAACAGCTTGTCTGAGGATGAGTAAAAGGGGGACAAGCTTGTGGAAAAAGAAATTAAAGGGGCCCCTCCATCCTCATCTCTTCTCTCTTTCCCCCTTGCCGTGCGTCCACTCTCTTCCTCCTTCCTTAGTGTGCCTTGGAGACTTCAACCTGCAGAGAACACAGCCAGCAAGCCGCCCGAAGCAGCCACGCCACCACCAGACCGCCCACACCATTGCCGTTCGCCACCTCCATCCCGCGCAAGTTCTGTTGCTACTCCGCATGCTTGCCTAGCTATCTTGCTAACCTACTATCCTAGCCTTGTCCTATCCGACACCTAGCAAGCACCAGAGCCGTCGTGAGCAGTCGCTAGAGGCCGTTGAGACTCATTCAGACCCAAAGACCCGTCCCCGCTGCCTTCCCCGATCCTTACCTCACTAAATTAGCTTTGTTCTCTTTGTTTGCAGCCAAGAACAGAGATATGGTCAATAAGTTTTCCAGCAACTCTCGAGCTCATTTTGGAGGTGTTCCGGGCCTCAAAACCTAGACCCGCTTTTAGGAGAATTGAGCCTCGTTGCGTTCCCGTCATATTGAACCACTCGGCCTGTTAAACAAGTGAGTTTAACTCACTAATCCTCCCTTAGTAGGTTAATGATGCTTAGGGATTGATTAGATTTAATTAAGTGCAATTAGGTTGATAAATTAGATTACAAATGGTTAGTGTAATTAGCGAGTAAATAGTCTATAGTATTTATTGAATGAGTCTCAGAATTTTTCCGGGTCCATTTCGGTTTCCAATTAGGCAATATGGGTCTAAGTTGATTTATTGCTATTTAATAATTAATTTTCGTAATTATTTAATTATTTATTTATTTTCCGGAAATTCAACCGGGATGGCTGGTGATTGAAATTTTATGTTGATTATCATGGTGCATTCTGTGTATTTATTCGAGCCTTAATTTGTGAGGAATTGATTTAATTGTGATTATAGGATTTATTCCTAAACTAAATAATTTTGGAAATTAATTGAAGAATAACCGGGCATCGGTTGATAGTGCCAAAAATATTTTGGTGGACTACAGAAAATTGTGAGATTTGTGGAAAGGAAAATATAATATTTTGGCTAAGGCCGACCGTGTGCCCACACACGTGTATTTTTATCGGGAATGATAAAACGTCGAATTGATTTGAATGGTTGGGTGTGGTATACTATATTAGTCTACAGGCGATATATCATCTTACAGAGAGTAGTATACCGGTATACTATATGTGGCACCCCCAAACAGCCCCTGATTCGTTAGGGTCACCACAGTTCACTAGCTTTCTCTTGACCTTGTAGTCTATTACTCTAATACCATAGAATTTTAGTGTAATTCATAACTTTTGGGGGTTTATATCTTTCAATTCGATCCCTGCGCAAAAAAATCTAGCGGAAGCACATTCAACTACTCCCCGCCCTGAATTATAAAGCGATGCACACAAACTAAAACTTTTATAAGTTAAAGCCGAACACTTTTATTTACATAACTTGATGGACATCTTTAGTCAGTACATCAAAATGCCAAGGTTTTCTATACCTGGCTATTCTCAAAAGATAACCGATATTTTTTTTTTCCAATAGCCATCTACAAAGTCCATTGGTTAGTGTCGGCGTCCAAAAATGCTTCCTCTGCTATCCATCACTCTCAGTCACACTCACCCGCACTTGAATGAACACCAGCCCTCGCACCTCGGGATGGTGATGCTCCGATCATTCACACTGTATGTCAATCGGAATCCCATAGAACATGTCGGGAGGGATAGGCAGCAGAGACATCTCAACTAGTCTGAAATGTTAGTCCCCAAAAAGGGGTGAGCACAACTGCTTAGCTGTAAAAGATCCACTAAACTATATCGTGCGTAGCCATCACAATCTAATTTCATGCAAGATAGACAAAACATGTATAATCAAAGGAAATGAGTGATGTGCATCCTTTCATAAAACCTCACAATGCAATGACAAGTGCAATTTCAAAGCTAAGATGCACCATTTTAGTCACACGGGTCCTGATTATAGAACCAAACTGTTATGACATGTTCCATTCCATGCCACACAATTTAGTCCTAAAACCATACCACACATGCACTTAATGGAATCATCAATTTTAATATTAAAAAATGTTTCACCTCCCGGAGGACCAATGTTTGTGTCCCTCCGGGCATTCGTACCCAACCTGGCATCGAGAAAGCCTCCGGCATTACTCCATTAGGGCCACCGGGCATCCAAAGCGTGTTACGTCACACCTCCAGGCATCTCGCATCTCACCTGGCATCACGAGGAATCTCCGGGGCCATGAAAATGTTACCCCTACCCTTCGGAATTACATACCGACATACCATTGGGCATCCCCCGGAATTACGTACCAATATACCACCGGGCATCTTGACACTCTCGGGGAAAACCTCTGGGGGACTACGGAACCCAAGCATCCAAAGAACATCGACTCACTCGAGCCTTCGGGCCTCCTAACTCCCAAGGCATCGTTGACTCAAAGGTCCAATGGCAACATTTACATCTTAATTTCCAAAAACATTTTGGATGCAATAACATTTGAAATCTCATGAGTTTTCATTGAGAACCTTCGTATTGAAAGCCATGCCGAATGCCAAAAACCACCATGTTAAATGACAACTCATGTTGCATTCACTTTTGGGATGAATTGAGTAAATTTAAAATAAAGGCAATTCGAAAACCAGGATGCACAGTTTTTTTTGTAAAATTTTTGGAATAAACCCCAAATGAACTCAGACACAGAAAGTATATCACGTTTTATTGAAATACTACAAAATTCTAATATCTTAAATTAGGGACATAAATTGACATTTTCCGTGTAGAAACTGAAGTCTATATCTCACTGTATTAAGAGTAATAATTGCTATAATCTTTACTAGCATCCCGTAATAATTTCCAGATCTAACATCTACAAAGAAAATCGTTATACTAACCAAAAATTGTCCATTTATTCTCAAATTTTGATATGTTCTTCCTAAGGATATTATCTACAACTTTCATTAAGAATTTGAAGTTCAATTCTCACTAGATAATTACAGAAAATTCAGATAATCATCAAAGGTCAAGCTATTCTCTATGAAACAGCTTACTGTTTTCAATAGATATATTCCTATCTTCATGTTTCTACATTCATTTGGCTATTGCTAGATGTCAAACTCAATCTAATGGATGTTATCTTAAGTAAAATGGTTTCTTTCCTATTTTCATCGCAATAAATCAAGGCAACACAAAATAAAAGACTTCCTATCTATAATCCTCTAAAACAGAAAACATCTTATGCTGTTTCCTTCGCTTCTAGCTCAATCAAACCTTAAATTTCTTTACTAATTTCTTTTACAACATCTCAAGACTCTTCCACAGCATCTAGGAATACTTTCAATAGGTTATTATTAACAAAGAAACCTTCCACAGTTTGGCTCAAAGCAAACATCCACACCTCAACTCACTTACCGCAACATTCATCACACCTCTTCACTCAGCAATCACTTCCTTTACCTTGCTTGACAATCACAGCTTACTCTCACTTAAATTTCGAGACATGCAAGACTCTAATGCAACATGCAATGACATATAACTTCAATCTAGTACTCCTCAAACTCAAAACAACACAAAAACAACAACTTCACAACAAATCATCCACCATTCAACTAGATCCACCCTTCGGCATTCAACCACCAAAAATCCTAAATATTTCTGAGTCTATTGCACTACATTAGACAATAACAGCTTTGCATTATATAGGTTAGTGGACTTTTACTTTCCTCAAGTCCTAAGCGTCGACGGCAAGTAAAAATAGGAAGCTCAGGTCACGGACATGGCTCGGCGACGGCGAACACGAGTGACGTCGATGGCGGTAGTACGCGCATGGCAGAGAGCGATCCTTCTCTCCTCTTCTCCTCTCACCATTCACCCTCTCGCAAGAACTCTCTCTCTCTCACTTGTCACTGCTCGTCCGAGAGAGAAAACGAGAATAAGAAGATGGGTTTCGGTTTTTGGAGAGAGAGAGAGAGGGATTATGAGAGTTAAGAGGGGAAATGGGGCTATGGTCTCGTCCCTAGGCTAGGCTAATCATTAGTAAATCTAATGATGATGTCTCCTTTGCTTGTTTTCGGTTTAGTGGAAATAGGAAAACCGTGGGTGATGCGAAGAGAGGAGGGGGTGTCGTGGCTTCCATGCATAACCATTTCGCCATTTGTCGTTCGACATCCATTAACAGTTAATCCATATCGTTAGTCTGTTCATTTGTATCTATTTTTTTTATTTAATTACCTTTTGGTTTCACTTGATTTCAATCCTCTTGTAATTTTACAAAGTTATGACATTTTATGACATATTAACTATTTAGTGTTAGTCTATAGAGAATTTATCACAAGAAATGTTAAAATTAGAAATTTACTTTAGCAGTACAATCACTAATCAAATCATCATAATTATAATCTATAGACTTAATTGAAAATAAAATCACTCGGGCCTAAATATCCGTCTCTGGCCCAACAGGCTCAAACTAAAACAATCATGGTCCATCAAACTAAATTTACTAATCTAACAATTCTAAAATTCGTGTGGCCTGCTTACTTCTCGAGCCCACACATTCCTCACGGTCCATTGGGTTCACTTTCTAGCCTAATCTAAATTAATCTAAGTTCCTAATGATTCTGATTACACTAATGAAGGTCGGTGAAATTTGGGATGTCACACTATATCATCCTAAGAGCTCTGATATGTCAACTTAGATTGCGAGCAGTATACCTTATCAGCTTAGAGAGAGCATTATTCGTGTACTATATCAGCCTATGGGTGATATGTCAGCTTAGCGAGACCAGTACATGATTTATTAGCTTAGCACGAGCTATACTATCTATTTATCAGCTTAGAGCAAGTAGTCGTGTTATGAGTGGGCTTATAGATAGTATTGAATGTACTAATTGGAGGGAGGTCGTGGTAACATGTAATTGACTAGGTCGATTGATCAATGATTTGATCTATTGTGATGAATTGAATAATTGGGTGCCTATTGAACTGTATTGAATTGTAGGTGGAATCTGAGGCCAAGGTAAGTCCTCTAATCCATGTTGTGCATAGGTAGCCCTTATGGCATATTGGCTTTCTAATCGAGTCTTAGGGGGTAGAACTCACTAAGACATTGTCTCACCCCGTTGTGGGATAACATTTCAGGCCCCTAGATGGCAGCACCTCCACCTCCTCATCCTTCTATGCATTTTGGTATTCCTAAAGAGGTCACTGAGATAAGCTATCATTTTCCGATACACCCCCACCCTAAGGGACTAGAGTATGTACTAGTTAAGTCCACTGTCTGGGTTAACGTGGGTAAGGATGACTTAAGGCCCCATGAGTATCGATCATGGTATCATCACTACCATGATGGGTGAAGAGAGGGTTCCATCCCGGAAGGTGATGTGCTTATGTTCGTTTTGGAGGCAGCCTTCGGGAAGGGGACGGCAGATCCTAAGGATGGATCAGTAGTTGATGCCAAGGATCCTAAACTCGAGGACGATTCTCATACTCCTGTGTACTCAGTCGAAGGCGCTAACTGGAGCGAAGAAGAAGGGGAGATCGTTGAGCAGGAGAAGGGATAGGAGGATGAACTTGAAGAGGAGCCTGAGGATGAGCCTGAAGATGAACCTGTGGTGGAACCTGAAGAGGAGGAACCCAAAGAAGAAGAGCCTGAAGAGGAAGAATCTGAAGGAGATTCTAAGGAAGACCTGGAGGAAATGGATCCCGGAGATGATCCAGAGTATGACCCGAATGAGGACTGAGATCCCATCCTGTTTTTGTAAACCCGAATAAGTGGACTGATGTGTGATAGATCAGACTTTTGTGAATAGTATTGTATTATATACTATGTGGTTTGTGTTGTATAAAAGTGTGGTTATGGTTTTTCATGTTCGAAAAATATGGCCTTACTTTTCTATCCCATTGTTTGATTGTCTAAGGATTTTATTACATGCTTTTGCTTGCGTATTAAAATGAAAGGGTCAGCGATGCGTCCTGGGACGTCGCCATTAATCGACTAGGTGAGGGATTGACGCGCGTTCGAGGATTGGGGCGTGACAGCAGCGCCTAGCGCGAGAGAGCTCAGACGGGTGTGTAGCTTGCTTGGGCAGCATGGAGGTTTGGTTGGCTAGTTCCTTTGGTTCTTTGAGCTCTTAAGATAGCAATAATGGAGAAAGTGAAGCCAAGGAAGAAGAAAAGCTGCTCAGCTGAAGGGGGACCACCACTTAGCCTCCAAAGTCCACAATTCTATCCCCAAACACTCATCACAAGCCCCCACCATGTCAGCCCTTGTCCTCAGCCACTTCTCTCTCCTCAATCTTCCTTAGGAAGCTTCCTATTTTGGCTGAAATGTTGCACCCCTCCAAGGCTACGAATTTTGTGCATTTACTCTTCAATTTCATTCAATTCTCCTTCAATTCCATCCAATCCAGCCAATGTACCCACATCAAAACCACATTTTCCCTTGCCAATTAATCCATCTTGGATGCCAAAAGTGCGTTCATAAATGGTTCTATAATTTTCTCAGTCCAATATAACCGTACTTTGACTTTTCGCCAAAAATCTTGATTTGCAGAAAAATCTTCGGAGGATGAGTTGACATTCCTAAAATAAATCGTGACACACCACAACATTCGATTTTTTAAACCGAGTTCAATTTCGTGGTTAATTTCAACCAAATGCGATTTTAGTGTGACCTAACCTATTAGGTAGCTCTTAGGAATTTTGGCACTTTTGACCTGTGATCAATTATTTTCAATTCACAATGTGCATCTTCAACTCATAGGCAACTCTCAGTTATTGAAAAAATTTCAAGATCTTAATACAGGCACAAGGTACAAAATTGATAGAAAGTCGTTCTAGTGCCGTTCGACACGAATTTTGCAATCAGGTGGAATCACACACTCTTAATTACACGTCTTTATTGAATTGACCTATCTTTGGTCTTTAATCGTATTTAACGGTGCTGTATTTATCCTTGCATATTAGTACAGTTGAGCAGTCATAATTAGTCGAATTCTCAAGTTAGTTGCATTTAGATTCCATAGCGGTTTCACCTGATAAATTAGTTATCTCGTGAGTGGCTAACTCAGAGAAAAAGGCCATAGGCGCGTCGATGAAAAGTCCATTTATTCTCATCGAAAACAAACTTGAAAATCAGGATGTCACAATCCAAATGATCATGGATAGGATAAAAGATTTTCCACACCGCCGGACATTATATCTCATAATTAGATATCACGGCTATCCAAGTAAGTTGTTAAGTCAAGAAAATTTCCTAACCGAAGGTAAGTTCTTAAGATTTGGTGGATTTACTTTATCTAATTAAATATTTTATGAGATAGATCAAGCAAACAAAACAGGAAAGTAAATATTCCAAACTAAATAAGATAAGGATCTTACCAAATTTGAAAATTCAAATTCCAAATTCAAATCAATCGCAATCAGACTGGGATCACAACTGACTCCTCCATGGTGAACGGTGAGTGGCGGTGAGTGGCGTGCAACAAGCAACGACAGTGTTGATGGCAGGGCATCAAGAACACAATGGTGAATCATTACTCATGGCGGGGCTCGGCTGGAATCATGCAACCACTCAATGAAATTACTTGCACCTCGGGTTGATCTGGAATTTGACTTGAAAAAGAAAATTGGTTTCTCAATGTTGAAGGTGCAGGAAATTGTCTTCTGGAGACCACGTTGGCCAACAACACCTGGACAACAAGGACCTCTGAGTTGACCAACAAAATTCACGGGTAGCAGGAGTGCAGAAGGTGAACTCCGGGGATGAGACGCCGATGACAAACCAGGCACGACTGGACGAGCAGAACACAGTAAGGTTTTGAACGTCGTTGGGCTCGTTCGTTTGCCACGGCGCTGTGTCGCTTTGTAGGAACTTACAGGCTAGAGCGGATCAGACTAATCAATAGTTGGATATCGATCTCGACATGATGACAATGCAGCGGTGGCGTGGGGAAAGCAGCACCTCAGCTTCCCACTCTGTGGTTCAGGTGCATCGGGACTTCACGGCTTAAAGGGGCAGTGGCTCTTTGAGTTGGCGCGCCCGTGCTTGTTACTATAGCCATTATCGATGGAACCAGGGCTGAGCTCCGCTCACGCCCAGCACAGCAAGGACGACAGGCCTCCGAGGAACTCGCTTGGCGTGGCCATATTGCGAAGGACCAGCTCAGCAACGAGACTTTACGGTAAACTTGGCAATAAACTTCATCTTTTGTTTTTGTTTTATTTTATTTGTGTGTAGAAACTTGGCAATAAATTTGGATCATTGGAAATAGCGAGATTTCCTATTGGTTCCCTGATCACTCGCCGTAAAGCCCCTTGAGATTGTTAATAATCGGAATATGCGGGTCCCTCCTTGGCGCTTTCTATTGTGTGCCGCTCTAAATCCAGCGTGTACTAGTCAAAGCCCATTTACCGGGCAACACGTGTTGTCTAAGACCACGCTGGAATCCAAGCTGAAGTGAAGCACTCAGTGCTCTCTCTTCGAGAAAATATTGAGTGCTCCCAGAATGCCAAGTTAGCGTGTGCCCCAACTAATGAGGAAGTGACGCGTGGCTCCACGTATGCACGAGTGACCCCCACTAGTTTTTCTGCACAACATATATTATTTTCCTTTTTCTATTTAAAAATTTACGGCCATTAGTAGACCTGTTGTTTTTTTTTTCTCTCTCTCCTCTCTTTTGGAGTAGGCTTGCATGCATTAAAGGCACTTTCTCTCTCCTCCCTTCTAAAGAACGAATGCCCCCACGCTACAGCATCCCTTCCGTCCTTTCTTTCGGTGAGAATTCACTTTCTATGTTGCGTTGCTTCTCCGGCCTACTTTGGGGCTGGGTCATCTCTGCTCTCTGGCCTAGAGCACGTTGCTCCTTTGCCTTGCTCCGGCACTAGCTCATCTTTGCTCTTTGCCCCAAAGCTTGTTGCTTCGTCAGCCTATGTCATTGTGTTCCTTCTCCACTCAGCTCCAGTGTGGTTTCCTTATGCTAGATGGTGAGGAGTGTTCTTGTTGTAAGTTGTAGACTCCAAGCAATAGGAAGTTCCAATTTGCTTATATTTAGTTTCGGATATGCTACGTTCGTGGTTCATAACAATGAGTTGATTTGACGAATGCTTATTGTGACCGGCTACTAGTGAAGGAGATGGAAGGGAGGACCGGCATGTGCAGTGAAAGGGGTGGAGAGAGCGAGTGGAGGAAGGTGATGGAGGCATCGTTCGGAAAGATGAACAAGGAGGTTGAAGGGAAGTGGATGGACGATGAGGACGGTGAGGTCAACGGCGGTGGCGGTGGTGGTGGGGAAGGAGGAGGTTGTGGTTGTGAACAACAGGGATTCGCGAGTAGTGTCATGTCAAGGCAGTTATACCTCTCTTCGACGTCAGTTATTCCTCTGTGAAGTTGCAGGAGAGAGGGAAATATCACCCTAGTCATGAAAAGCCAAGATTGATGTAGGATTCTGATGAAATCTTCTTTGAGATAGTATTTTATGAAATTCTGGTAGGACTTAGAAGTGGTATCAAGAGTGAAGGAAAGAGCTAGAACTTCGTTCCACTATTCATAGAACATTTTAATGATAGCTTTCCTTTCATGATTAGACACGGTTGTCTTACCATCTACATATGTCACGCCCCGACCCCGGGTACACGCATATTCCTTGGTGGTCAATTAAAAATATGTCCTAGGACGTGTCCCCAACCTTTTCCTTTTATCTTTCAATTAAGCACATGCGGAAGCGAATTAAATAAACACCTGGTCAATCATCACACAGGGATAGTAAAAACCTGCTAACGCTTTTTCACAAACTATACTTTATAAACATACCAAGTTAGTCTTACAAGTTTATAAACATAAGTCTATTCCAAAAGGAAACTACCAGATAGCCTACACTCCGGACCCCTTCGCCTCGGGCTTCGGATTCTCCACGACACCATATAGGATGTCAATGTCCATGGGGTGAGCTACCTCCTCATTCTCGGTTCCGACGGGTGGTTTGTAAAAACCCTGCAAGGGACCCACCCGAGCACTAATGCGCTTGTTAATGAATCACGCTTTGAAGTGATGAGGTACCCAATGATGGAGACCCTCATCGACCTAAATCGTGGTACCACTAACTCGCGCGTCTGGGTGGTCCTGAGAATAGGGAAAAAGGTAGATTCGTAGTCTATATCCCGTAGAAACCCAAAATGAATGGGACGTATCTCCATACTAAAAACTTGAAAAGGTTAGCCATGATAGGGTAAGATAAATCTCAGTGAGTCAAAACCCTAATTAACACTAACCTAGGATTAACTAACTGATCCTAATTAATACTAATCTAACCCCTAAGCGCAACTAACAACTTAATCAAGGATTAGGGAGTTAACTCACTGGATTAGGATAGTGGTAGGCTCATAGTGACAGCGGTGAGAACCCGAGACTACCATGTCTCAAACGGAGGCTCAACGGCGAAGGAAACGGCCCTACAAGGCTCATGACCAAGAGAGCTAGTTTCGGTTCTTTGATTACTGGACCATGGGGCTATTGGTGGGCTAGACGGGTAAAGATGGATGGCAGCTGGCGGCTACTAGACACAAGGGTGCTAGACGGTGGTGAGGTGGCTGCTGGACGGGCCGTGGATGTTGGGGCTACATTGTGGTGACGATGAGGCGGCGTGTAGGTCAGCTAGAGCTGGCGGTGGTCATGGAGGAAGATGGGGCAGTGGCCAACAATAGAAATAGAAATTGACACATAACCAGGTGGAAGAAAGAAGATAGAGCTGAGGGGAAAAGGGGTTGGTCGGCTGAAGAGGAAGGGGGGGTGAATGCATAAGGGAGAGAGAGAGAAGGAAAGGAATGGAAGTCACTCATTACATGCCCCAAAGTCTTCAACCCTTAAGTCAATTGGCCACCCAATGAAGAATTAGCTTCAATTTCACCCAAAATAAACCATTTTGGTGTAGAAAAATATGCCCTTCTTCAGCCATCCCAATTTCCCTTTATTTCTTTGATCCAAAATCAGTTTTTTCGCAAAATTCCGGACTCAACAAAATTTCTCCAAAAGATGAGACGGCTTCCTATAAATGAATCATGACATGCTCAAACGTCCGATAACCGAAACCGAATTCAATTGCATGGTTAAAATCGACCGAACGCGATTTTAGTACAACCTAACCTGTGGCATCCCAAAATTCAAAGCCAAGCCATAAGGTGTGTTAAAGTTCTAATTAGGTGAAAATTTCCATGGCTTATGCTTTAGCCATTAGTCTTTTAATTAGATGATTTGTGCATATGAGTGTGGAAA
The DNA here is from genome assembly GCA_014182545.1 of Eucalyptus globulus. Lineage (NCBI taxonomy): Eukaryota > Viridiplantae > Streptophyta > Magnoliopsida > Myrtales > Myrtaceae > Eucalyptus > Eucalyptus globulus. The sequence continues at coordinate 112,354 of JABKBK010000017.1, forward strand.
TTTAAATTCGATAGATTAATAATTTATGCTTGGCCATGTACTTTATAAATTAAATTTCAATAACCAAGATGTCCCAAGACTTTGGCCAAGATGAAAATTGAAAATTTAAAAATATTTATAGAAGAAATTCAAAAAAAAAGGGGGGTTAATTTTGGAATGGGCCTTAGGCCCATTGGCCTAAGCCTTGATGGGCCAAGTCGACCGGCCCAATAGAGGCCCAAGAGAAGTGGTCGCCAATGGAGGCCCAAAAGGAGCCCAAGCCCAAAAGCCCAACAAGTGGCCAAGGCCCATGCATGCATTGGTCCATTTAGGCAATGTAATGATTGTTAATGATGAGGATTTGGGGGTATAAGAAGGGAAGAGAGAGAGGGTGGCCGGCCATTTTGCTCGCCCAAGGAGAGAGAGAGAGAGAGAGTTGTGCAAGAGAGGAGGAGCGGCCGAGAGAGAAAGGAGGAGGGGACCGCCATGTCCGTGCCGCCGTGTTCGCCGCCGTACGCCAACCGTCCGTCTAGAGGCAAGTGGAAGTCCTCTAGCTTCTCTTGCATGCTTGTATGTCGTTTGCATGTTGAGTTTTTAGGTGTTAGATGAGAAAAACCGAAGCATGGATGAGTTGTGTGTGAATGGTGTGACTGTTCTTGTTCGGATCGTGTGAGTCAGTAACTTGTTTGAGCTTGCATGTGTGTTTAGAGTCCGATTTTGGCTTCGATTTCTTCATGAGAGTTGTAGCTAACATCTTGAACTACAACATACTGAAATTTAGTGGAAAATGATGGAGATTTGAGGGGTTAAAGTCTTATCATACGGAGATCTCAGATCTGGAGAGTTTTTACTGACCTCTTCTGGATTCGTGGTTGCATGTTGGTTTGTGTTGAGAATATCACTTCGATTTCTTCATGAAAGTTGTAGGAGACATCTTAAAATACAACATACTCAAATTTGAAGTGAAATGAACAAGTATAGCCTAGTAAATCGACTAGATCTTGAAGATGATGATTCTGGTGATGTATTCCGAGATACCCGAGACTTCAAGGACTTAAATGATGACTATAATCTGGTTATTTGACTTAGATCTCTTCATGAAACTTGTATAGGATACCTTGATGTATAACATATCTAAATTTCAGAGGAAACGAAAGAGAATAGCTTTTCGGTGATGTGTACACTGGATGATGCGGTAATGGATCCAGAAGCTTCGTGAGACTGTATAAAATAATATAAAACTAATCTGGCTTGGTGTTCTTCCCAAAAGTTGTACAAAACTTTCTTGGCTATCACTCTGTAAAATTTCGTAATTTTTGGAGGCCGTATGGATATTTTAATCGAATTTCTTCGGAAACTGTGCATTCTGGTTTTATCCGAATATTATGTGCTGTTTTGTGGAAATTGTGAAATTGTGTGAAATTCAATTTGGCCATGAATTTTGCATGAAATTGTCATCCTATTGGTTTGTTTAATGATTGCTTGAATTTTTATAATTTTGGGAATTTATAGATATTGAATTTAATATTTATAAATAAATAAAAATAAAAAAATAAATATAATAAAAAAATAATAACAAAATAAAATGGATTATTTTATTGGCCATAAATTCCATTGAATTAATATATAATTATACATTGTTGCATGCATAATGAGACATTGGTGTATGTATGACCTTGAATTGTGATGCATGTGTGAATCCTATGCCAAGTATGACTTGTTTGATGCCATGCCATATGCCATGTTAAAATGAGATCAAAATAATGATAAATGTGGATAATGATAAGTGAGGAAGTGGTTGTGGTGGAGGATGAGGCCGGAATGTATAGAGACGCATTGTCGGATTCCCTGGGAGATTCAAGATGCCCGGAATGTGGGGGGCCGGAAGCCTTGTCGGAGGTCTTTGCCCGAAAGGAATGCCTCGCGATGCCAGGATTGGGGTGCGGGATGCCCGGCCAGGGAGTGTAAATGCCGGAAGCCATGTCGGAGGTTTCTGCCCGAAGGGAATGCCCGTGATGCTAGTTGAGATGCGAGATGGGGGGCCGGATGCCCGGTGGCCGGGAGGCTGAATGCCGGAAGCCTCGGAGGTCTTTGCCCGAGGGGATGATAAAATTGATGAATTGAGAAATGGGTGATGTGGTGATCAAATTGAAAGCTAAAAGTGGAAATTAAACCATGATATGATATGCATGATGATATGCATGATGATGATGATGATGATATGTGATGTGAAATAATGATGATCACCCATGATATGATATGCATGATGATATGCATGGTGATGATGGTGATGATGATGATAATGATGATCAAATAATGATGATCATATGATGATGATATGCATGATGATATGCATGGTGATGATAATGATGATGATATATGATATGGCTCGATGACATGTGTAATGTGATGATGTCATGATGATGATGACATGTATGATGTAATGATGATGATGATGATGACATGTATGATGTAATGATGCCATGATGATGATGACATGTGTAATGTGATGATGTCATGATGATGATGACATGTATGATACGATGATGATACACATGAATGTGTTATAAATTGATATGATGATGCATGATAGTATGCGCATGGCTTTAAGGTAAGTAATGCCTGCAATGCATGTATGATTGCATGATGCATTGAGTTGTTATTGGATTTCCCTATCTGCTGAGTGGTTATACTCACCCCTTTGGGGACCCACATTTCAGATTAGCAATATGCCGCTTCCTGCCGTCACGCGTGGTGTATTTTACGGTCTACCATCCGATGTAGAGGTCGAGTGTGCTGAGATAGACTGTCCCTCTATTCCCGGACTGACTTTTATTCGAGTACGCTGTCTAGTGATGTACGACATAGGCCTGGCTGGGGGCCCTGTCATTCAGGAGTTCATATATGTGCATGTTCGCCGGGATGGAGCAATAAGAGGGATGTTGCCGCCGCCACCGCCTGATGCACCGGGTTGGGTGTGAGACCCGTGCGCGACGAGTAGGAGCTGGATCTTTTTTTTTGGGGATTGTTAGCCGACACTTATGATGGGGGTTGTGCACGTGTGATGTTGAGGGTCGAGGGTTCTTTTTGAGGTTTTAGGCTGGACGTGGCTGAGTCCTAGCTTTTCCTTTTGTTGTACCGACCCAAAAAGAAGTCCCATCTTGAAAATATATGTAAATAAAGTGTCGTGGCTTGTTTATAAAATGATGGTGATTAGTGGTGTGTATTTGTATCATGGTTGGTAGGGGGAGAGATGGTGATGTTTTAATTTGCTTCCGCTAATGAGTCGCGCTGGGACCGTTTTGTTTTAAAAAAAAAATGTGTCTATGAATTAGGACACTTCTTCAAAAGAGAGAAAGGTAATAAGGTGTAACATTGGCGCTGGTGACGACCTGCGAAGGGTTCGGGGTGTCACAGCCGCCCTTTTTGGTATCAGAGCGAATGGTTATAGGTGGAGTGATAAGGAGCCTCATTTGGAAATTGAGGAACATGATGACAATGCACACCATAGGATCTAAAATGAAATAATTGAATAACGGGTGATGAGTATTCACTCGTAGATCCCTAGTAGTTTATTTTGAGTTGCCTTTAGGTACCAGTAACATGTATATGTTACTTATGTAGTGATAGTAATTGCTTTGAGTGGAGGCAATGAGTCTCAGATTATTCCTGAGGCAATGCTTGGAAATTGCAGGAAAGTCATGGTGCGAGCTGGAAGTGCTCATCCATCGAGGGCTGAAGCCTCTGCTGCAAGGGCTGAACCCCGAATGGAAGATATCCTGCAGGCATTAGCCAATATTGGAAATCTGATGGAGAGGCAGGCGCAGCAACAGCCCGGAGCAGAACGCCGTACTCAAGGACTAGTGGAGCAGTTTTTGAAGCTGAAGCCACTTAAGTTTAATGGAATGGGAAGTCCTGAGGAGGCGGAGCAATGGATTGATGGGATGGAACGAATTTTCCGGCTGTTGGACTGCACTGATGCTGAGAAAATAGTTTTAGCAGAGTACCAGTTGGAGGGAAATGCGAAGTTTTGGTGGAGAGCTTTGAAGGACATAATCTTTCCACCAGGTTCTGATGTTAGTTGGGAGGAGTTTGTTAGGGCTTTCAATAGGAAGCATTTCTTTGATTGTGCTAAGGATAGGAAGATTACTGAATTTGTTCAGCTAGAACAAAAAGGATTGACAGTAGATCAGTATGAGGCTAGATTTTCTGAATTGTCTAGATATGCTCCTAGATTGATTGAGGATAAGGAGGAGAAGGCTAAGAGATTCCTGAAATGACTGAGGACTGACATTAGGAAGCAACTGGTGCCTTTGAACATAAGAGATTATAATGAGATTTATGAAAGGGCGCAGTTAGTGGAGCAGGAGTTATTGAGAGAGTGATCGGAGTTTAAGAAATCGGTGAATTTGAATGATGTGAGAAAGGGTAAGAGACCTTATTCTGGTCAAGGTCAGACCTGGAATGTGAAGAAGAAGAGTAACTTTGGGAATTTTGGAGGAGCAAGGAGTGGTTTGAATATAGGGAAAGCACCCTATCAGCCTGGTATTTGTCAGAAGTGTAATGGACGCCATGGCCCAGGACCTTGTACGGGACAACTGAAATGTTTTGGTTGTGGACAAGTGGGTCATCTTAGGAGAAATTGCCCACAAGAGAGGTCGCAAGTGAGTGTTGGCTCGGTGCGACGGGGATATCGAGTGTTGTTAGGTCAAACCCACAAGGAAATCCTCGAGACCACCTGCACAAGGAAGGGTGTATGCGATTACCCAAGAGGAAGCGGAAGCTTCCAAAAATGTTATCTCAGGTACGATTCTTATTAATGGTGAAAAGGCATATGCATTGTTTGACACGGGTGCAACGCATTCGTTTGTGTCTGAAAGATATAGATGTTTGAATAAGATAGAAGTTATGCCTCTTGAGACGCCTCTTTGTGTTTCCACGCCTTTAAAGGATATGGTATTGTCTACGCTGGTGTGTGGAAATTGTAAGATATCAATGGGAGGAAAGGATATGGAAATAGATTTGGTTGTAATGGCTATGTATGATTTTGACGTTATTATAGGAATGGACTGGCTTCGTAAGTATCGGGCTAGAATGGATTGTTATAGAAGAGTGATTCAATTGTTTTACCCGATCGTCTAGTTGTGAATTTTAGGAGGTCGGACCCATTTTCTGTAGCACTTATTTCGGCAGTAGAAGCCTGTAAGTTACTTGACAAAGGATGTCAAGGGTACCTAGCCATAGTTAGAGATTATGCAAGGGAGGAGCCTAATCTTGAGGAAGTTCGTGTAGTTAACGAATTTCAAGATGTATTTCCGAGGAATTGCTCGGATTGCCGCGGAGCGGGAGATTGAATTTGAAATTGAATTAATGCCTGGAACAGGACCAATATCAAAAGCCCCATATAGGATGGCCTTAGTTGAATTGAAGGAGTTGAAAGTGCAACTGCAAGAATTGCTTGACAAAGGATTCATTAGACCAAGTGCTTCACCTTGGGGTGCACCGGTCTTGTTTGTGAAAAAGAAAGATGGATCGATGCGCTTGTGTATTGACTATAGGCAGTTGAATCAGGTGACCATTAAGAATAAGTATCCTTTGCCTAGAATTGATGACTTGTTTGACCAACTCTAGGGAAGTTCGGTCTTCTCTAAGATTGACTTGAGGTCGGGATACCATCAGTTGAGAATTAAGAAGGAGGACATTCCTAAGACTGCGTTCAGGACTCGTTATGGACACTATGAGTTCCTTGTTATGCCATTTGGATTGACTAATGCGCCGGCTGCATTTATGGATTTGATGAATAGAATATTTCAGCCTTATTTAGACCAGTTTGTGATTGTTTTTATTGATGATATTCTGGTATATTCAAAAGGGCCTAAAGAGCATGAGCAACATTTGAGAATAGTTTTGCAGACTCTGAGAGAGCATAAGTTGTATGCTAAGTTTAGTAAGTGTGAGTTTTGGTTGGACCAGATAATATTTCTAGGACATGTGGTGTCAGGAAAAGGAATTGCAGTAGACCCAGCAAAAGTTGAAATGGTAGTGAATTGGCCGAGACCAACGACACCTACTGAAATACGAAGTTTCTTAGGACTGGCTGGTTATTATAGAAGGTTCATTGAAGGATTTTCAAGACTGGCAGGACCTTTAACTAAATTGACCCGAAAGAATGTGAAGTTTGAATGGAATGGAGAATGTGAAAGGAGTTTTCAGGAGCTCAAAAGGAAATTGACTTCAGCTCCAATTCTGACTATACCTACTGGACCTGATGGTTTCACAGTGTATAGTGATGCATCTCACAAAGGACTAGGATGTGTGTTGATGCAGCATGGCAAGGTTGTAGCCTATGCATCCAGACAATTGAAACCCCATGAGCTGAATTATCCGACGCATGATTTAGAGCTAGCAGCTATAGTGTTTGCCTTGAAAATATGGAGACACTATTTGTATGGGGAAAAGTTTGAGATTTATACGGATCATAAGAGTTTGAAGTATCTGTTCTCACAAAAGGAGTTGAACATGAGACAAAGGAGGTGGATGGAGTTGTTGAAGGATTATGATTGTGAGATAAGATATCATCCAGGAAAAGCGAATAGAGTAGCAGATGCTCTTAGTCGAAAGTCGGCTATGGAAATAGCTAGTTTGAGGATGGCAGAATGGGAATTGTTAGAATCTGTAGCAAATTCAGAATTTAAATTGGAAATGGATTGTCTTACTGGCATGCTTAGTGCATTAAGGATTGAGCCAGAGATTATCCAGAAAATTAAAATCCTGCAAGAATCTGACCCAGAGATTTTGAAAGTGAAAGATGCTGTATCTTTAGGGAAAAGATCAGAATTTCAGATCTCTGATGATGGAATAGTAAGATGTCAAGGACGACTTTGTGTTCCCGACAATGAGGAATTGAGGAAGGAAATTCTGTCGGAGGCACATAAGAGTAATTATAGTATCCACCCAGGTAGTACAAAGATGTACAGAAATTTGCGTCAGCAATTTTGGTGGAATGGTATGAAGGCAGATACGGCTAAGTACGTATCTCAATGTTTGACATGTCAGCAAGTGAAAGCGGAGCATCGTAAACCCGCAGGACTTTTGAGACCATTAGACATTCCAGAATGGAAATGGGAACATATAACGATGGACTTTGTGCAAGGATTGCCAAGGACATCAAGTAGTCATGATTCAATTTGGGTGATAGTGGATCGTTTGACTAAGTCGGCACATTTCTTAGCGATTCGCATGGACTACCCAATGGATAAGTATGCGGACATGTATGTAAGTCAAGTGGTACGCTTACATGGTGTTCCAGTGACCATTACTTCAGATCGCGATTCGAGGTTTACTTCGAATTTTTGGAGAAGTCTTCAAGTTGCGTTAGGAACTAAGCTTCAGTTTAGTACTTCTTTTCATCCCCAGACAGATGGTCAATCAGAAAGAGTAATCCAGATATTAGAGGATATGTTAAGGGCTTGTGTAATCGATTTCAAAGGAAATTGGGATGAAAGATTGCATTTGGTAGAGTTTGCCTATAATAATAGCTTTCAGAAAAGTATAGGCATGGCACCTTATGAGGCATTATATGGAAGGAGATGTAGGACTCTGTCTCGTTGGAGTGAAGTAGGTGAAAGGAAGTTGACAGGACTGAACTGGTACAAGTTACCACCGAGGCTGTTGAAATTATCGAGAAAGACTTAGAACAGCTCGAGTAGACGAAAGGCTACGCATATAGGCATAGAAGGCCTTTGGAATTTAGTGTAGGAGACCATGTATTCCTTAAGGTATCTCCAATGAAAGGAATATCTCGATTCGGGATGAAGGGTAAGCTAAGCCCTAGGTTTGTTGGACCTTTTGAAATTCTTGAGAGGATAGGGGATGTAGCTTATCGTTTAGCGTTACCTCCTAAGTTAGAAAATCTGCACGATGTGTTTCATGTATCGATGTTGAGGAAGTACCAGCCGGATCCTGGTCACATACTCGATCATGAAGCCATCAAAATGGATGAGAAAGTAAGGTACATTGAAGAGCCTGTGCAGATATTGGATCGAAAGGAGCAAATTCTTAGGACCAAGAAGATCCCATTGGTTAAGGTGTTATGGCGACATCATGATATGGAGGAAGCCACATGGGAAAGTGAGGATCAGATGAAGGAAAAGTATCCCTATTTGTTTAAAGAAGGCGCGAGTGGTGTTTGAATTTCGAGGACGAAATTCTCTAAGGACTCTTGTTGAGGGAGAATTGTGGCATCCCAAAATTCAAAGCCAAGCCATAAGGTGTGTTAAAGTCTCTAATTAGGTGATAAAAATTTCCATGGCTTATGCTTTAGCCATTAGCCTTTTTAATTAGATGATTTGTGCATATGATTGTGGAAATTTAAATTTGATAGATTAATAATTTATGCTTGGCCATGTACTTTATAAATTAAATTTCAATAACCAAGATGTCCCAAGACTTTGGCCAAGATGAAAATTAAAATTTAAAAATATTTATAGAAGAAATTCAAAAAAAAAAATAGAAGAAAAGGGTTAATTTTGGAATGGGCCTTAGGCCCATAGGCCTAAGCCTTAATGGGCCAAGAAGTCGTCGACCGGCCCAATAGAGGCCCAAGGAAGTGGTCGCCGGCCATAAAGGAGCCCAAGCCCAAGAAGCCCAACTTCAAAGGCCCATGATGCATGTAATTGGACAAGTGGCAAAGGGGAAGGCCATGCATTGGTTGGTTTTTAGGCAATCTAATGATTGCTAATCATGAGAATTTGGGGGAAATAAGAAGGAAGAGAGAGAGGGTGGCCGGCCATTTGCTCGCCCAAGAGAGAGAGAGAGAGAGAGAGAGAGTTGTGCGAGAGAGAGAGAGAGGAGAGGCCGAGAGAGGAGGAGAGAGCGGGAGGAGGGTCGCCATCCGTCCGTCCGCCGTGTGCCGCCGCCGTACGCCGTCGACCGTCCGTCCTAGAGGCAAGTGGAAGTCCTCTAGCTTCTCTTGCATGCTTGTATGTCGTTTGCATGTTGAGTTTTTGGGTGTTAGATGAGCAAAAACCGAAGCATGGATGAGTTGTGTGTGAATGGTATGACTGTTTTGTTCGGATCGTGTGAGTCAGTAACTTGTTTGAGCTTGCATGTGTGTTTAGAGTCCGATTTTGGCTTCGATTTCTTCATGAGAGTTGTAGCTAACATCTTGAACTACAACATACTGAAATTTCGTGGAAAATGATGGAAGATTTGAGGGGTTAAAGTCTTATCTACGGAGACCTCAGATCTGGAGAGTTTTTACTGACCTCTTGCTGGATTCGTGGTTGCATGTTGGTTTTGTTGAGAATATCACTTCGATTTCTTCATGAAAGTTGTAGGAGACATCTTAAAATACAACATAATCAAATTTGAAGTGAAATGAACAAGTATAGCCTAGTAAATCGACTAGATCTTGAAGATGATGATTCTGGTGATGTATTCCGAGATACCCGAGACTTCAAGGACTTAAATGATGATTATAATCTGGTTATTTGACCTAGATCTCTTCATGAAACTTGTAGAGGATACTTTGATGTATAACATATCCAAATTGCAGAGGAAACTAAAGAGAATAGGTAGGTGAAATCTCAATATTTCGGTGATGTGTACACTGGACGATGCGGTAATGGATCCAGAAGCTTCGTGAGGTTGTATAAAATAATCTAAAAAGAATCTGGCTTGGAGTTCTGCATGAAAGTTGTACGAAAATGTCTTGGCTATCACTCTGTAAAATTTCGTAATTTTTGGAGGCCGTATGGATATTTTAATCGAATTTATTCGGAAACTGTGCATTCTGGTTTTATCCGAATATTATGTGCTGTTTTGTGGAAATTGTGAAATTGTGTGAAATTCAATTTGGCCATGAATTTTGCATGAAATTGTCATCCTATTGGTTTTTTAATGATTGCTTGAATTTTTATAATTTTGGGAATTTATAGATATTGAATTTAATATTTATTTAAAAAAATAAATAAATAAATAAAAATAAATAAATAAATAATAAAATAAAATGGATTATTTTATTGGCCATAAATTCCATTGAATTTATTAATAAATAATTATACATTGTTGCATGTATGATGAGACATTGGTGTATGTATGACCTTGAATTGTGATGCATGTGTGAATCCTATGCCAAGTATGACTTGTTTGATGCCATGCCATATGCCATGTTAAAATGAGATCAAAATAATGATGAATGTGGATAATGATAAGTGAGGAAGTGGTTGTGGTGGAGGATGAGGCCGGAATGTATAGAGATGCATTGCCGGATTCCCCCGGGAGATTCAGGATGCCCGGAATGTGGGGGCCGGAAGCCTTGTCGGAGGTCTTTGCCCGAAAGGAATGCCTCGCGATGCCAGGATTTGGGGTGCGGGATGCCCGGCCAGGGAGTGTAAATGCCGGAAGCCCTGTCGGAGGTTTCTGCCCGAAGGGAATGCCTCGTGATGCTAGTTGAGATGCGAGATGCCCGGAATGTGGGGGGCCGGATGCCCGGTGGCCTAGGAGGCTGAATGCCGGAAGCCTCGGAGGTCTTTGCCCGAGGGGATGATAAAATTGATGAATTGAGAAATGGGTGATGTGGTGATCAAATTGAAAGCTAAAAGTGGAAATTAAACCATGATATGATATGCATGATGATATGCATGATGATGATGACATGTGATGTGAAATAATGATGATCACCCATGATATGCTATGCATGATGATATGCATGATAATGATGATGATATGTGATGTGAAATAATGATGATCACCCATGATATGATATGCATGATGATATGCATGATGATGATGATGATGATATGTGATGTGAAATAATGATGATCACCCATGATATGATATGCATGATGATATGCATGATGATGATGATGATGATGATGATATGTGATGTGAAATAATGATGATCACCCATGATATGATATGCATGATGATATGCATGGTGATGATAATGATGATGATATATGATCGATGACATGTGTAATGATGATGATGATGATGATGACATGTATGATGTAATGATGTCATGATGATGATGACATGTATGATGTAATGATGCCATGATGATGATGACATGTGTAATGTGATGATGTCATGATGATGATGACATGTATGATACGATGATGATACACATGTATGTGTTATAAATTGATATGATGATGCATGATAGTATGCGCATAGCTTCAAGGTAAGTAATGCCTGAAATGCATGTATGACATCTATGATGCATTGAGTGGTTATTGGATTTCCTTACCTGCTGAGTGGTTGTACTAACCCCTTCTGGGGACCAACATTTCAGATTAGCAATATGCCGCTTCCTGCCGTCACACGGGGTGTATTTTACGGTCTACCATCCGATGTAGAGGTCGAGTGCGCAGAGATTGACTGTCCCTCTGTTCCTGGATTGACTTTTATTCGAGTGGGATGTCTAGTGATGTACGACGTGGGCCTGGCTGGGGGCCCTGTCATTCAAGAGTTCATATCTGTGCATGTTCGTCGGGATGGAGCGATGCGAGGGATGTTGCCGCCGCCACCGCCTGATGCACCGGGTTGGGTGTGAGACCCGTGCGCGACGAGTAGGAGCTGTTTCTTTTTGGGGAATAGTTAGCCGACACTTATGATGGGTTGTGCACGTGTGATGTTGAGGGTCGAGGTTTCTTTTTGAGGTTTTAGGCTGGACGTGGCTGAGTCCTAGCTTTTCCTTTTGTTGTACCGACCCAAAAGGAATCCCATCTTGAAATAAAAATATATGTAAATAAAGTGTCGTGGCTTGTTTATAAAATTGATGGTGATTAGTGGTGTGTATTTGTATCATGGTTGGTAGGGGGAGAGATGGTGATGTTTTAATTTGCTTCCGCTAATGAGTCGCGTTGGTATCCCTTGGGACCGTTTTGAAACAACCATTTTTGTCACAACTCTTCCCCTCTAATAAAAATTTGTCCTCGAAATTTAAACCATTACAATTTTTCCACAAACACGTGGCTCCTTCCAAAAAAAAAATGTCTTGTGTCTGCGATCAAATTAGGACACTTCTTCGAAAGACAGAAAGGTAATAAGGTGTAACATTGGCGCTGGTGACGACACTTTCCAATCCCACCCTTCTGGTTAGGCAGAATGGAATATCTTCTTCCTGTCATCAGTTTTCTCCCGCACCGATTGCTGTCTCTGTTGGGCCCGAACCACGACCTAGATGCAGTGGCTCGCTCGTTCAAGTTCCTCTCGATTAGCTGGGCCATCTCGTATAGATCATTGTAATTCTTGAGATTCAGCAACACTAGTAGATCCTTAATTTATGGCCTCAAGCCGTCTCTGAATCTCCTCGCCCTATCCACTGGATCTTTAATTAGTCTCAGTGCGTACTTGGATAGCTCTGCAAACTTCGCCTTGTACTGATCCACTGACATCAGACTCTAACGAAGACATTGGAACTCTGCCATCTTTTGCTCTCTAGCGTAGTCAGAAAAGTACTTCCCATAGAAAACCTGCACGAAGGCATTCCACACTGGAACTGTACCTTTGGGAAACACTCTCCCTCTAATGGCTTCCCACCAAGTGCTTGCGTTCCCTTGCAACTGGTAGATTGCCAGGACTACCTTGTCTTCCCCAGAGCACCTCAGTAGTGCGAAGACTTTCTATAGCTCTCGAATCCAAAGGGTTACAGCCTCAGGATCGCCTGCTCCTGAGAATCTTGGCGGTTTCAGTTTCAGGAACTATTCATCCAACTTATGCATCAGTTGCTCACCATTCCCATTTCCAGGTGGGACTTCAGTAGGTGCGGCGGCAACGGAATTCGCGGCAGTAGTGGCAGTGGCGGTAGCAGCAGCTTGATTCTAAGCCGCTGACCCATCATATTCGCTAGAGTTTCAAGTGCTTGCATGATCCCATCTATCCTAGGATCGCCGGGTGCTACTCCCTCAGTACCAACTTGCGACGGTACTCTTCCCCTTGCGCTGGCTTGAGCCGAAAATGTGGCACCCCCGAAACAGTCATTAATCCGTTAGGGTCGCCATAGTTAGCTTACCTTTCATTTGACCTTATAATATTTCACTCTGATACCATAGAATTGTAATTGGTCCATAAGTCCTGGGGGTTTATATCATTTAGATCGGTCCCAGCGCAATTCATATAGCGAAAGCATATTCAAATCTCCCTATCCCATACTCCAACGGAATAATGCAATGCACACCAACTACACATGTTATATAAGTTAGAGTCGAACACTTTTATTTACATAACTTTGATGAACATCATGAGTCGGTACATCAAAAGGCCAAGGCTTTTCTAAGCTTGGCTATAACCAAAAGTACCCGACTCTACACTAGTCATGTACATCGGTCCATCATTTGGTGTCGGCGGTCCAAAAAGCGTCATATGCTGTTTCGACCCGCAATCAAATCCAATCCAGTCCGTCGGCCGGTGGTGGCGACAACAACCCTTGCAAGCGGCCATCCAGTCGGACGAGAATGAAAATGAACTCCTGATGGACTGGGCCAGCAGAACGGCCTATATCAAAGGTCAGCAACATCCTCATACATTTGAACACCAATCCATGCACTCCAGGATGACGATACTTTGTCATCTCCCATTGCAAGTCAACCAGGAGCCCATAAAACGTACCATGAGTCAAAGGCAGCAAATACATTTTCTTTCTAGTTTGAAATGTTAGTCCCCAAAAAGGGGTGAGTACAACCACTCAACAGTAAAAGATCCATCAAACTACACAATGCGTCAAGCAAGACAACCAAGTTTTCAAGTGAAATGCACATATCATCTATGCAACCATGCATATAAATCCATAAGGTTCATCCCATACCTTAATAACCACATTTTCAATGCCAAATGATACCAACTCAAAATTTATAGACAATTTATGTACCATGCCATATGCACACACATGTACATGATTGATTCCTCATTTTAATATTCAAAAGAATCTCATTTTCCCGGGGACCAGTGTTTGCATCCCTCCGGGTTCTCGGACCCAACTTGGCATTGCGAGACTTCTGACACACACCTCCGGGCATCCGGCACACACCTCCGAGCATCTTGCACCCCAACTGGCATCACGAGGCCTCTAGCACACACCTCCGAGCATCTTGAAACTTTCGAGCACATCCGTCACACACCTCTGGGCATCCAATCGGCGTCGACTCAGTTGACCCTATGGGCATCCCGACACTCCTGGGGCATCATCGTCTCAGCCATCCGACGGTATCATCAACGTCACAATATATACATATATGTCTCACTTTGACAATAACATTTGATGACATATGATATGCTAAATGCCACCGCATTCATTGTATAAATGACGATCCAAGGCATCACAACTCATAGAGCAATTCAATTCTTCTTGAATTAAAACAGTTTCCGAACCAAAACATAATGCACTCCACTAATTGAAATTCTGAAAAAAAAATTAGTATACGATCTTAATAAAATTCTGAGAATTTAACATGTTATAAACAAGGTCTAGGGAAAGAATTTTTATGAAGAACACCAAATTAAGAAAATTTCGTATAAATCGCAATGATCCATGCATCACAGCCATAAAACTTCAAACATCACTATTGCATAGTTTTAATGACAAATTCGATACAACCCCTAAATGAACTCAGAAAATTCTGAAATTTTGATATGTTATAGATAAAACCTTGAGCTAAAATTTTCGTGCAGAACTCAAAGTCAGATTCATGATATATCAAGAGCTATAATCACTATAACTCTCCCTAACCCTCTGTAACAGTTTCCAGATCTAACACTTCCAAAGAAAATCGTTTCATCGACCAATACTTGTCCGTTTCGTCTCGAATTTTAGTATGTTACTCCTCAAGATGTCTTCTACAACTTTCATCAAGGACAGGAAGTCAAATTTCCACTAGATAATTGCATAAAATTCACGGAGTCGCCAATGGTCAAGCCGTTTTTCCATGAAACAGTTTGCTAATCCTAAAGAACTACTTCTGTTCTTTCGAATTCCAACATCCAGCATCAAGTTCAAGCATCTCCAAAATCTATTATACTTCACACACAACCACATCAAGAATAATGTAGACCAATGGACTTCACTTGCCTTAACTCCTACGCAATCACAGCAAGCAAAACAAAGACTTAAGGACTTCGGGCGTGGGTCGATCGACGGCAAAGCTAGGTGGCGTCGACAACGGCAGCAGGTGTACGCACGGCGGGGCTGGTCTCCTTCTTACCCCTCGCCGATGCACCCTCACAACCCTCTCTTTCTCTCGTTTACCCTCTCTCTCAATCACTCCCTCATCCATTCCGCCCCCTCCTCTTTTTCTTTAACTCTCATGATTAGCGAGTAATCATGAGGTTTTGCATGGAGGATCTCCGGTGAAGCAAGGAGGATGGCGACACCTCATGTAGTCCCTCCGCCACTTGTCAAATTACATGCAATTGAAAAGGGCCTCACTCGGCTGGGCCTTGGTTGACCGATCCAAGAGGAAACGTGGGCCGGTTTGGGCGGTTTTTGGGCCTTAAGAAATCTGCCAACATCTACTCCTAATATCTCACTTTAATCCCTACTTATAATTACATAATATTCGCATGGCCATAAATATTACAACAATACACAAGGATAATTCAATCCATAGGGTTCACGGCCAAAATTTCTTAAAAACCCATATTATAGTACAACCTCGGTCTCACATGAGCATATGATACATTTCCAACCAAGCATTAATCCATTCAATGCTCGGCCTTGTCTAATTGTAATCCATTGATCTAATGACTATAACATAGTTCAGTGGTGCTTCCATCACTTAGTCAGGGGCTGTAGTGTATCTAGAGATCATTATGAGATTTTTAGGATGCCACGGGCGCTCTACCTTGAGTACCGACCCTAGTTAGCGTCCCACCCCAAGTAATAGTTGAAACTACCCTCTTCCGAGGAGTCCTCTGATCAGGATCGCTCATCCTATAGGATCTTCACAGAAACCTCCTTTCTAATTCTAACACATAATTATAAATCTAAGCAACCCACATAAAACAATTAATCAATCACAAGCAGCAGCGTAAGGAATATGTCCTTTCTACTAACTATCCCCTAACCCATCACACCTTATCACTGCAGACACTAACCAGGCTCTGATACCACTTTGGGCGGGGATGTCACGCTCCGAACCCCGGCTATGTGCACATCTCTTGGCAGTCGATTAAAAAAGGGACATCCCAGGATGCGTCGCCGACTCTTTCTTTTAATCTTTCAATTAAGCACAAACGGAAGCAAATTAAATAAACACCTAGCCAATCATCACACACGAATAGTAAAAATCTGCTAATGTTTTTAAACATAAGTCTATTCCAAAAAGAAACTACCAGACAACCTACACTTCGGACCCCTCCACCTCGGGCTCCGAATTCTCCAGGACACCATCTGGGATGTCGATGTCCATGGGGTGAGCTACCTCCTCATCCTCAGTTTCGATGGGCGATTCGCCAAAACCCTACAGGGGACCCACCCGAGCACCACTGTGCTTGTTAATGAACCATGCCCTGAAGGGATGAGGTACCCAATGACGGAGACCCTCATCAACCTAAATCGTGGTCACCACTAACTCGCGCATCTGGGTGGTCTCGCGAATAAGGAAAAAGGTAGATTCATAGTCTATCTCTCGCGGAAACCCAAAATGAACGGGACGTATCTCCATACTAGAGACA
Source organism: Eucalyptus globulus (assembly GCA_014182545.1). NCBI lineage: Eukaryota > Viridiplantae > Streptophyta > Magnoliopsida > Myrtales > Myrtaceae > Eucalyptus > Eucalyptus globulus. The sequence goes on from JABKBK010000017.1 coordinate 129,007, forward strand.
TGAAAAAAGGTTAGCCATGACAGGGTGAGATAAATCTCAGTGAGTCAAAACCCTAAACCCCGATTAGGACGCAAATTCGCCTCGAAGGCGGTCCTAAACATGCACCATGCAAAACTCACCTCGCCTTGGCGCGTCCCTGCACGTTAGCTCATCACAAGTGCTATTATCAATGCAGCAAGCATAATTGAATAACCGAAACACATCATTTCAATCACATGGGTCCCGATTATAATGCCAAAACGTTATGATACATCCCATATCATGCCACACAATTTTGTCCTATAATCATGCACAACTATCACAACCATTCAGGCATGTTCCAGTTATTATGACCCAACAGCTGCGGCCAACTCAAAAGTCGGCAGTCTTCCGGCGTAACCGGGCATCGTCCCACTCCGTTGAGCACGGCAACGTCTAGCACTACACGCCTAGACAGCATTCCATAAAGGAGCATCGGCCCGACCTCCACCGCGACTCGGCATTCGTTGACATGGAGCATCCGAACTTAATCAAGCATCGCCTCCTTGACTCTCGTCAGGTGGCGGGTTTCGATAGTGACCACATGCGCACATACTTGGCCAAGAACAACGTGCTTTGCATTCAAACACCTCGTCTTTAAGTAATGAACTTGGTCATTTTTTCTTCGTATTAAAAATTCCCGGTAAAATAATCATGCGTGGTCACGTATTTAAATCGAACCATTAAACATAATATACTCATAATTTAAAATTCCATGATTTTTATAGTACATAAAAATTTGTGTGAAAAACCGACACCCGATATTTTTCTATTTAAATGCCCATAAAATCGATTTTTGCATTAATAATTGACAACTACCATCAAGCACTCAATTGCACATATAAGCCATCAAATTCACATATAAGTTCATCCACGAGAACGAGCGTAAATTTTCACGAAACGGCTAATCCGCCACCAATTATGCTATTTACAAATAATTAAATAAGTTTTATTTAATTAATCCAACTTAATTAATCTAATCATGATTAATTAACCTAACCATGGTTAACTAATCTAACCCAAGCTACTAACCTAACCAAACCATTCTAGTTACACTAACTAACCTAACCATTATATTTACACTAACCTAGGATTAACTAACTGATCCTAATTAACACTAATCTAACCCCGTAAGTGCAATTAACAACCTAATCAAGGATTAAGGAGTTTAACTCACTAGACTAGGACGGTGGCAGGCTCACTGTGACGGCGGTGAGAACGAGACTACCACGGCTCCAATGGAGGCTCAATGGTGGAGGAAATGGCCCTACAAGGCTCACGCCCAAGAAAGCTTGTTTCGGTGCTGTGGTTGTTGGACTGTAGGGCAACTGGCGGTTGCTGAACACAGGGGCGCTGGACGGTGGTGAGGCGGTTGCTGGACGGGCGGTGGATGCTGGGGTTACGTTGTGGTGATGATGAGGCGGCATGCGGGTCAGCTAGAAATGGAAATGGACACAAAACCAGGTGGAAGAAAGAAGATGGAGCTGAGGGGGAAAGGGGTTGGTCGACTGAAGAAGAAGAGGGAGTGAACACATGAGGGAGAGGGAGAGAAGGAAAGGGCATAGAAGTCAAAGCCATGGCCAATCAAAAGCCTTAAGAAATATCTAAATCACTCATTACATGCCCCAAAGTCTTCAGACCTTAATTCAATTGGCCACCCAATGAAGAATTAGCTTCAATTTCACCCAAAATAAACCATTTTGGTGTAGAAAAATATGCCCTTCTTCAGCCATCCGAATTTCCCTTTATTTCTTTTGTCTAAAATCGGTTTTTCCGCAAAATTCCGGACTCAACGAAATTTCTCTGAAAGATGAGACGATGTCCTATAAATGAATCGTGACACGCTCGAACATCCAATTCCCGAAACCGAATTCAATTTCGTGGTTAAAATCAACCGAATGTGATTTTAGTACAACCTAACCTACCGGGTAGCTTTTAGAGATTTTACCGCGTTTGACCCGTAGTCGATAATTTTCAATTCACGTTTTTTCATCTTCCACTCATAGACGACTCTCGTTGTCATAAAAATCGTGAGGTTTCAATTACGTATCACGAGTATAATATTGGGTTATTGCCGTTCGACGTGAATTTCGCAATCATGCGGAATCACCTGCAATCCGATCACAATTCAATTATAATGGTGTTGTATTGACCCTTGCCGATTATTATGGTCGAGTAGTCAATTTTCGATCGAATTCTCTAGTCCGTCGCGTTTAAATCTTTTAATGGCTTCACCTAATAGATTAGTTAACTCGTGAGTGGCCAACTCAGAGTAAAATGACCATAGGCACATCGATGAAACAACCATTTGATATATTCGAGACGGGGCCAAATTTCGGGATGTCACAACATAAGCCTATGATTATTACCATCACATCAGCACATGAGTAGAAGAAATGCAAACTTTAAGTCTGTTCCACAAGACAGCCACTATTACCAAGAAAGTGCAGTCTACCTTGTAAATGAGAATCCTAAGCAACAAAAAATCAATCGACATCTACATAAGAGTGAAGGAAAGAGCCAGAACTTGGTTCCACTAACCATAGTGCTAGCTTTTCTCGATGTGAGGAGGACCTATGAAGAGAATTAAGAAAATAATAATAGTGGGATGCAAGTACGTGATATTGATGAAGGATCCACCTCCCCTCTCTTGTCTTTTTGCGAAAGCTTCTTCTGTCTCTCTCTCCCTCGGCTTGGACCACTCAAGGGCAAAGAGCACCACTTCAAAGTTTCTCCTTTTTTCTATGTTTTTGGTTGCTTTCTTGTCCTCTCCGGATCGTCTCTTACGAAGTGATGACGTGCCAATCATGAATCTTCCGATGAAGATGACCCAGACTAGCCGCGTGAATTGCAACTCAAATAACTCCTCTAATGACCAATCTCCCTTTCTATATTTCTCACATGTATCTCTCTGTCTTCTGAGAATTATAATTTGACTATTTATAATTTATAAAACATATAACGCTCTATTTGTAATGCAAACTTAGATTAACTTCAATATCATGGACTTAATTTAAGCTTTTTCTGATAGGAAAAGTCTTAGCTGACCGTCCTCTGTAAAGTGATGGAGGAACGGTCAGCTAATGACCACACATTTTCAAGGGAAACCGGTCAACAGGTTTCCCTCCTTTACTCTCTTTTTCTTTTCTATCCTTTCCAAAAAAATAAAATAATAATTAGTGAAAATGTCAACCAGTTTCCATCATTTACCTTTTTCATTTTTATCTTTTCCAAAAAAAAGAATTAGTCGAGTCCTACTAATAAAAAATTACAATTAAAAAATGAACAATCAAAGTGATAATCTCTTATGTTGTGCACATAAAACTCAAGGTCATCCTTATAAAACTCTCCAAGACTCCAATATAACCTAAACATCGTTAATCACGAAAGTGAAAAATATAAATAATTATAAGTAAAAAATATTATCACCTACTAAAAAGAAATCGTTAATATCATTCTATAGATCTCTTAAAACACTTGAGATGCCGATTTCCTTGACCAAATTTTTTTTACCTAATTTCTTCTTATTTTTTCCCGAGATTTGTATAATTCTTTATTGCATCCTCTCATTGAGAAACAAATCAAACTAATAATATTCACACAATAAGAAACAAATCCTATCAATACTATTCAAATAATAAGAAATATATGAAGAATACAGTTGCAACTTTTAAAATAGTGGATATTATTCTCTAGCCTAAGGAAAATATTATATAGATATTGTTCCCAAATAAAAAAAATATATTGGCAATAAATTTAGGAATGTAATTATCTTTTTTTTTTTTTTTGCAGAATGTATAATTACCTTGTACGCTTTGAACTTCGATTATTGTACAATTTTGTAATTGAATAAGTCATAATTGTGGAGAAAGGTTCGTTAATCTTTGCTTTTCTTATTGCAAGAAAATAAGAGGTATTCATTATTGTTGAATTTTAGTTTGTATTTATATATTTTAGACATATAATTCTTAATTTTTTCTTGACATCTCATTTGATGGATGGAGTTCGTATTGAAAGCAATTTTGCCAATGAAAATAATAGCAGTGATGAAGACGAGATGAATAATGCAACCAAAGATGCTAAACATGGAAGACCGAAGAACATGAAAATCGAACCTTGCATAGTTATGGAGTTTAATTCTTACAACAAGACTTACCATTTTATAACAATTATGCTAAAGAAGTGGGATTCAACATTAGGGTGTTAAACTTGTACAAAAGAAAGGGTAGCAAGGAAAAATGTGGTGTAGTACTTTGTTGCAGCCATTAAGGGTACAAGATTGAAAAGGAGTCGGTTAAGTCAAGACGAGGAAAAAGATGCGGCTGCCCAGCAATTGTTAGAGTACATCTAGTTGGGCGTCATAAGTGGAACATAGCAAAAGTTGTACTCGATCATAATCATTTTTGTCATGCCCTGAACCTCTACGGCTGCATGATAACCTGCAGCTTGTCAAACCTTTACTTATCCTTTGGCCATTCGAATGCGATGTCCCAAGAGGTGTCGCTGACCCAACTAGCAATAACATTAAAACACACAAGAAGAAACATAAACAAATCTCCAACCATCAATCAACGGGGATAGTTAAAAACATGATCATATATATATAAGAGTTGTGAGTCAACATCTCATGCATAGCAAGTTCAAAGATTAAACAACCATCCTCATCACATCTGACACACCTAACTGCTTCGTCACAGCCTCCTACAAAAAGAGCACAGGGTACACCTATGCCTCTAATACTATGAGGGTGGTCCAAAAAGTACTAGCGACCCCATTGCTACCTAAACCTCAATGGCGTACAGGATTCATGGCTCCGGCTCGATGATCAACTTGGAGTCGAGCTCGGAGTCGAATACCTCCCCATCAGGAATGTCCCTATCCCTGGCATCTCAACTGATGCCTCCCCAAGAGCCTTCGACACCCGGCAGACCATCGAAGTCATGGACATGTGTACTGCATGTTGGCTCCTCCCGAAACAGGATACTCTGTCACCTCCTGACTGTGCTCAACGAGGAGGCAAAAATGTATCTGCTGGAACGGCTCAACCATTCCTAGGGCCAAACATTTCAACAAACAAATATGAGAAAATCTGAATGAGTGAACTTCCTAGACCTCACCTAAGAAAGTCGTTCACCTCGGAAACACCCTAAACAAGTAGTTATCTATCGATGCCAAAACATGGCAACGCTCTTCTCACTTTTCTCTCACTATTCTCATAATAACAAATCTATTATTTAAGGCCATCAATATAGATGCATAGGCAATTCCATAATATATGTTTCATGCTCTCAAGCCAAACATACAAATGAACATAATGGTCTAAATCATGCGCTCATGCCATGCAATAATCCAGACCTGAACACATACAAATCTCAAGCACTTTCCATACAAATATGTCTAGATTATTACAGCCACTCATGATCCAAGGCCAACCCAAAGATTTGCAATCATCCAGTGTAACCGGGCATCATCTCACCCCATCGAGCATGACATCACATTGACTTAGGAGCTTTCCTATAAGGAGCTTCATTCCGAAATCCATCCGCGAATGGCATCCCGTTGACTTGGGGGCATTCAAATTTAATCAGATATTGTCCCGTGTAAAAACCTCAGAACGGGTTCATACCCCGCGTAAAACTCATCAGGTTCTTAGGTGATAACACATGTAACACCCTCGATACCAACCCTATAAGGATTGGCCATAAGGTCCTAAAAAAGATTGACCATGGGCCATTGACCATGGGATTGATCGGTTTGATTGGTAAGGCATCAAGGATCGATCATGGTATGACCGACCAATCAATCAATCACGAACTGGTCAAGGTGTCAGTCGTGAATTTTCTACTGACCATACCGATGAGATAGGATCACCAGATCATAAGATGACTTTTTGATCATGAGAATTGGTCACAGGATGATTTTGGATCGTTAGATGGTCACGACCGATCATAGTGCCCAACTGCGGGTGATTCCGCTCGGCTATGCATCGATACATGGACGATATGAATTGATCAAATGTGATCACCTTCCAACCAAAAATGCATCATTCCCTGTTTAATTCCTAATGATTAGAAATGAATGTTGAATTGGTGATGTATGATTATTGATTGGTAATGCGCTGACCATGAACCATACAGATGAATCGGGTGTTGATCGGAATGAGCCTCGGGATAGACTCGGCTATTCCGTCACTAATTCTGAGGTTCATGAGTGCCTTCGCTTAGTGTTAGGCCATAGGTAGCCTTAGGATTAGCCTTGAACCGACCGAAGGATAACCGACCCTTTAGGCCAACCGATCGTCCAAAGGAATGGTTTAGGCGAGCATGGGGCATGATGGCCGAACCACAGGTGTACGTGATTCATTTTTCTAGGTGTACCTAATTATACCTTTTCTGGCCTTGGAACCAACCTAGACGATGGATTTCTCCTGTGGCATCCCGGAATTTCAAAGCCAAGCCTTAAGGTGTGTTAAATGTCTTTAATTAGGTGATAGAATTTTATGGCTTATGCTTTAGCCAATTTGTCTTTTAATTTGATGAATTTTGCTTGTGATTGTGGAAATTTAGATTTAATTAGTTAATGCTTGGCCATATGATTTAAATTTCAATAATCGAAATATCCCAAGACTTTGGCCAAGATGAAATTTGAATTTAGAAATATTTATAAAAAGGAATTCAAAAAAAAAAAAAGAAGAAGAGAAAATAGGTTATTTTCAAATGGGCCTTGGACCCATTAGCCTAGAGCTTGGTGGGCCAAGCTAGTCGGCCCATTGGGCCCAAGAGGGAGTTCGACCAGCCCAAGAAGGAGTGGCCGGTTGGGCCTGAGCCCAAGCCCATTAACCCAAATCAAATTTCAAAAATAGAAATGACAAGTGGCAAGACAAGTCCTCATGCATTGGCCATAGGTGTGGTGGATCAATCATTACCTATGATGAGCCTAGGGGGAGTATAAAAAGGGATGAGGAGAGAGAAATGGCCGGTTACTTGCTTCATTTCCGTCCAAAGAGAGGGTGTCCGAGAGAGAGAGCTTGAGCGGAAAGGGAGAGAAACCGAGAGGGAAAGGAGGAGGCCGAGAGAGGAGGAGGTGTGTCCGCCGTTCGTCCGCCGTCCGACCACCGTACGCCGCCGTGTTTTGCTGTGTGTTCACCTTTAAGGCAAGTGGAGTCCGTAACTTCTCTTGCATGTTTGTTGTGGTGTTTGCATGTTAGATTTTAGGTATGATTCGTGCGAAAGACCGAGGTAAGAGTTGGTTATTTGTAAACCGTGTGACTGTTCTTGTTCGGTTTGCTGGAGTCAGTAGCTTGTTCGAGCTTGCATGTGTACTTGGAGTGCGATTTTGGCTTCGTTGTCTTCATGAAAGTTGAAGCTAACATCTTTTAGTATGACATACTCTAATTTCATGGAAAACGATGGTGATATGTGGGGTCAAAATCTTTGTTATACGGAGACCTCAGATCTGCGAAATCTTCACTGACCGTTTGTTGATTTCTTGGTTGCATGTTGATTTCTGTTGGAGATCTCACCTTGTTGTCTTATTGAAAGTTGTAGGAAACACCTTAAGCTACAACATACTCAGATTTGAAGCAAAAATAATATGTATAACTTGGTGAATCTGTTAGATCTTGGAGATGGTTGATTCTGGTGAGGTGTACCGAGACACCCGAGACTTCATGGGTTAAAATGGTGACCATAATCAGGTTATTTGACCTAGATCCCTTCATAAAAATTATAAAGGACATATTTTAACATATCATAATTAAATTTCAGAAGGAACGAAAGAGATTTGATGGGTTAAATCTAAGAAATACGGAGGAGTGTGTTCTGGACGTCGCGGTAGAGATTCCAGAAGCTTCGTAGGGCTATAGAAATTAATATAAAAATAATTTGGCTTAAAGTTCTGGATGAAAAAGGTACGAAAATGTGTTGGATATCACCCTGTAAATTTTCGTATATTTTGAAGACCGAATGGGTATTTTAAGTTAATTTATTCGGAAACTGTGCGGTGGGTTTAATCCAAGAATTTTAGGATGTTTTTGGAGGAAATTGTGAAATTGTAAAGAATACGACTTGGCCACGAATTTATATCCTGTAAATGATTATTGAATATTATGGTTTTGGGAAAATCATAAATATTTATTTATGAAAATAAATAAAATAAAATAATAATAAAATAAAAGGTGGATTATTTTATTGGCCATGAGTCCTATGGAATTATGATGCATTGCTATATGACATTGATACATGTATGATCATGAATTATGATGTATTGTTATATGGCACTGATGTATGAATGATCATGAATTATGATGCATTGCTATATGACATTGATGCATGTATGATCATGAATTATGATGTATTGTTATATGGCATTGATGTATGGATGATCATGAATTGTGATGCATGTATGTAAATCATATGCCATGAAATAACAAGATGAAAAGGATGATAAAAAGTGGAAAATGGTATGTGAGTAAGAGGTTGTGGCGGAGGATGATATATGGTGGCCGAGTGGCATAATTCCGAGATTCCCTGGGAGTTTAGGATGCCCGGAATGTGGGGGCCGGAAGTCCGGTTGTATCTCGGATACATGCCCGGAAGTGACTCGTGCATGCCAGGATTTGGGGTGCGAGATCCCCGGCTAGAAGGGTAAAGGCCGGAAGCCCCCGTCGGAGGTTTTCGCCCGAAGGGAATGCCTCGTGATGCTAGTTGAGATGCGAGATGCCCGGAATGTGGGGGCCGGAAGCCCGGTGGCCATGAGATGGCTGGAATGCTGGGAAAGCCGAAGGGTGATGATGAAATTCATCATGGAATCCTGTCGGAGGTTTTCGCCCGAAGGATTGATAATGATATGAGGTTTTGATGAATGGGTGATGATGGTGATCATGATTTGAGAAAGATAATGTGGGGATCAATTGATAAGTAAAAGTGGAAATTGATCTATGATATGATATGCATGGTGATGCATGGCTAATGATGATATGATATGCATGGTGATGCATGGTTAATGATGATATGATGTGATATGCATGGTGATGCATGGCTAGTGATGATATGATATGCATGGTGATGCATGGCTAATGATGATATGATATGCATGGTGATGCATGGCAAATGATGATATGATATGCATGATGATAAGGCACGATGATGCATGATTGTATGCGCATGGCCGCAAGGTAAGTTATGCCTGCTATGCATGTATGATGATATGCATGCTGCATTGAGTTGTTATTGGATTTCCCTATCTGCTGAGTGGTTGTACTCACCCCTTTTGGGGATAACATTTCAGATTAGTAGAGGGTTTGAACGGTTGGATGTGACCGTGAGGAGGAGGATAGCAAGGGAAGGAGCTTTTTGGACGCCGACACCGATCGATGGACTTAAAGTGTATGACTGTTTGAGGAAACATCGGTCATCTTTTGGAGTGTAGCCGAATATAGGAGACTATGACATTTTGATGTACCGATGAATGATGTCCATCCGATTTAAGTAAATAAAAAGTGTACGGCCTTTACCTATAAATGTTTAGTAGGTGTGCATTGTTTTTTAATATAAGGAAGGGAGTTGTTGGATGTGTTTCCGCATATAAATTGCGCAAGGGACCGATCGAAAAAAAAATGTAAACCCCAAGTTGTATGGACCCGCGCAATTGAAAATGTATCGAGTAACATGTTAATAGGGCAAGTGAAAGGTAGAGCGAACTGTGGCGACCCTAATGGATCGGGGGCCGTCGAGGGGTGCCACAGCCTTTATTGGTATCAGAGCTATGGTTTATTTGGAGTGATAAGGAGCCTCAGATGGAAATGAGGATAGAAAGATGCACACCATAGGATGTAAAATGAAATAATTGAATAACGGGTGATGAGTATTCACTCGTAGATCCCTAGTAGTTTATCTTGAGTTGTCTTTAGGTACCAGTAACATGTATATGTTACTTATGTAGTAGTAGTAGCTGCTTTGGATAGAGACAGTGAGTCTCAGATTATTCCTGAGGCAATGCTTGGAAATTACAGAAAGTCATGGTGCGAGCTGGAAGTGCTCATCCATCGAGGGCTGAAGCCTCGCCTGCAAGGGCTGAACCCCGAATGGAAGATATCCTGCAAGCATTGGCCAATATTGGAAATCTGATGGATAGACAAGCGCAGCAACAACTCGGAGTGGAACGTCGCCCTCAAGGATTGGTGGAACAATTTCTGAAATTGAAACCACTTAATTTTAGTGGAATGGGAAGTCCTGAGGAGGCGGAACATTGGATTGATGGAATGGAACGAATTTTCCGGTTGTTGGACTGCAGTGATGCAGAGAGAATAGTTTTGCGAGTACCAGCGGGAGGGAAATGCAAAGTTTTGGTGGAGAGCCTCGAAGGATACAATCTTTCCACCAGGTATTGATGTGAGCTGGGATGAGTTTGTTAGGGCTTTTAATAGGAAGCATTTCTCTGATTGTGCCAAGGATAGAAAGATCACTGAATTTGTTCGGTTAGAACAAAGGAGCTGACAAAAGAGACCAAGTATGAGGCAAAAATTTTCTGAATTGTCTAGGTATGCTCCTAAGTTGGTTGAGGATCGAGAGGAAAAGGCTAAGAGATTCCTGAAAGGATTAAGGACTGATATTAGGAAACAACTGGTGCCTTTGAATATAAGGGATTATAATGAGATTTATGAGAGGGCACAATTGGTGGAGCAAGAGTTAGTGAGAGAGCAATCAGAACCTAAGAGGCAGATGACCTTTAATGATGTTCGAAGGGGTAAGAGACCTTATCCTGATCAAGGTCAGCCCTGGGAATCTAAGAAGAGAAATAATTTTGGGAATTCAAGAAAGGTTAGGAGTGGCCCGATTCTAGGAAGAGTACCCTACCAGGGTAACATTTGTCAGAGATGTGGTGGACAACATGGACTAGGACCCTGTAATGATCGATTGAAATGTTTTGGCTGTGGGTAGAGAGGTCACTTTAAGAAAGATTGTCCACAAGGAAGGTCGCAGCCGAATGTTAGCTCGGTGCGATAGGTACAACAAAGTACTATTGGACCAAATTTACCAAGGAACCCACAGAGGCCACCACCACAAGGAAGGGTGTATGCGGTCACTCAAGAGGAAGCAAGAGCTTCCGAAAGTGTTATCTCAGGTATGATTTTGATAAACGGATAAGAAGGTATATGCGTTATTTGATATGAATGGTACATATTCATTTGTGTCCGAAAAATATAGATGATTGTGAGGAGTAGGAACAAATCTCTAGATATGCCTCTTCGTATTTCTACATCGCTGAAAGATATGTTGTTATCTATGTTGGCATGTGAGATGTGTGACGTAACCCTAGTAGAATGAGATCTCGGGAATGGACTTGATAATGATAGTTATGTATGACTTTGACGTCATCATAAGTATGGACTAGCTCCATAAGCAATGGACTAGGATGAGTGATCTCCGAGATAGTGCTTGCCCATGCGCCAAGGATGAAACCATGAGGCCTAGTATGGGATAGGCCAAAAGCGGATAATAACTCTATAAGTTAATCCCTATTGAAACAAGACCCTTTAGTAGATGTGTAGTTCGGGTTCGAACCAGCGAAAGCGGTGTACCTGTAACGTCCCGGTTTGATGAGGGCGGGGAGTGGACGCCGAGGTCAGAGGACCTGAACAAGGAGCGGCTCCTGGCAGGCTTCTAGAATGGCAAAAGGGGGGGCAGGAGTGAACCGAACTATGAACTGAATTGGAAAGGTAGTGTTTCTGGGATAATTTTATCGAGTGGCGCAATTTGGAAGCATGGTTAAGCTTGTAGAACTCTTGTTGTGAAAGAGAAGGATAGGTCAATGTGTTTGTACGTTGATATTAAGCAATTGAATCATGTAATTGTTAAGAGTAAGTACTCATTTCCTAGAATTGATGACCTATTTGACCAACTGCAAGGAAGTTTGGTCTTTTCTAAACTTGACTTGAGATTAGGATATCGACTAAGGATTGAGAAGGAAGACATTCCTAAGACCGTATTTAGGGCTCGCTACGAACACTATGAGTCCCTAGTTATGCTATTTGGATTGACGAATGCCTTAGCTGCATTCATGGATTTAACGAGTAGGATACTTAAGCCTTATTTGGATCAAATTGTGATTGTCTTCATTTGATGATATCTTGATATATTCTAAAGGACTTGAAGGACATGCGTAGCACCTAAGCGTAGTGCTGCAAGCAAGGCTTAAGAAGTGAATTATGGATAGTAAGTTATGAATTTGAGGATTAAGTTATGATCATTTGAGCTAAGTAGTGACTTCCTATTTGAGGATTTCATTGGAAGTCTTGATGACATGGAGGTATTTAATATGTATAGATTGATCTTGGAAGTCATGTGTTTGAGTGGTCATATGAGACATGAAATTATTTGTGGTTTATATGTCAAATAATAGGTTTAATCGATAGTGGTCAACTTTTAATTTTAGGTGATGATCTCAGTTTGAAAGGATTTGGTGGAATTAGTGAATATGATCATTTGTGGTTATAGTCTTTTCAAGGTCAAATGGTGGAAGTTCAAATTGTGGATTTGATGAATGATTAGTCTAAGTGATGATCATTTAGGATGAGATATGAGATATATTCGGTGGAAACTAGGCAAGTTTTATTTTGGTGGATTGTCGATCTTTGAATTGAATAAGTCTTGGTGGACTATAGATATTTGAATCGAAGGAATGATGCTATATTTTAGGCTTGAATCTATGTTGCGGTGAATGCATAGTGAATATCTTTGTTGGACTTAACCAAATGAGTTATTGGTGGTGTTGATTTTGATGGTTCTAGGCTTGAATTGGTGGTGACAAAGGTATAGGAATAATTTGGCTAAATGGTGCGTTCGATTGAGTCGAGAAGGTGGAATTCTTTAAATTTGAATCTCATTGATAGTTGCACTTAGGATAGAGCTTAAAATAGATGTTTTCACAAAAGGAATTGAATATGAGATAGAGGAGGTGGATGGAATTATTAAAAGATTTTGATTGTGAACTGTTTTAGAAAATCTCTTGAATTTCATCAAAATTTATGAGTATTGTGACATCGTGCCCAAATGTTTTAAGAAATGTTTTCTATTTCAAGGATTTCTGAACTTTTTATAGAAAACATTCCAACCCATTGGAGTTGGGATTGAGATTGGAATTTTGCCAACGTACTGATTTAAATTTACTAAGGGTTTTGATAAAGTATTTTATTTCGCGCCGTGATGCAAGTACGACTCAAGGCTTTACATGTGGATTTCGAAAAACATTTGAAATTTAGGCGTGAACATGAATTTTATGGATTTGGTATCATGCTTTGATTTTGTGAATTGGTTTCAATAATATGAGATTTACCTATTTTCAAATACTATCATTGTTATACCGATGTGTCTTTGAAATCCCTGTTTTGCATTATTTGATATCATGAGGTGGAATTTTCGAGAACTCAAGGATTTTCCACATTGATGATTTGAAAACGTTTTGACATGGAAATGGCATATGATTTCAAAGCTTGCTGTTGTTGTTGAATACTTTTGAAAACTTCAGTTCGTATTGTTTGATTTCATGAAGGAAGATTTTCAAGCGTTCAAAAGGAATTTCAGATGTGGTTATTGTTTTAAAATTGTTTTGGTGTTGAGATAAATTAAGAAATGTTAAGAGCCTGCATCCTTGACTTTAAAGGAAGTTGGGATGAAAAGTTATACCTGGTAGAATTTGTGTATAGCAATAGCTTTCAGAAAAGTATAGGCATGTGCTGAGGAAGTATTAGTTAGACCCTGGTCACATACTCGATCATGAAGCCATCAAAATGGATGAGAAAGTAAGGTATATTGAAGAGCCTGTGCAGATATTAGATCGAAAGGAGCAAATTCTTAGGACCAAAAAGATCCCATTGGTTAAGGTGTTATGGCGACACCATGATGTGGAGGAAGCCACATGGGAAAGTGAAATGAGATGAAGGAAAAGTATCCTTATTTATTTCAAGAGACAGGCGCGAGTAGTGCTTGAATTTCGAGGACGAAATTCTCTAAGGAGGGGAGAATTGTGGCATCCCAAAATTCAAGTCATCCTCTAGTGTGTTAAATGTCTTTAATTAGGTGATGAGAATTACCTAAGGTCTATGGTTTGCTTTAGGCTATTTGTTTTTAATTTGATGAATTTTTTGTGATTGTGGAAATTTAGATAAATTAATAAGTTAATGCTTGGCCATATGATTTAAATTTAATTCTATAAGTAAAAAATATCCCAAGACTTTGGCCAAGATGAAATTTGAATTTAGAAAATTTATAAAAAAAGAATTCAAAAAAAAAGTGAAGAAGAAGAGAAAATAGGGTTATTTTAATGGGCTTGGACCCTTAGGCCAAGAGAGCTTTAATTGGCCAAGATGGCCGGCCCATTGGGCCCAAAGAGGAGTCGACCAGCCCATTTGCCAGCCCATTTGAGCCCAAGCCCATTAACCCAAATCAAAGGCCCAAAAATAGAAATGACATGGCAAGACAAGTCCTCATGCCTTGTTGCCACTTGTTCTGGTGGATCAATCATTACCTATGATGAGCCTAGGGGCAGCAATATAAAAGGGATTAGGAGAGAGAAATGGCCGGTTACTTGCTTCATTTCCGTCCAAAGAGAGAGGTGTGCGAGAGAGAGAGCTTGAGCGGAAGAGAGAGAGCCCGAGAGGGAAAGGAGGAGCGGCCGAGAGAGAGGAGGAGGTGTGTCCGCCGTTCGTCCGCCGTCCGACCACCGTACGCCGCCGTGTTTTGCTGTGTGTTCACCTTTAAGGCAAGTGGAGTCCGTAACTTCTCTTGCATGTTTGTTGTGGTGTTTGCATGTTAGATTTTAGGTATGATTCGTGCGAAAGACCGAGGTAAGAGTTGGTTATTTGTAAACCGTGTGACTGTTCTTGTTCGGTTTGCTGGAGTCAGTAGCTTGTTCGAGCTTGCATGTGTACTTGGAGTGCGATTTTGGCTTCGGTGTCTTCATGAAAGTTGAAGCTAACATCTTTAGTATGACATACTCGAATTTCATGGAAAACGATGGTGATATGTGGGGTCAAAAGCTTTGTTATACGGAGACCTCAGATCTGCGAAATCTTCACTGACCTTTTGTTGATTTCTTGGTTGCATGTTGATTTCTGTTGGAGATCTCACCTTGTTGTCTTCTTGAAAGTTGTAGGAAACACCTTAATATAAAACATACTCAAATTTGAAGCAAAAATAACAATTATAACTTGGTGAATCTGTTAGATCTTGGAGATGGTTGATTCTGGTGAGGTGTACCGAGACACCCGAGACTTCATGGGTTAAAATGGTGACCATAATCTGGTTATTTGACCTAGATCCCTTCATGAAAATTATAAAGGACATATTTTTACATATCATAATTAAATTTCAGAAGGAACGAAAGAGATTTGATGGGTTAAATCTAAGAAATACGGAGGAGTGTGTTCTGGACGTCGCGGTAGAGATTCCAGAAGCTTCGTAGGGCTATAGAAATTAATATAAAAATAATTTGGCTTAAAGTTATGGATGAAAAAGGTACGAAAATGTGTTGTATATCACCCTGTAAATTTTCGTAATTTTTGAAGACCGAATGGGTATTTTAAGTTAATTTATTCGGAAACTGTGCGGTGGGTTTAATCCGAGAATTTTAGGATGTTTTTGGAGGAAATTGTGAAATTGTAAAGAATACGACTTGGCCACGAATTTCATATCCTGTAAATGATTATTGAATATTATGGTTTTGGGAAAATCATAAATATTTATTTATGAAAATAAATAAATAAAATAATAATAAAATAAAATGATTAATAATGAGTCCTATGGAAAATGATGCATTTTTATTTGATACATGTATGATTGAATTATGATGTATTGTTATATGGCACTTGTGTATGAATGATCATGAATTATGATGCATTGCTATATGACATTGAATTTGATCATGAATTATGATGTATTGTTATATGGCATTGATGTATGGATGATCATGAATTGTGATGCATGTATTAAATCATATGCCATGAAATAACAAGATGAAAAGGATGATAAAAGAAAATGGTATGAGAAAGAGGTTGTGGTGGAGGATGATATCTGGTGGCCCGGTGGCATAATTCCAGAGATTCCCTAGGAGTTTTAGGATGCCCGGAATGTGGGGGCCGGAAGTCCGGTTGTATCTTGGATACATGCCCGGAAGTGACTCGCGATGCCGTGGATTTGGGTGCGAGATCCCCGGCTAGAAGGGTAAAGGCCGGAAGCCCCGTCGGAGGTTTCGCCCGAAGGGAATGCCTCGTGATGCTAGTTGAGATGCGAGATGCCCGGAATGTGGGGGCCGGAAGCCCGGTGGCCATGGGATGGCTGGAATGCCGGGAACCCCGTCGGAGGTTTCGCCCGAAGGGTGATGATGAAATTCATCATGGAATCTGTCGGAGGTTTACGCCCGAAGGATTGATAATGATACCCTCGTCGGAGGTTTTGATGAATGGGGATGGTGATGATGGTGAATTTGATGATTTGAAAGATAATGTGGGGATCAATTGATAAGTAAAAGTGGAAATGATCTATGATATGATATGCATGGTGATGCATGGCTAATATGCATGATATGATATGCATGTTGATGCATGGTTAATGATGATATGATGTGATATGCATGGTGATGCATGGCTAGTGATGATATGTATGCATGGTGATGCATGGCTAATGATGATTATGATATGCATGGTGATGCATGGCAAATGATGATATGATATGCATGATGATAAGGCACGATGATGCATGATTGTATGCGCATGGCCGCAAGGTAAGTTGTGCCTGCTATGCATGTATGATGATATGCATGATGCATTGAGTTGTTATTGGATTTCCCTATCTGCTGAGTGGTTGTATTCACTCCTTTTGGGGATAACATTTCAGATTAGTAGAGGGTTTGAACGGTTGGATGTGACCGTGAGGAGAAGGATAGCAAGGGAAGGAGCTTTTGGACGCCGACACTGATCGATGGACTTAAAGTGTATGACTGTTTGAGGAAACATCGGTCATCTTTTGGAGTGTAGCCGAATATAGGAGACTATGACATTTTGATGTACTGATGAATGATGTCCATCTGATTTAAGTAAATAAAAAGTGTACGGCCTTTACCTATAAATGTTTAGTAGGTGTGCATTGTTTTTTTTAATATAAGGAAGGGAGTTGTTGGATGTGTTTCCGCATATAAATTGCGCAAGGGACCGATCGAAAAAAAAAAAATGTAAACCCCAAGTTGTATGGACCGCTGCAATTGAAAATGTATCGAGTAACATGTTAATAGGGCAAGTGAAAGGTAGAGCGAACTGTGGTGACCCTAATGGATCGGGGGCCGTCGAGGGGTGCCACATCTCCGGACCACATTCTTGAAGAAGAAAATGACAAAATGAAATTCTCTAGAATGCCCTAGCTTCTTCATGAAGGAAGTTGACTTATCATTCCACCTAGATTGTTTTAGATATGGTCATGAATATCAAGGATTTACCTTCAGAATTAAGTAAATATCCAAGCCAAGTGTCCCAATAAAAATAGGATACATTGGAGCTAAGTATGGATATCCTATAGCCTTGATGCCACCTTGAGTTTCATAGGTTTTAACTTCCTAGTTTTTCGAAACTGCTGGATCTTTTCTACTTTCCAATTTTATAGAGCTCTTCATGCTTCGAATTTGGAGAAACTTTCTGCATAAAATTTGTTCGAAACATCTTGGTATATAACATACTTAAATTTCATATTTTTCTAAGGTAAAATAGTTGGGACGAAGGCCTAATCAATTATCATATAGAACCTACCGAGTATAATAAAAACTGTAACCAAGTTTCTTTCTTGAATTTTTATAAACTCTTTCCTTTCAAATATTGACATGGTTCCTTCACAAAAGTTTTAAATAATATCCATATCTACAACATATTAAAATTTCAAAGATTTTTGTGAAGATTTGGATTTCAAAATGAGTCTCTCTCTCTAACTGTTGAATTTGCTTGACAAATGAATTTTGGGTTGTGTTTAATAATTTGTTACTCTTCCTACATAATGAATTTGGCTTGGATTCCTTCACTAAAAATATTTTCTATGGTCTTTTCTACATCATATTTGAATTAAATATTTTTTCAAGTTCATTTGATAAGGTAGTAATACTGATTTCGAAAGTTGCTTAAAACTATTTTTGCCTTAGAATGGGAGAACCATACGCCCAACTTGGAGGTGAAGGGAGCTGCACGCCTAACTTGAGGAAAAAACCAATCTACAATCTTCTTGGCTTTAAGATAAGAATGTATTAAATACTTTTGGAAGCTAGCTAATTAACGAGTTTAATGAGTCACATGCTCATGTGGTTAACTTGGATAACAAGTTGTCCAAAGTCCAAGTTTCTTGATGACCAAATCTTAGGTAAATCTTAGGGTATGCTGACCCTAAAATGTAGCCTGAACCAACCAATTAGAAGAAGACATTAGGCATTAAAGGGTTTATGTGTCCCTTAGGCAATAATGAGCCTAGAGTGAAACTTAGAGGATAAGCAAATATGTATACCAATCACAAGCCAACACCAAAGGACCTAAGCGCCAACTTGAGAAGGAAGGTAGGCCAACTCGTCATTTAGGCATAATCATGAGTTTGCATAAAAATCTTAAAGGAAATGGCCTATAAATACGAGAAGGCATCCTCACATTTGGAGGCTTAACCATTCTTTTCTATCCTCTCCCTCCCTCTCCTCTCTTTCATGCCTTCCTCACTAAGCCACATTAGGAGCTGTCTGGTCACCAAAGGAGCATCTTGGAGCTAGGTCCAAAAAGTAGTAAGTAGATTTTCCTAACTCTTCGATAGGATGATGTGCTACACTTATCGATTTTAGGATCATGTCATCGTTTGCTTGTGTTGGCTTTGCATTGTTATGCTTGTTGTGTTTTTATTGCTTGATGTTGCATCGAGTAAGTTCATGATCTCACGTGAGTGTCGAGCACATCCGGATGTCGAGGAATGGTCTCGGCGACTTTGGACGTGTGCCGAGGTGGATGCACGACTCACACTTGATCCCAGGACAATATCGAGGCGTGTTGTTACTTAGGATAAGTCATAAGTCGATGCTAAAGCTGGAGCAAACGGTTCCAACTCCAAACCACGAGCTTGAATCGCATCTGGCATGAGTTTAACTTAGTAAGAAATAAGAGTTGTTCATTAGTTCACCTTGCATGGCACACCTTCGGGCCTTTCATCCGGCTAAAAGTTCAATGATAAAATGAATCGATTGATGCTTGAAATGCATGGACACACATTGGACTTATATGTCGACGCTAGGGGATGCTGGGTCATTGCTTGGGGTAAAGCCTCGAATGCCATCGCGATATTGAGATCGTGGACAATGCCGACCCGGGTGAGGCCGATGCCTCGGGGTCACCCTATATGCCATCTTGATAATGAGATTAGAACGATGCCGGTTGCCAAGGAGGGGGACCGATGCCCGGTTGTTACTAGAAGAGTTGATTAATTTTGACTAATACGATACTAAAAAAGAAAAATGAAAGTCCATGTGCGGTCCATGACTAATATATGTGTGATGCTTGCAAAAGCTGGGTTTGTTTGATATGTATTGTTAAATCCTTGCATCAATTTGAGCATATGTTTGAATTAGGTCACTTAGTGCTTGAACAAGTTTCATGAGATGCATGCATCCCTTTCTTGAAAGAAATGATCATAAGCCACGGATCTTTGGAAAGCTTGTTAATATGCACTAACTCCTTGTCTTTGATTCTTGAAAGCACATAGACGGTTAAGAGCCTTTCATATGCATAAGCAAAGCAAGGCACAAACCTTGCTATTGATTTGCCATCGACAAGTGGGTGGTGACCTTATATCCGACGATCGACTATGAGATGTCCTACTATTGGAGAATTAGGGATTTCTACTTACTAAGTCATCGACTCACTCTTGTTGTTCTCACAATTTCAGGAGTGTGATGGGTAAACCTAGGTCCAAGAAGGGAATGAACCTAGCATGGGGGCCGTTTTTGGGAGCAGCTCGGTAGAGGAGTTAGACTACCCCAGAGTGAGTAAGATGGGCGTGATCAAGGACTAGGATGGGCATGTAATCAAAACAGCTTTTGATATGTGAATACGTGTATGAATATATGTTGTTTTTATTTGCTTGGCTTGCATATGTCTTACCCGACTTCCATGTTTGTTTGTACGGGGATTGTTTATGATCGCTTCCGTATGTGCTTAACTAAAGATAAAAGACTTTCGGGATGTTTGACGTTGCCTAGGGCGTCAATGCTAACCCGCCGGGTCATGCTCTCGTACTAGAGGTGGGGCGGGGGTGTGACAACATGGACATGCCATCACACAATTCATTTCTTATCTTTCTCATTTAACACATGTGATACTCATGCGGTATGCCACATCACTCGTTAAATACCACTATGTTACACACGTACATCACATTACCTTATATAATGCATCATTTAATTCATAATTCCATAGCTTATAGACTACTTATCAACATAGGATAAAGTCATCATATTCTGCAATACGTTCACATCATTATTACGTGACATCAACTCCATCACATAATCCTTCTTTTATTTATACAACATATCACCCTACTATAACATACTTTAATAATATGCCATAGCATAACGTCATGTTATCTCAAACACACATGGCACATACAAAACATAATACATAACTCACATAACACATCCAACTCATAATCCATATAATACATTAAAAATAACACATTTAGCACATAGTCCCTATAGCACATAACCCAAATATCACATCTAACCAATAATTATTTTGGCACATAACCCAAATAATGCATCCAGCACATAATCTCTATAATACATAACCCAAATATCACATCTAACCATTAATCCTTATGGCACATAACCCAAATAATGTATCTAGCACGTAATCTCTATTATACATAATCCAAATATCACATCTAACCAATAATCCTTTTGGCACATGACCCAAATATCACATCTAACTAATAATCCTTATGGCACATAATAGCATTTCATCATAACCCGATAACTCATCACCCTAAACGAGAAATCCTATCGTTTTGAAACTCGATAACCTATCTAAGTCCAGCAATAACTTATAACATTAAAAAATCATCATATAACCACTCATAAGTCATAAACTACTCCCTAAATGCAACAATAACCCTAATCAAGGGCTAGAAAGCCACTCACAAACTAATCCAAGCTTTGTAAAGCGACAAGGGTGGTGCGACAAAGCTAGACAATGGCTGGTTGCGTGTGTACAGTGCACAGGTGAGTTGGCAGAGGCTGGTCACACCTGGTCGATGCTCTAGCGAGGGGTCGATGGCGGTTCAACATCAACATGGCCTCTAGGCTTCACGTGGGACTAAATCGGAGAAGAAACAAGGGAGAGGGAGCTTTGGTGAGGGCTGCACAACATCGAACAACCCTTGAGGAGGTCGGTTAGTTGGCTTTAGGCAGCAGTTCGATGGCGGGAAGGGTTGTCCTGTGTCGAGGGTTCGACAGACGGTCGTCAGTGAGGTAAAACAAGAGGAAAAATGTGAGAAACAAGCTTGAAATGAAGATGAGGATGGCTATGGCTATGGGGTTCGGTCACACCGAGAGAGAGAGAGAGAGAGAGAGAGAGAGAGAGAGAGAGAGAGAGAGAGAGAGAGAGAGAGAGAGAGAGAGAGAGAGAGAAGGTGAGTTTTGAGTGTTTCAAGTGAGAAAAATGAAAGTGAAGTGAGAGAGAAGGAGGGTGTGCTGGTGGTGAGGGAGGAAAGGGAGGAAAGAGAGAGAAGTCTTGTCCAAATTAATGCCCATCACCTCGCTCGGCTCATGTCAATCAAGGTGGTTTAAGTTAGAAGCAAGATCCTAGCATTAATGGGAGATGGATTGCGCTCAAGTTGTGACGTGCCGGCAACATCACATGCTAAGCGCAAGCAGAAACTATACCGATTATCGTCAGAACAAGACCTATTGATTTCAATTATCCCACTATAGTATCCCAACCTAATTGGTTAGCATGTGTAATATGGATATTTTATGATATGAAACCTTCCTAAAATATGATCATCCTGTAACAGTCTTGTCACCTAGCATTAGACAACCTAGTTAAGAAATATTACAAATATCATGAAGGGCTTCATTAGCTTTCCTGCAAAATTCATTCTAGCTTATAGACATTGACCTGGATTACTTATTGTTCTGCACCTATGTACGTCATATGTTTACAAATTCATGAATGAAAGTGTAAGTAATCAGCCAGGGAAAATTTGAGAAGGATTCCTAACTTTACTGCCCCTTAAACAAGCCCACGTCTATCAAAAAACAAAAGACATCTTCTCCAGCTTCATCATGAATTGGGCACCTAAGCACCACTTGCCCTGGCTCTAGGTCCTCCAGCGTCGAACTGAAGAGGGCCAAACAGCTCCCCTTCATGGTTCATGAACCATGCAACGAACCTCATGGGGATCCAGTCTACCATACCATCATCCATCCAAAGCATAGCCTCATATTGTGTATAAGTAGCTCGATTTCGGGGTCATATACATCATGAAAAGAAACATCAATGTACCCTATCACCCCATAACAAGCAAACGGTGGTATGTCCATACTAATTGTCTAAAAAATAGAAAGGAATGAGCAACGCCTAGGAAAGAAATAATAACACCCTAAACTAGATAATCCAAAGTCACCAAGAAAGCAAGAGAACATAACCAAATAGCACATACTTACTAAGACTGAATCATCCAGGTGTAGCTAAATGAATGCTAAGATGTCACATGACTTATCACTTAATATCAAGCACACTAAATATGCATGAATGCCTCTTATTTCTAACTAGAACCTAGATGAGATGCAATAACAACAGGTGAACTCACGTGCCAAGTGGAATTATATTATAGTGTGTGTCAAAATCCACCCTCGATCAATTTACCCACTTGAACATAAGCCAGCTTGATTGAGTCACTTCCAAAATCCCACCTCTGGACTTCCACGATATTGCTATCATGGGCATCTCACTCCAAGACATCCCAGTATCACACAACTAAGGCATCCCAAGATCACATAGCATGGGGCATCTCACTCCGAGGCATCCCAATATCCCATAACTAAGGCATCCCTAATCACACACAGGGGCATCTCAACTCGGAAGCATCCCGATCTCTCATTCAACCCAGGCATCCAAGATCACGTAGCATGGGCATCCCACCCCCCGAGGCATCACCGGTATCCCAGTACCGATGGAAATCTCTTACACATTTTATTCACACATTCCACACATCACATCTGTGAATCATATCACATCTCAACATGCATATGATCTCAAAAGCACACAATCACTTCAAACAGCACTCAATGCTCACATAACATTTCATTCATGTCGCACTCATTATACATATAGACCACAATTTGCAATCGTACAATGACCATACTTCGAATTATGAAAGAGACATGCTCATGCACAACTAACTACTATTACAATACCATTAGACTCCATATATGCCGTGAAAATCAGGTACAAGAGGAATAGCATCTATTGCTCAGTCTAGGATCAAGGTAGAATAAAGACTAACACGAGCAATTTAATCACAAAAGTAGAAAGGGAATCAAATCTCGTCGAAACGTTACAAAATTTTAATATGTTATAGAAGAGATGTAGATTAACAATTTCCATAAAGAAACTAAGCCTATTTCTCATTGCATAAAGAGTAGTAACTTGCTGTCTTTACCCCTAAATTCTGCAGCAACTTCCAATTTACGTAGTAACTCATTCTCAAATTTTGATATATTGTTCCTAATGATGTTTCCTACAACTTTTGTGAAGGGGTTAAGGTTCAAATCCATCTAGAAAATTTCGTAAAATTCATAGAACTACTTAAGGTTCTACTAGTTTCTATAGGTCAGTTTGCTATTCTAAGGGAAGAATGTTCACACCAGTTAATTTCTACAAGAGATCTCTAACAACTGGTAGTTGAAAACTAAAATAGTGGGTGCACTCTTAAGAAAATTGGCTCTTTCCAGCAACTACACATTTAAAACCCTAATGTGATGCATAAACTAGCAATTTTTGCCCTATCTCTGCCAAACAAAACATCCTGAGCCCCTGTCTCCATCTATGACTACATTAGGTTATTTAGTTTGTCTACAACTCTTTTAGTACCTCTTTTAGTACCTCAACAGCTCATAGACTAAACACAGTAACCTACTATTCAACCCAAGACTAAAATTTGCCTCTCGACCCCTAAAACAGACATGCAACACCCGTCTATCACTCAACGATCGTCTATCCACCATCTTGACCAACACAGCTCCCTCGCGCTCAATTCTTTGACCATCCGAACCCCAATCATCACAATGCAAAGACCAACGACTCCATTTGAGCGCCCATCTAACCTAATCTAACTCAAAATAGAAGCATCAAGACTCGATTATGCACTATCGAGCATGCTTCGCACGTTTCCTCAACAAATGGTGGATAACTTCTAGTTTAGAACCTTATCATTTCCTTACCTATGGCTCAGCTTCGCTAGTGGCTCGCTGCTCTTTAGAATTCTTCCCTCAAACACGCGTAACAAGAAGAAGAAAAAGTTGAGGTCGTCAAGGTTCGCTTCTGTACAAGCCACTTGAGAGAGAAAATAGAGAAATAGAGAGAGAGAATTTGGGTTTGTTTTGGGAGAAGAAATGGCGTGAGTTCTAAGGAAAACCAAATGTGAGTGTATAAATTTTATTTTAAATCCCAAAAATAGATATTATTAGGAAGAAATGATGATGTCTCCTCTAAAGGCTTTGGGTTGGAGAGAAACCGAGAGGGAAGAGATGAAGGTTGTGGCTCCCATGCATGCATTCTTCTTCATGGTCGACACCTAGCACTTGAGAATGGTTAAGATTAAGTTCTAATCCATGTTGTTAATTAGTCTAATAGTTTCTAACGTCTTCTACTTAGTTTCGTTTCAAACCTGCAAAATTTTGGTCCTCTTGTAACTATACGAGTACATGAGTTCGCACAAATCAAATTGACACGTTAACGTCTCGACACTAATCTACGATACAAATAAGGATTAATTGCGATAAATTACTAAAGTTAGTGTTCAATAACAAAATTACAATCGCTTATAAAATCCTAATTAAATCTCGCATAAGGCTTAACCTATAATCGTAATTGAAATTAAAGCACTCGGGCCTAAATACCCATCTCTAACCCACTGGGCTCATCCCATGACATTTCATGGCCCACTAGACTTAATTCACAACTTTAGCGAACCTAACTCTTGGCCCGTTCCAAATTAAGCCCAAGTTCGTAGCTCATCCTTTGGCCGATTGAGCTTGTGCTCGATATCTTTGTGTAGACTGTTAACTACTAAAGCCCATACTTTCCTCATGGCCTATCGAGCCTGTCATATGGCTCGCTTTAAAATAATCCAAGCCCACAATTATACTTATAGGGTCATGAAATTCAGGATGTCACACAAGTGGTTAGATTAGACAGACTAGGTTAAGTTGGTCTTCAAACTCCCTTTCTTGCTGCCTAAATACATGGCCGCCCCTTGTCTTGTCCATTTATTTCTTTGTCCTTTTGTCCTTAGTCCAAAGGGAGGCATTTTGGGCATGTGGGCCTTCGACCGCCCACTTCGGCTCGGGCCCATTGGGTCCCCGTGCATGGCAAACCCTGTGGCATCCGGGTTTTCGTCAGACCTCGAATATGTGATGGTCCATGACAAATCGACGGGAGTATCAACAGACTGTGTCATTGGCACCATTTGCGGACATTATTTCATCATCGTCATTGTCGGTGTAGCCTTAGGCCATCGTTTCATCACCATCCGTCGTTCTGAAACATCAACTTTCAGAGAGAAATTTCCCATGCACGGTCATGCACACGTCCGATATTAGTCTCGAGCAGCCCTGCCAATTGACCGAGCTGAAGGCCCATAGCCGCAACGGCCATGCGTACGTCCGCGGCCCTTTCTTCGTGAAGAAATGAAGGCGTGCACGCCGGTGTTCTTCTCTCCATTTGCTGCCAACGTGACACCACTTAGTTGACTCAAGTAGTCAACTAAGTGAAGCCCACGCCCATGCATGCTCGTGAAGAGTTCATGCAGCTACGTCCACGCATTGAAGGACTGCCCGTGATGATGTCACGCTCCTTTGATGGTCAACAAAAGAGGGAATGTTGACCGAAAAGGACCAAATGGCAGCCACGTTGCTCCTTCACCGTCGACCAGCAAATGAAGACACGCATTCCATTGAGTTGTCCCCTTCAACGACGGCCACCGAGACCTTGCTTAATTGACCCATGCAGTCAACAAAAAGGGAAGACACGTCTATGCATGGGAAGGGACAGATGGCGACCACAATTCTTCAAGGACAACCACGCTCTGCTCGAGCTGTCCGCGCTTCTGCGCTGCCACCAAGAAAGCCAGTTTGTTGACTGGATTAGTCAACCACGGGAAGAACAAAATCAGGAACAAAATCAGCGAGCGAGAGAGAGAGAGGGAGAGACTGTCGTTCACTTAGGACGCCTCTCATTTCTCGCCGATCCCGTTTCCGTCTTAGTAAAACCCCGTCCCAAGAGCTTGTGTCGTCCCGCCTTTCTCCGCCACTCATCGGCGATCACCGCACCATGCCACTCGCACCACTCCCTCATCGACCTCCTCACCATTCCATACCCAGCTACTAGCCGCACCACCGCACCACTCTGTCACCGCCCCTCTACTATAGCAGAACCCAAGAGATCTCAGCTTGCGCCTCACCGCATGCCGTTGCGTCGCTCCACAACTCGCCTCAATCGAGTCCGCGAGCTCTCGGATTGACCTCGCCTTCAACATCGCCAACTTTAAGGCAAGTGAAAGTCTACTAGCCTATGTAATACAATGCCGTTGTTGTCTGATGTAGTGCGGTTAGATTTAGAAATATTTGAGTTTGGATGCTGGATGGTGAATCCTAGGATGATTGAAGTAGATTGGGTTTAGGAAATTGAGAAATTCTTATGAGTACTTCGATTATGGACTTCGGTTGTGCATTATACTTTGTGGTGAGGAAACCTTGAAATTTTTTTTGAAAACCTATTTTGGAAATCTTCCAATTTGTGTCAAAATCTATATATACTATGATATAGTTTCAAATGTTTAAAGGAATATATTGTACTTTCAATTTTTGGAACCTTTTATAGAAAGTATTTTAAACTATTCAAGTTTGGATTGAAATCTGATTTCATCGACGTGCCGATTTCAAATTACTTATGGTTTTGATAAATTGTTTTATTTCGAGTCGTGATGTGCGAGTACAACTCGAGGCTTTACATGTGGATTTCAAAAAACATTTGAGATTTAAACATGAAAATGGATTTTATGGATTTGGTATCAAGCTTTGGATTTCGTGAGTTGATTTCATTGATATGAGATTGACCTATTTTTAAAGACTATTGTTGTAGTATTGCTATGTCTCTGAAATCCCTATTTCACAAATACTTGATACTATAAACTATGATTTTCGAAAACCCAAAGGTTTTCCACGTTGGTGATTCGAAAATGTTTCGGTATTGAAATGATTTCATTGATATACCATGGCTGAGATGTGACTAATGCCGTCAGACCCTTGGGTCGACGATGCCCCAAGAGTCGGGATGCCCAAAGGATCGCAAGGGTCGATGCCCTTTGGATGCAGGGGGTCCACAGTGCCCCAGAGGTACCCCACGAGTGTCGGGATGCCCGGTTGTATTATGAATGCATGCCCGGAGGGTAAGGGTAACCATTTTCATGGCGAGCCCTAGAGATTCCTCGTGATGCCAGGTGGGGTGTGAGATGCCTGGAGGTGTGACACAACACGCTCTAGATGCTTGGTGACTGAATACCGGAGGCTTTCGCGACGTCAGGTTGGGTACAAATGCCCGGAGGGACACAAACACTGGTCCTTTGGGATAGACGTAGGGAAATGAAAATAAAACTAATGATCTTGTTGATAACTGCGCCTGATTATGGGACAAAATTGTCTGGCACGATATGGGACGTGTCATAATAGTTTGGCGCTATAATCGGGACCTGTGTGACGGAAATGATGCGTTTTGGTTTTGGAACTACACTTGCTATTACTTCGAAAAGTTCTATTGATTTGATGCATACTCATTCCTTTGATTATATGTTTTGCCTACCTTGCATGAAATTAGATAGTGATGGTTATGCATGATATAGTTTAGTAGATCTTTTACTGCTGGGTGGTTGTACTCGCCCTTTTTTGGGGACTAACATTTTAGACTAGACAAGATGCCTCTGCTGCCCGCATCTCCCGGTACATTTTAAGGAGTCCCGATTGATTTACAATGGGAACGGTCAGAACATCATCACCCTGAGGTGCGAGTGATATTGATGTTCGATACTGGTCCTCCCATCGACCCTGTACTCCAGGAGTATATTGCTGTATTTGTCTGTCGAGATGGATGAACGCTGGGGCTGCTACCACCGCCACCAGTAGACGGACCGAGTAGATGGATGAGATGGGGTCAGTAGAGGAAGGAATTTTTGGACGCCGACACTGATCGATGGACTTTGTGTATATGACTGTTGGAAATGTCAGGTATCTTTTGAAGTTTGGCCGAGTATAGGAAACTACGGCATTTTGGTGTACCGACAAAACGATGTCCATCTAGTTTTATGTAAATAAAAAGTGTTTAGCTATTATCTATAAAAGTGTTGAGTTGGTGTGCTTCGTTTCTGAATATGGGAAAGCAAGATGTTGGATACGCTTCTGTCATATACATTGCGCAGGGACCAAAGAAGTGTGTGATAAGACCCCCACATGACTTCTCTGAAGTCCATTGATTAAAATAAAAGGACATCCAGGATAGGGAAAGAAGTGTGGCAACCCTAACAGATCGGGGGCTGTTGGGGGGTGCCACAAACCTGAAGGTTCACAATCATCTGGCATAATCAGGCATCGTCTCGCCCCATCAAGCATGGCATCCCATTGACTTGGGGGCATTCCTATAAGGAGCTTCGTTCCGAAATCCATCTGCGAATGGCGTCCCCTTGACTTGGGGGCATATGAATTTAATCACATTGTCCCACATGAAACACCTCAGGATGGGTTCACACCCCCATAAAAAGCATCAAGGTCTTAGGTGATCATAAAGGCATACCATCACATGATTCATTTCTTATCTTCCTCATTTAACCCGTGTGATACTCATGCAATATGCCACATCACTCATCACATACCACTATGTTACACACATGCATCACATTACCTTATATAAATGCATCATTTAATTCATAATTCCATGGCGTATAGACTACTTGTAAACATAGGATAAAGTCGTCATATTCCGCAATACGTTCACATCATTATTGCATGACATCAACTCCATCACATAATCCTTCTTTTATTTATACAACATATCACCCTACTATAACATACTTTAATAATATGCCATAACATAACGTCATGTTGTCTCAAACACACATGGCACATACAACACATAATATGTAACTCACATAACACATCTAACTCATAACCCATATAATACATTCCCCAAATAACACATTTAGCAAATACTCCCTATAGCACATAACCCAAATATCACACCTAAACATTAACCCTTGTGGCACGTAACCCAAATAATGCCTTTAGCACATAAACTTTATAATACATAACCCAAATATCACATAGAACCAATAATCCTTGCGGCACATAACCAAAATAATGTCTCTAGCACATAATATCTACTATACGTAACCCAAATATCACATCTAACCAATAATCCTTATGGCACATAATAGCATTTCATCATAACCCAATAACTCATCACCCTAAACAAGATAACCTATCGTTTTGAAACTCGATAACCTATCTAAATCCAACAATAACTTATCACGTCATAAATAATCACGTAACCACTCATAAGTCTTAAACTACTCCCTAAATGCAATGTTAACCCTAATCAAGGGCTAGAAAGCCACTCAGACTAATCCAAGCCTCATAAAGCGACGGGGGTTGTGCAACAAAGCTGGACAGTGGCTGGTTGTGTGTGTACAATGCGTAGGTGAGCTGAGCAGAGATTGGTCGTGGCTAGTTGGCACTCCAACGAGGGCTTGGCAGTGGTTTGACAACAGTTCGATGTTAGCACGGCCTCTAGGCTTCGCGTGGGACTAAAGCTAAGAAGAAACAAGGGAGAGGGAGCTCTGTGAGGGCTGCACAACACTGAATAGTCCTTGAAGAGGTTGATCGGTTAGTTTTAGGTGGCAGTTCAATGGCGTGAAGGGTTGTCTAGCGTTGAGGGTTCGATGAACGGCTACTGGTGAGGTAAAACAAGAGGAAAAATGCAAGAAACAAACTTGAAATGAAGATGAGGATGGCTATGGTGTTCGGTCACACCAAAAGAGAGACAGAGACAGAGACAGAGAAAATGTGAGTTTTGAGTGTTTCAAATGAGAAAATGAAAGTGAAAGTGAGAGAGAGGGAGGGTGTATCGGCAATGAGGAATGAGAGGGAGGAGAGTGAGATAAGTCCTATCACCTCCCTTGGCTCATGTCCATTAAGGTGGCTTAAGTTAGAAGTGAGATCTTAGCAGTAATGGGAGATGGATTGCACTCAAGTGGTTAGATTAGACTAAACTAGGTTACGTTAGTCTTCAAACTCCCCTTCTTGCCGCCCAAATGCATGGCCGCCCCTTCTCTTGTCCATTTTCTTCTTTGTCCTTTTGTCCTTAGTCCAAAGGGAGGGCATTTCGGTCTATTCACCTAGATCTCATACTATTCATGCACTATTCACGTCATTGCATGCATTTAATACCAAGATCTTGTCAAAAGAGGCTTGATGGGCTTGAAGGGCCCAGGGGCCTCCCTTGGCCGCCCACCCCTTGGGCATGTGGGCCTTGGGCCTCCCACTTGGGCTCAGGCCCATTAGGTCCCTGTCCTTAGTTCGTTTTCACTTTTCCACACTTGTATGTCCTTCCCGATGAAAAATCGAGTTTTCGCCCCTAAATGCCATTTCTGATATCCTCATGGTTATCAATCCTCAAGACAATCTTGTCTAATGACTGCTTTTGGAAACAATTCCATTTTGAAAAACCGAGTCAAAACGAGGATGTCACAATTTTACAGCTCCTCAAAGTTCTAGATTCTTTACATTGCACAAGTGTATTGACTCTAGAACAAAAAGAAAAATCGAGTTGCACTTTGACACGGGGATTAGAACAAATAAATCATTTCAAGCGCTAGTTGTTGAAGGAGGACATGAGCAATTAAATTTAGAAGAAATAAATGTTAGGAATCATGTTACAAAGTACAAAAGTTTGAAATTGCAAGAAGGAGATGGGCAAGCACTTTTCAATTATTTTTCAACAATGCATTTGAAAAATTCCAATTTTTATTATGTGCTTGATTTGGATGATGAGCAAAGATCGCATAATGTTTTTTGGGAAGACGCATGATCAAGAGACACATATTGATATTTTGGAGATGTAGTGTGGCATCCCAAAATTCAAAGTCAAGCCATAAGGTGTGTTAAAGTCTCTAATTTGGTGATAAAAAATTCCATGGCTTATGCTTTAGCAATTAGTCTTTTAATTAGATGATTTGTGCATATGATTGTGAAAATTTAAAATTGATAGATTAATAATTTATGCTTGGCCATGTACTTTATAAAGTAAATTTCAATAAACAAAATGTCACAAGACTTTGGCCAAGATGAAAATTGAAATTTAAAAATATTTATAGAAGAATTTCAAAAAAAAAAAGGAGGAAAAAGGTAATTTTTGGGATGGGCCTTAGGCCCATTGGCCTAAGATTAGTGGGCCAAGTTGGCCAGCCCAATAGAGGCCCAAGAGGGAGTGGTCGACCGGCCACATGGAAGCCCAACTCCAAGGCCCATGATGCATGCAAGCCTATAAGACAAGTGGCACAAAGAAGGGCATGCAT
The DNA here is from genome assembly GCA_014182545.1 of Eucalyptus globulus. Classification (NCBI taxonomy): domain Eukaryota; kingdom Viridiplantae; phylum Streptophyta; class Magnoliopsida; order Myrtales; family Myrtaceae; genus Eucalyptus; species Eucalyptus globulus. The sequence continues at coordinate 160,929 of JABKBK010000017.1, forward strand.
TGGCTAGTTAGGAGGCAAAGCAATCATTACAAATGATGAGCTCTAGGGGGGTATAAGAAGGAAGAGAGAGAGAGGGTAGCCGGATTTCTCATTTGGCCGAGAGAGAGAGAGGGTGAGAGAGAGAGAGAAATCATGCGAGAGGGGGGAGCGGCCGAGAGAGAGAGGAGGAGGAACCGCCGTCCGTCCGCCGTGTGCCGCCGTGATTCGCCGCCTTACGCCGTCGTCCCTCCGGTCTAGAGGCAAGTGGGAGTCCTCTAGCTTCTCTTGCATGCTTGAATGTTGTTTGCATGTTGAATTTTTGGGTGTTAGATGAGAAATACCGAAGCATGGATGAGTTGTGTGTGAATGGTGTGACTGTTCTTGCTCGGATCATGTGAGTCAGAATGTTGTTTGAGCTTGAATGTGTGTTTAGAGTCAGATTTTGGCTTCGATTTTTTCATGAGAGTTGTAGCTAATATCTTGAACTACAATATACTGAAATTTAGTGGAAAATGATGGATATTTGAGGGCCTAAAGTCTCATTCTACGGAGACCTCAGATCTGGAGAGTTTTTACTGACCTCTTGCTGGATTCGTGGTTCCATGTTGGTTTGTGATGAGAATCTCACTTAGATTTCTTCATGAAAGTTGTAGGAGACATCTTAAAATACAACATACTCAAATTTGGAGTGAAATGAACAAGTGTAGCCTAGTAAATCAACTAGATCTTGAAGACGATGATTCTGGTGATGTATTCCGAGACACCCGAGTCTTCATGTACATAGATAATGATTATAATCTGGTTATATGACTTAGATCTCTTAATAAAAATTGTAGAGGATATCTTGATGTATAACATATCCAAATTTCAGAGAAAACGAAAGAGAATAGGTAGGTTAAATCTCAATATTTCGGAGATGTGTACACTGGACGATGCGGTAATGGATCCCGAAGATTCGTGAGATTGTATAAACTAATCTAAAAATAATATGGCTTGGAGTTCTAATGAAAGTTGTACAAAATTTTTTTGGCTATAACTCTGTAAAAGTTTGTAATTTTGGGAGGCCATATGAATATTTTAATCGAATTTCTTCGGAAACCGTGCATTCTGGTTTCATCCGAAAATTATATGATGTTTTGTGAAAATTGGGAAATTTTGTGAAATGTTATTTGGCCATGTATTTTGTATGAAATTATCATCCTATTGGCTTGTTTAATATTTTCTGTAATTTTTATAATTTTGGGAATTTGTTGAAATTAAATTTATGGAAATGACAAAAGTTGGAATTTAAATAAATAAATAAATAAATAAAAAGAAAATTAAAATAAAATAAAATAGATTATTTTATTGGCCATAAATTCCATTAAATTTATCTTGTTGCATGAATGATAAAGTCTTGGTATATGTATGACATTGAATCGAGATGCATATGATAAAGTCTTGGTATATGTATGACATTGAATTGTGATGCATGTGTGAATCCTATGCCAAGTATGACTTGTTTGATGTCACGCCATATGCCATGTTAAATTGAGATCAAAATAATGGTAAATGTGGATAATGATAAGTGAGGAGGTGGTTGTGGTGGAGGATGAGACCGGAATGTATAGAGATGCATTGCCGGATTTCCCTAGGAGATTTAGGATGCCCGGAACGTGGGGGTGCCGGAAGCCCTGTCGGAGGTCTTTGCCCGAAGGGAATACCTCGCGATGCCAGGATTTGGGGTGCGGGATGCCTGGCGAGGGAGTGTAAATGCCGGAAGCCCTGTCGGAGGTTTCTGCCCGAAGGGAATGCCTCGTGATGCTAGTTGAGATGCAAGATACCCGGAATGTGGGGGGCCGGATGCCCGGTGGCCTGGGAGGCTGAATGCCGGAAGCCTCGGAGGTCTTTGCCCGAGGGGATGATGAAATTGATGATTTGAGGAATGGGTGATGTGGTGATCAAATTGAAAGCTAAAAGTAGAAATTAAACCATGATATGATATGCATGATGATGATGATGATGATGATATGTGATGTGAAATAATGATGATCACCCATGATATGATATGCATGATGATATGCATGACGACGATGATGATGATGATAATATATGATATGGCATGATGATATGCATGATGATTGATGATGATATATGATATGGCACGATGACATGTTTAATGTGATGATGCCATGATGATGATGACATATATGATATAATGATGCCATGATGACGATGACATGTATGATGTGATGATGATGACATGTATGACACGATGATGGTACACATGTATGTGTTATAAATTGATATGATGATGCATGATAGTAGGCGCATGGCTTCAAGGTAAGTAACGCCTGCAATGCTGTGACACCCCGAACCCTTCGCAGGTCGTCACCAGCGCCAATGTTACTCCTTATTACCTTTCTCCTTAGAAGATGCGTCGTAATTTATAGACACATTTAAAAAAAAAAAAAAAAAAACAAAACGGTCCAGGCACGATTCATTAGCGGAAGCAAATTAAAACATCACCATCTCTCCCCCTACCAACCATGATACAAATACACACCACTAATCACCATAATTTTATAAACAAGCCACGACACTTTATTTACATATATATTTTCAAGATGGGACTTCTTTTGGGTCGGTACATCAAAAGGAAAAGCTAGGACTCAGCCATGTCCAGCCTAAAACCTCAAAAAGAACCCTCGACCCTCTACATCGCATGTGCACAACCCCCATCATAAGTGTCGGCTAACTATCCAAAAAGAAACAACCCCTACTCGTCATGCACAGGCCTCACACCCAGTCCGGTGCATCAGGCGGCGGCGGTGGCAGCATCCCTCTCATCACCCCATCGCGGTGAACGTGGACAGAAACAAACTCTTGGACAATCGGGCCTCCAGCCAGGCCTATGTCGTACGAGACAAAACAGCGCACACGTATGTAGGTGAGTCCAGGTACGGAAGGACAGCTGAACTCCTCACACTCTACCTCGACGTCAGACGGTAACCCATAAAATGCACCACACGTGACAGTAGGAAGCGGCATATTGCGAATCTGAAATGTTGGTCCCCAAATGGGTGAGTACAACCACTCAGCAGATAAGGAATCCAATAACAACTCAATGCATCATGCAATCATACATGCATTGCAGGCGCTACTTACCTTGAAGCCATGCGCATACTATCACGCATCATCATATCAATTTATAACACATACATGTGTATCATCATCGTATCATACATGTCATCATCATCATGACATCATCACATTACACATGTCATCGTGCCATATCATATATCATCATCATTATCATCACCATGCATATCATCATGCATATCATATCATGGGTGATCATCATTATTTCACATCACACATCATCATCATCATCATCATGCATATTATCATGCATATCATATCATGGTTTAATTTCCACTTTTAGCTTTCAATTTGATCACCACATCACCCATTTCTCAATTCATCAATTTTATCATCCCCTCGGGCAAAGACCTCCGAGGCTTCCGGCATTCAGCCTCCCAGGCCACCGGCATCCGGCCCCCCACATTCCGGGCATCTCGCATCTCAACTAGCATCACGAGGCATTCCCTTTGGGCAGAAACCTCTGACAGGGCTTCCGGCATTTACACTCCCTGGCCGGGCATCCCGCTCCCCAATCCTGGCATCGCGAGGCATTTCCCTTCGGCCAGAGACCTCCGACAGGGCTTCCGGCCCCCCACATTCCGGGCATCCTGAATCTCCCAGGGAAATCCAGCAATGCATCTCTATACATTCCGGCCTCATCCTCCACTTCCTCACTTATCATTATCCACATTTACCATTATTTTGATCTCAAGTTAACATGACATATGGCGTGACATCAAACAAGTCATTCTTGGCATAGGATTCACACATGCATCACAATTCAATGTCATACATATACCAAGACTTTATCATACATGCAACAAGATAAATTTAATGGAATTTATGGCCAATAAAATAATCTATTTTATTTTATTTATTTATTATTAAATATTAAATTCAATATCTGTAAATTCCTAAAATTATAAAAATTCAAGCAATCATCAAACAAGCCAATAGGATGATAATTTCATACAAAATACATGGCCAAATAGCATTTCACACAATTTCCCAATTTTCACAAAACATCATATAATTTTCGGATGAAACCAGAATGCACGGTTTCCGAAGCAATTCGATTAAAATATCCATATGGCCTCCAAAAATTACGAAATGTTACAGAGTTATTACCAAGAAAGTTTCGTACAACTTTCATGAAGAACTCCAAGCCAGATTATTTTTAGATTATTTTATACAGTCTCAGGAAGCTTCTGGATCCATTACCGCATCGTCCAGTGTACATATCACCGAAATATTGAGATTTCACCTAGCTATTCTCTTTATTTTTCTCTGAAATTTGGATATGTTATTCATCCAGATATCCTCTACAAGTTTTATGAAGAGATATAAGTAAAATAACCAGATTATAGTCATAATCTATGTCCATGAAGTCTCGGGTATCTCGAAATACATCACCAGAATCACCGTCTATAAGATCTAGTCGATTTGCTAGGCTATACTTGTTAATTTAACTTTAAATTTGAGTATGTTGTAGTTTAAGATGTCTCCTACAACTTTCATGAAGAAATAGAAGTGAGATTCTCAACAAAAAAAACAACATGCAACCACGAATCCAGCAAGAGGTCAGTAAAAACTCTCCAGATCTGAGGTCTCCGTAGGATGAGACTTTAACCCCTCAAATCTCCATAATTTTCCACGAAATTTCAGTATGTTGTAGTTCAAGATGTTATCTACAACTATCATGAAGAAATTGAAGCCAAAATTGGACTCTAAACACACATGCAAGCTCAAACAAGTTACTGACTCACACGATCCGAGCAAGAACAGTCACACCATTCACACACAACTCATCCATGCTTCGGTTTTTCTCATCTAACACCCAAAAGCTCAACATGAAAATGACATACAAGTATGCAAGAGAAGCTAGATGACTCCCACTTGCCTCTAGACTACACGAATCGGCGGCACACGGCGGCGAACACGGCGGCACACGGCGGACGGACGGCGGTTCCCTCCTCCTTTCTCTCTCGGCCGCTCCTCCTCTCTCTCGAAAATCTCTCTCTCTCTCTCACTCCCTTGGGTGAATGAGGTAAAGCCGGCCACCTTCTCTCTCTCTTCCCTTCTTATACCCCCCTAATCCTCATCATTTGCAATGATTGCTTTGCCTTAACCATGGCCAATGCATGGCCTTCTCCTTTGCCACTTGTCTTATTGAATTTTGAATTGGGTTTGGGCTTCTTGGGCTTGGGCCATCCGGCCACTCTTGGCCCTCCCCCTTGCTCGATGGCAGCCCACTTGTGGGCTTTAATGGGCCGGCCAACTTGGCCCATTAAAGTTCCACTCTTGGGCTTAAGGCCCAATCGAATTTTTACCCTTTTTTTTTCTTCTATAAATGTTTTTAAATTTCAATTTTTCATCTTGGCCAAAGTCTTGGGACATCTTGTTTATTGAAATTTAATTTATACAGTACATGGCCAAGCATAAATTATTAATTTATCAAATTTAAATTTTCACAATCATATGCACAAATCATCTAATTAAAAGACTAATGGCTAAAGCATAAGCCATAAAAATTTTATCACCTAATTAGGAACTTTAACACACCTTATGGCTTGACTTTGAATTTTGGGATGCCACAAATGCATGTATGATTTGCATGATGCATTGAGTTGTTATTGGATTCCTTATCTGCTGAGTGGTTGTACTCACTCCCTTGGGGACCAACATTTCAGATTAGCAATATGCCACTTCCTGCCGTCACGCGGGGTGCATTTTATGGGTTACCGTCCAATGTCAAGGTAGAGTGTGAGGAGTTCAGCTGTCCTTCCGTACCTGGACTCACGTACATACGTGTGCGTTGTTTTGTCTCGTACGACATAGGCCTGGCTGGGGGCCCGATTGTCCAAGAGTTTGTCTCTGTCCACGTTCACCACGATGGGGTGATGAGAGGGATGCTGCCACCGCTGCCCCCTGACGCATTGAACTGGGTGTGAGGCCTGTGCTTGACGAGTAGGGGCTATTTCTTTTTGGATAGTTAGCCGACACTTATGATGGGGGTTGTGCACATGCGATGTAGAGGGTCGAGGGTTCTATTTTGAGGTTTTTGGCTGGACATGGCTGAGTCCTAGCTTTTCCTTTTTGTTGTACCGACCCAAGAAGAAGTCCCATGTTGAAAATATATGTAAATAAAGTGTCGTGGCTTGTCTATAAAATTATGGTGATTAGTGGTGTGTATTTGTATCATGATTGGTAGGGGGAGAGATGGTGATGTTTTAATTTTGCTTCCACTAATGAGTCGCGCTGGGATCGTTTTTTTTTTTTAAAAAACAAATGTGTCTATGAATTAGGACACTTCTTCAAAGGAGAAAGGTAATAAGGTGTAACATTGGCGCTGGTGACAACCTGTGAAGGTTTCGGGGTGTCACAGCCGCCCTTTTTGGTATCAGAGCGAATGGTTATAGGTGGAGTGATAAGGAGCCTCATTTGGAAATTGAGGAACATGATGACAATGCACACCATAGGATGTAAAATGAAATAACTGAATAACGGGTGATGAGTATTCACTCGTAGATCCCTAGTAGTTTATTTTGAGTTGCCTTTAGGTACCAGCAACATGTATATGTTACTTATGTAGTGATAGTAATTGCTTTGAATGGAGGCGGTGAGTCTCATTATTTCGAGACAATGCTTGGAAATTGCAGGAAAGTGATGGTGCGAGCTGGAAGTGCTCATCCATCGAAGGCTGAAGCCCTCTGCTGCAAGGGCTGAACCCCGAATGGAAGATATCCTGCGAGGCATTAGCCAATATTGGAAATATGATGGAGAGGCAGGCGCAGCAACAGCCCGGAGCAGAACGCCGTACTCAAGGACTAGTGGAGCAGTTTTTGAAGCTGAAGCCACTTAAGTTTAATGGAATGGGATGTCCTGAGGAGGCGGAGCAATGGATTGATGGAATGGAACGAATTTTCCGGCTGTTGGACTGCACTGATGCGGAGAAAATAGTTTTAGCAGAGTACCGGTTGGAGGGAAATGCAAAGTTTTGGTGGAGAGCTTCGAAGGACATAATCTTTCCACCAGGTACTGATGTTAGTTGGGAGGAGTTTGTTAGGGCTTTCGATAGGAAGCATTTTTCTGATTGTGCTAAGGATAGGAAGATTACTGAATTTGTTCAGCTAGAACAAAAAGGATTGACAGTAGATCAGTATGAGGCTATATTTTCTGAATTGTCTAGATATGCTCCTAGATTGATTGAGGATCAGGAAGAGAAGGCTAAGAGATTCTTGAAAGGATTGAGGACTGACATTAGGAAGCAACTGGTGCCTTTGAATATAAGAGATTATAATGAGATTTATGAAAAGGGCGCAGTTAGTGGAGCAAGAATTGTTGAGAGAACGGTCAGAGTTTAAGAAACCGTTGAATTTTAGTGATGTGAAAAAGGGGAAGAGACCTTATTCTGGTCCAGACCTGGAATGTGAAGAAGAAAAGTAACTTTGGGAATTTTGGAGGGGTAAGAAGTGGTCTGAATATAGGGAAAGCACCCTATCAGCCTGGTATTTGTCAGAAGTGTAATGGACGCCATGGCCGGGACCTTGTACTTGGACAATTGAAATGTTTTGGTTGTGGACAAGTGGGTCATCTTAGGAGAAATTGCCCACAAGAGAGGTCGCAAGTGAGTGTTGGCTCGGTGCGACAGGGATATTAGAGTGCTGTTAGGTCAAACCCACAAGGAAATCCTCAGAGACCACCTGCACAAGGAAGGGTGTATGCGATCACCCAGGAGGAAGCGGAAGCTTCCAAAAATGTTATCTCATGTACGATTTTTATTAATGGTGAAAAGGCATATGCATTGTTTGACACGGGTGCAACGCATTCGTTTGTGTCTGAAAGATATAGACATTTGAATAAGATAGAAGTTATGCCTCTTGAGATGCCTCTCTGTGTTTCCACGCCTTTAAAGGATATGGTATTGTCTACGCTGGTGTGTGGAAATTGTAAGATATCAATGGGAGGAAAGGATATGGAAATAGACTTGGTGGTAATGGCTATGTATGATTTTGACGTTATTATAGGAATGTACTGGCTTCGTAAGTATCGGGCTAGAATGGATTATTATAGAAGAGTGATTCAATTCGTTTTACCTTATCACTCTAGTTGTGAATTTTTAGGAGGTCAAACCCATCTTCCCGTAGCACTTATTTCAGCAGTAGAAGCCTGTAAGTTACTTGACAAAGGATGTCAAGGGTACCTAGCCATAGTTAGAGATTATGCAAGGGAGGAGCCTAATCTTGAGGAAGTTCGTGTAGTTAACGAATTTCAAGATGTATTTCCTAAGGAATTGCACGGATTGCCGCGGAGCGGGAGATTGAATTTGAAATTGAATTAATGCTCGGAAGGACCAATATCAAAAGCCCCATATAGGATGACCTTAGTTGAATTGAAGGAGTTGAAAGTGCAACTGCAGGAGTTACTTGACAAAGGATTCATTAGACCAAGTGCTTCACCTTGGGGTGCACCGGTCTTGTTTGTGAAAAAGAAAGATGGATCGATGCGCTTGTGTATTGACTATAGGTAGTTGAATCAGGTGACCATTAAGAATAAGTATCCTTTTCCTAGAATTGATGACTTGTTTGACCAACTCCAGGGAAGTTCGGTCTTCTCTAAGATTGACTTGAGGTCGGGATACCATCAGTTGAGAATTAAGAAGGAGGACATTTCTAAGACTGCGTTCAGGACTCGTTATGGACACTACGAGTTCCTTGTTATGCCATTTGGATTGACTAATGCACCTGCCGCATTTATGGATTTGATGAATAGAATATTTCAGCCATATTTAGACCAGTTTGTGATTGTTTTTATTGATGATATTCTGGTATATTCAAAAGGGCCTAAAGAGCATGAGCAACATTTGAGAATAGTTTTGCAAACCCTGAGAGAGAATAAGTTGTATGCTAAGTTTAGTAAATGTGAATTCTGGTTGGACCATATAGTATTTTTAGGGCATGTGGTGTCAGGAAAAGGAATTGCAATAGACCCAGCAAAAGTTGAAATGGTAGTAAATTGGCCGAGACCAACGACACCTACTGAAATACGAAGTTTCTTAGGACTGGCTGGTTATTATAGAAGGTTCATTGAAGGATTTTCACGACTAGCAGGACCTTTAACAAAGTTGACCCAAAAGAATGTGAAGTTTGAATGGAATGGAGAATGTGAAAGGAGTTTTCAGGAGCTCAAAAGGAAATTGACTTGACTCCAACCCCGACTATACCTCTTGGACCGATGGTTTTTCGGTGTATAGTGATGCATCTCACAAAAGACTAGGGTGTGTGTTGATGCAGCATGTCAAGGTTGTAGCCTATGCATCCAGACAATTAAAACCCCATGAGCTGAATTACCCGACACATGATCTAGAACTAGTAGCTATAGTGTTTGCCTTGAAGATATAGAGACACTATTTATATAGGGAAAAGTTTGAGATTTATACGGATCATAAAAGTTTGAAGTATCTGTTCTCACAAAAGGAGTTGAACATGAGACAAAGGAGATGGATGGAGTTGTTGAAGGATTATGACTGTGAGATAAGATATCATCCAGGAAAAGCGAATAGAGTAGTGGATGCTCTTAGTCGTAAGTCAGCTATGGAAATGGCTAGTTTGAGGATGGCAGAATGGGAATTGTTAGAATCTGTAGCAAACTCAGAGTTTAAATTGGAAATGGATTGTCTTACTGGCATGCTTAGTGCATTAAGGATTGAGCTGGAGATTATCCAGAAAATTAAAATCCTGCAAGAATCGACCAGAGATTTTGAAAGTGAAAGATGCTGTATCTTTAGGGAAAAGATCGGAATTTCATATCTCGATGATGGAATAGTAAGATGTCAGGACGACTTTGTGTTCCCGACAATGAAGAATTGAGGAAGGAAATTCTGTCGGAGGCACATAAGAGTAATTATAGTATCCACCCGGAGTAGTACAAAGATGTACAGGAATTTGCGTTAGCAATTTTGGTGGAATGGTATGAAGGCAGATACGGCTAAGTACGTATCTCAATGTTTGACGTGCCAGCAAGTGAAAGCAGAGCATCGTAAACCCACAGGACTTTTGAGACCATTAGACATTCCATAATGGAAATGGGAACATATAACGATGGACTTTGTGCAAGGATTGCCAAGGACATCAAGTAGTCATGACTCAATTTGGGTGATAGTGGATTGTTTGACTAAGTCAGCTCATTTCTTAGCGATTCGCATGGACTACCCAATGGATAAGTATGCGGACATGTATGTAAGTCAAGTGGTACGCTTACATGGTGTTCCAGTGACCATTACTTCAGATCGGGATTCGAGGTTTACTTTGAATTTTTGGCGAAGTCTTCAAATTGCATTAGGGACTAAGCTTCAGTTTAGTACTGCTTTTCATCCCCAGACAGATGGTCAATCAGAAAGAGTAATCCAGATATTAGAGGATATGTTAAGGGCTTGTGTAATTGATTTCAAAGGAAATTGGGATGAAAGATTGCATTTGGTAGAGTTTGCCTATAACAATAGCTTTCAGAAGAGTATAGGCATGGCTCCTTATGAAGCATTATATGGAAGGAGATGTAGGACTCATATCTGTAGGAGCGAAGTAGGTGAAAGGAAGTTGACAGGACCTGAATTGGTACAAGTTACTACTGAGGCTGTTGAAATTATCAGAGAAAGACTTAGAACAGCTCAGAGTAGACAGAAAGGCTACGCAGATAGGCGTAGAAGGCCTTTGGAATTTAGTGTAGGGGACCATGTATTCCTTAAGGTATCTCCAATGAAAGGAATACCTCGATTCGGGATGAAGGGTAAGTTAAGCCCTAGATTTGTTGGACCTTTTGAAATACTCGAGAGGATAAGGGATGTAGCTTATCGTTTAGCGTTACCTCCTAAGTTAGAAATCTGCACGATGTGTTTCATGTATCGATGTTGAGGAAGTACCAGTTGGACCCAGGTCACATACTCGATCATGAAGCCATCAAAATGGATGAGAAAGTAAGGTACATTGAAGAGCTTGTGCAGATATTGGACCGAAAGGAGCAAATTCTTAGGACCAAGAAGATCCCATTGGTTAAGGTGTTATGGCGACATCATGATATGGAGGAAGCCACATGGGAAAGTGAGGATCAGATGAAGGAAAAGTATCCTTACTTATTTCAACAAGGCGCGAATGGTGTTTGAATTTCGAGGAAGAAATTCTCTAAGAATGGGAGAATTGTGGCATCCCAAAATTCAAAGTCAAGCCATAAGGTGTGTTAAAGTCTCTAATTTGGTGATAAAAATTTCCATGGCTTATGCTTTAGCCATTAGTCTTTTAATTAGATGATTTGTGCATATGATTGTGAAAATTTAAAATTGATAGATTAATAATTTATGCTTGGCCATGTACTTTATAAAGTAAATTTCAATAAACAAAATGTCACAAGACTTTGGCCAAGATGAAAATTGAAATTTAATAATATTTATAGAAGAATTTCAAAAAAAAAAAAGGAGGAAAAAGTTAATTTTTGGGATGGGCCTTAGGCCCATTGGCCTAAGCTTAGTGGGCCAAGTTGGCCGGCCAAGTTGGCCGGCCCAATAGAGGCCCAAGAGGGAGTGGTCGACCGGCCACATGGAAGCCCAACTCCAAGGCCCATGATGCATGCAAGCCCATAAGACAAGTGGCACAAAGAAGGGCATGCATTGGCTAGTTAGGAGGCAAAGCAATCATTACAAATGATGAGCTCTAGGGGTATAAGAAGGAAGAAAGAGAGGGTGGCCGGATTTCTCATTTGGCCGAGAGAGAGAGGGTGAGAGAGAGAGAGAGATTGTGTGAGAGGGGGGAGCGGCCGAGAGAGAGAGAGGAGGAGGAACCGCCGTCCGTCCGCCGTGTGCCGTCCGGTCTAGAGGCAAGTGGGAGTCCTCTAGCTTCTCTTGCATGCTTGAATGTTGTTTGCATGTTGAATTTTTGGGAGTTAGATGAGAAATACCAAAGCATGGATGAGTTGTGTGTGAATGGTGTGACTGTTCTTGCTCGGATCATGTGAGTCAGAATGTTGTTTGAGCTTGAATGTGTGTTTAGAGTCAGATTTTGGCTTCAATGTTTTCATGAGAGTTGTAGCTAATATCTTGAACTACAACATACTGAAATTTCGTGGAAAATGATGTAGATTTGAGGGCCTAAAGTCTCATCCTACGGAGACCTCAGATCTGGAGAGTTTTTACTGACCTCTTGCTGGATTCGTGGTTGCATGTTGGTTTGTGATGAGAATCTCACTTATATTTATTCATGAAAGTTGTAGTAGACATCTTAAAATACAACATACTCAAATTTGGAGTGAAATGAACAAGTATAGCCTAGTAAATCAACTAGATCTTGAAGACGATGATTCTGGTGATGTATTCCGAGACACCCGAGACTTCATGGACATATATGATGACTATTCTCTGGTTATATGACTTAGATATCTTAATAAAACTTCTATAGGATATCTTGATGTATAACATATACAAATTTCAGAGAAAACGAAAGAGAATAGGTAGGTGAAATCTCAATATTTCGGAGATGTGTACACTGGAGGATGCGGTAATGAATCCCGAAGCTTCGTGAGACTGTATAAAATAATCTAAAAATAATATGGCTTGGAGTTCTTAATAAAAGTTGTACGAACATGTCTTGGCTATAACTCTGTAAATTTAGTAATTTTTGGAGGCCATATGGATATTTTAATCTAATTTCTTCGGAAACCGTGCATTCTGGTTTCATCCGAAAATTATATGATGTTTTGTGAAAATTGGGAAATTTTGTGAAATGCTATTTGGCCATGTATTTTGTATGAAATTATCATCCTATTGGCTTGTTTAATATTTTCTGTATTTTTTATAATTTTGGGAATTTGTTGAAATTAAATTTATGGAAATGACAAAAGTTGGAATTTAAATAAATAAATAAATAAAAATAAAAGAAAAATAAAATAAAATAGATTATTTTATTGGCCATAAATTCCATTAAATTTCTCTTGTTGCATGAATGATAAAGTCTTGGTATATGTATGACATTGAATCGAGATGCATATGATAAAGTCTTGGTATATGTGTGACATTGAATTGTGATGCATGTGTGAATCCTATGCCAAGTATGACTTGTTTGATTACACGCCATATGCCATGTTAAATTGAGATCAAAATAATGGTAAATGTGGATAATGATAAGAAAGGAGGTGGTTGTGGTGGAGGATGAGGCTGGAATGTATAGAGATGCATTGCCGGATTTCCCTGGGAGATTCAAGATGCCCGGAACGTGGGGGTGCCGGAAGCCCTGTCGGAGGTCTTTGCCCGAAGGGAATGCCTCATGATGCTAGGATTTGGGGTGCGGGATGCCCGGCCAGGGAGTGTAAATGCCGGAAGCCCTGTCGGAGGTTTCTGCCCGAAGGGAATGCCTCGTGATGCCAGTTGGGATGCAAGATGCCCGGAATGTGGGGGGCTGGATGCTCAGTGGCCTGGGAGGCTGAATGCCGGAAGCCTCGGAGGTCTTTGCCCTAGGGGATGATGAAATTTGATTTGAGGAATGGGTGATGTGGTGATCAAATTGAAAGCTAAAAGTGGAAATTAAACCATGATATGATATGCATGATGATATGCATGATGATATGCATGATGATGATATGTGATGTGAAATAATAATGATCACCCATGATATGATATGCATGATGATATGCATGATGATATGCATGATGATATGCATGATGATATGCATGATGATGATATGTGATGTGAAATAATGATGATCACCCATGATATGATATGTTTGATGATATGCATGATGATGATGATGATGATGATGATGATATGTGATGTGAAATAATGATGATCACCCATGATATGATATGCATGATGATATGCATGACGATGATGATGATGATGATATATGATATGGCATGATGATATGCATGATGATTGATGATGATGATGATGATATATGATATGGCACGATGACATGTGTAATGTGATGATGCCATGATGATGATGACATATATGATATAATGATGCCATGATGACGATGACATGTATGATG
>JABKBK010000022.1:0-139649 GCA_014182545.1 Eucalyptus globulus
GCCTCGATGGACGAGCACTTCCAGCTCTCACCATGACTTTCCTGCAATTTTCCAAGCATTGCCTCAGGAAAAATCTGAGACTCACTGTCTCTATTCAAAGCAACTACTACTACATAAGTAACATATACATGTTACTGGTACCTAAAGACAACTCAAAATAAACTACTAGGGATCTACGAGTGAATACTCATCACCCGTTATTCAAAGATAATCAATTATTCCGTTTTATTTCCTATGGTGTGCATCATTCTATCCTCAATTCCATTTTAGGCTCCTTATCACTCCAAATAAACCATAGCTTTGATACCAATAGAGGGATGTGGCACCCCTCGACGGCCCCCGATCCGATTAGGGTCACCACAGTTCGCTTACCATTCACTATTTCTATGTCATGTCACTCCGATACCATTTCAATTGCAGTGGGTCCATACAACATAAGGGGTTTACATATTTTATTTTTTTGATAGGTCCCTTGCGCAATTCATATACGGAAGCACATCCAACAAACTCCCTTCCCTATATTCAGAAAACGATGCACACCAACTAAACATTTATAGGTAAAAGCCGTACACTTTTGTTTACATAACTTGATGGACGTCATTAGTCGATACATCAAATTGCCATAGTCTTTCTATACTTGGCTATATTTCAAAAGATGACTGACGTTGCTTCCAACAGTCGTCTACTTTAGAGTCCATCGATTAGTGTCGGCGCCCAAAAGTTCCCTCCTTTGCTATCCTCCTTCTTACGGTCATATCCAACCGCTCAATCCATCTACTAATCTGAAATGTTGGTCCCCAAAAGGGGTGAGTACAACCACTCAGCAAGTAAAGGAATCCAATAACCACTCATTGCATCATACAAGTCATACATGCATTGCAGGCATTACTTACCTTGAAGCCATGCATATACTATCATGCATCATCACCAAAATCATAACACACACATGTGTATCATCATCATATCATACATGTCATCATCATTATGACATCATCACATCACACATGTCATCATCATCATCATCGTCATGCATATCATCATGCCATATTATATATCATCATCATCGTCATGCATATCATCATGCATATCATCATGCCTTATCATATATCATCATCGTCGTTGTCGTCGTCATGCATATCATCATGCATATCATCATCATCATATCATGCATATCATCATGCATATTTCAATTTCAATTTCTCAATCTCATCTTTTCATATTGGACGGCCACATTTCTCTTTCCCGGGGCCAATGTTTGCATCCCACATTCATCACTCATGCCCAATCCTGGCATCGCGAGAACCATCCGGGCATGTATCCAAAATACAACCGGGCATCCGACACCCCCACATTCCGGGCATCTCGTATCCCAACTAGCATCACGAGGTATCCTCCAGGCATGTATCCAAGATACAACCAGACATCTGGCCTTTACCCTTCTAACCTGGCATCTCGCACCCCAACTGGCATCACGAGGAATCTCCGGGGCTCACCATGAAAATGGTTTCCCCTACCCTCCGGGCATGCATCATGATATAACCCATCACCCTCCGGGCATGTATCATAATACAACCGGGCATCCCGACACTCCCGGGGAAAACCTCTGGGCATGTATTCATAATACAACCAGGCATCCAAAGGGCATCGACTCATTCGAACCTCTGGGCATCCCGACTCCCGGGGCATTATCATCCACCACAACAATCTCCTCATTTAACATTATTCATGTTCACCAATTTCGGTCTCAATTTAGCTTGGCATATGATGCAATGGCAACCAACAATCATGTTCAACATTGAATTCACACATGCATCTCAATGCATACATCAAGACCTCATTACACATACTACATGGTGCAATTTTTTTTTTAAAATAAAATTCATGGAATTTATGCCAATTAAAATAATCCATTTATCATGCCCTTTTTCATTTATTTAAATTCCAGCTTTTGTTATTTTCAAAAACTATTAAATTTAATATCTATAAATTCCCAAAAATTATAAAAAAAAAATTAAGGCAAGTGACAAACAAGCCAATAGAAAAATAATTACATGCAAAATACGTGGCCAAATAGAATTTCACACAATTTCGCAATTTCCACAAAATGGCATGTCATTTTCGGATGAAACCAGAATGCACAGTTTTTGAAGAAATTCGATTAAAATATCCATACGACCTCCAAAAATCACGAAATTTTATCAAGTTATAACCAATAAATTTTTCGTACATCTTTCATGAAGACTTCCAAGTCAGATTCTTTCTAGATTATTCTCTACAGTCACACCAAGCTTCTGGATCCATTACCGCATCGTCCAGTGCAAGCTTCTCCGAAATATTGAGATTTCACCTACCTATTCTCTTTCGTTTCCTCTGAAATTTGGATATGTTATACATCAAGATGTCATATACAAGTTTCATGAAGATATCTAGGTCAAATAACCAGAATATAGTCATCCTTTAGGTCCTTGAATTCTCGGGTGTCTCGGAATACATCACCAGAATCATCGTCTTCAAGATCTAGTCGATTTGCTAGGCTATACTTGTTAATTTCACTCCAAATTTTAGTATGTTGTATATTAATATGTCTTCTACAACTTTCATGAAGAAATCGAAGTGATATTCTCATCAAAAACCAACATGCAACCACGAATCCAGCAAGAGGTCAGTAAAAACTCTCCAGATCTGAGGTCTCTGTATGATGCGACTTTAACCCCTCAAATCTCCATCATTTTCCACTAAATTTCAGTATGTTGTATTTCACGATGTTAGCTACAACTCTCATGAAGAAACCAAAGCTAAAATCGGACTCTAAACACACATGCAAGCTCAAACAAGTTACTGACTCACACGATCCGAACACAAACAGTCACACCATTCACACACAACTCATCCATGCTTCGGTTTTTCTCATCTAACACCCAAAAATTCAACATGCAAACTACATACAAGCATGCAAGAGAAGCTAGAGGACTCCCACTTGCCTCTAGACCAAGCGGACAGCGACACACGACCGGCACACCGGCGACGGACGGACGGCGTGCGAACGGGCGAGCTCCTTCCTCCTCGGCCTCCCTCTCCTCTCTCGCAACTCACTCTCTCTCACTTGGCCTTGCCGAATGCCACTCTCTCTCTCCCCCTTTCTTTCTCTCTTCCGTTTTGGTTGCTTTTATATTGCATGTATCCCCTCTTTGCATGGGGGACACTTGTCCCTAAGAAGGAGACAAGTGTCTCCTTGTTGAAGACACTTGGAGGCCATGCGGCTGCTCCTCCTCCCCTTCATGCACCGACGGCCCAATGGGTTTCATGGGCCGGGCCTATGGCCCACTTTAGAACCATCTCACTTGGGCCCTAGGTCGAAACTTAAATGGCCCAAGTTTATTTTATTTTATTTTTATAATATATCTTAATCATCATTTAAATAAATATCTAATTGCATAAGTAATAAGGCCATTAAACTTATAGTCACAAATCCATAAATTCCAATTTATGATGCACATGGCCAATGATAGAATTTTTTTTCCTATCACATAATTATCCCTTAAAAGCTTGGCCATATATCTTATTGCAAATTATGGATTAAATGGCCATAAAATAATTTAATGGTACTTCCATCTCCTATTCATAGACCTAAATGTGACTAGAGGTTGCCATGAATTTTGGGATGCCACAACAGTCGAATACTTAAAGTCCATCGATTAGTGTCGGCGTCCAAGAGTTCCTCCCTTTGCTATCCTCCTCCTTGCAATCATAACCAACCACTTGATTCATCTACTGGTAGTAGTGGCAGCAGAGGTATTTTATCTAGTCTGAAATGTTATTCTCCAAAAGGGGTGAGTACAACTACTCAGCAGGTAAAGGAATCCAATAACCACTCAATGCATCATACAAGTCATACATGCATTGCAGGCATTATTTACCTTGAAGCCATGCATAGACTATCATGCATCATCACCACAATCATAACACATACATGTGTATCATCATGTCATACTCATATCATCGTCATCATGACATTATTATATCACACATATGTCATCCTCATCATATACATGACACTATCATACCATACACATGTCATCATCATCATGGCATCATCATATCACACATGTCATCATTATCATGACATCATCACATCACACATGTCATCATTATCATGACATCATCACATCACACATGTCATCATCACCATGGCATCATCATATCATGCATGTCATCATTATCATGACATCATCACATCACACATGTCATCATCATCATGGCATCATCATATCATACATGTCATCATTATCATGACATCATCACATCACACATGTCATCATCATCATGGCATCATCACACCACACATGTCATCTTGCCATATCATATATCATCATCATCATCATATCATCATGCCATTGTTTAATTTCCATTTTTAACTTTCAATTTGATCACCACATCACCCATTCCTCGAATCATTAATTTCATCATCCCCTCGGGCAAAGACCTCCGAGGCTTCCGGCATTCAACCATTCCAGGCCACCGGGCATCCGGCTCCCCACATTCTGGGCATCTCGCATCCCAACTATCATCACGAGGCATTCCCCTCGGGCAAAGACCTCCGACAGGGCTTCCGGCATTTACACTCCCTGGCCGGGCATCCCGCACCCCAATCCTGGCATTGCAAGGCATTCCTTTCGGGCAAAGACCTCCAACAAGGCTTCTGGAATTATGTACTGTCATACCACCAGGCCTCCCTTCGAATTACGTACCGTATACCACCAGGCCTCCCTTGGAATTACGTACCGTATACCATCGGGCATCCCGACACTCCCGGGGAATCTCCGGAATTACGCCACTAGGCCACCGGGCATCATCATCCACCACAACCATCTGCTCATTTAACATTATCCATGTTTACCAATTCCGGTCTTAATTTAGCATGGCATATGACGTGACATCAAACAAGTCATATTCGGCATGGAATTCACACATGCATCTCAATTTAATGTCATGCATACATCAAAACCTCATCATACATACTACATGGTATAATTATTTATGAAATAAAATTTAATGGAATTTATGGTCAATAAAATAATCCATTTTTTTCATGCCCTTTTTCATTTATTTAAATTCCAGCTTTTATCATTTTCAAAAATATTAAATTTAATATCTAAAAATTCCCAAAAATTATAAAAATTAAGGCAAGTGATAAACAAGACAATAGAATAATAATTTCATGCAAAACACGTGGCCAAATAGAATTTCACACAATTTCACAATTCTCACAAAATGGCATGTCATTTTCGGGTGAAATCAGAATGCACAGTTTCTGAAGAAATTCGATTAAAATATTCATACAACCTCCAAAAATTACGAAATTTTACCAAGTTATATACAAGACATTTTCGTACATCTTTCATGAAGACTTCCAAGTCAGATTATTTTTAGATAATTTTATACAGTCTCACAAAGCTTCTGGATCCAACACCGAAGCGTCCAGTACATGCTTCTCGAAAATACTGAGTTTTCACCTACCTACGCTTCTTCTTTTCATCTGAAATTTGGGTATGTTCTACATCAAGATGTTTTATACAAGTTTCATGCAGAGATCCAAGTCAAATAACCAGATTATAGTCGTCATTTAGGTCCATGAAGTCTCGGGTGTCCTGCAATACATCTCCAGAATTACCGTCTTCAAGATCTAGTCAATTTACTACGTTATACTTGTTCATTTCACTTAAAATTTGCGTATGTTGTAGTTTAATATGTTCCATACAACTTTCATGAAGAAATCGAAGAGATATTGTTAGCACAAATCAACATGCAACCACAAATTCATCAAGAGGTCAGTGAAATCGTTCCAGATCTGAGGTCTCCGTAGAATGAGAGTTTAGCCCCTAAAATCTCCATAATTTTCCACCAACTTTTAGTATGTTGTATGTTACGATGTTAGTTATAACTTTCATGAAGAGACCAAAGACAAAATCGAACTCTAAACATGCATGCAAGCTCTCACAACATTCTGACTCGAGCGGATTCATGCGAAAACATTCCAGATCTGATATCTCCGTAAGATGAGAGTTTGACACCTCAAATCTTCATAATTTTCCACCAACTTTTATTATGTTGTATTTTAATTGGTTAGCTACAACTTTCATGAAGAGATAAAATCCAAAATCGAACTCTAATTGTGCATGCAAGCTCACACAACATTCTGACTCACACTGTTCGAGCAAAGACAGCCATACCATTCAAGAATAAACCATCCATACTTCGGTTTTTCTCACCTAAACACCCAAAAATTCAACATGCAAGTAACATACACACATGCAAGAGCAGCTAGAGGACTCCCACTTGCCTCTAGACCACACGAACAGCGGCACACCGGCGATGGACGAACGGCGTGCGGGCGGCGACGGCTCCTTCTCCTCCTCTCTCGGCCTCTCTCTCGCATCTCACTCTCTCTCTCTCGCAACTCTCTTTGGATGACAGCCCCTCACCATCAGCCACTCTCTCTCTCTCTCCCTCTCTCTCTCTCTTTTTGGTGGCTTATATATTGCATGCTTTCTTAGTTTGCATGAGGGACAAGTGTTCTTATGAGGAGAACAAGTGGCAAAAAGGAAAGGACAAGTGTTGGAGGACATGCAAGGTTAATGGGCTTCATTCTTGGCTGGGCTTTGGGCCAGCAAATGGGCTAGTCGACAGCCCCTCCTTGTCTCCAATGGGCCGGCCATTTGGCCCTCCATAATCCATACTCTTGGGCCTAAGGCCCAACCTAATTAAACCCACAATTTCACTTTCAATTATTCATCTTTAATTATTTCTTTTGAGAATTTAATTACTAAATTCCACATGGCCAAAATCTTGAAATCATAATTCCATAAATTCCAATTTATAAAACACATGGCCAATGATAGGATTTTCTTTCCTATCACATAATTATCCCTTAAAAGCTTGGCCATATATCTTATTGCAAATTATGGATTAAATGGCCATAAAATAACTTAATGGTACTTCCATCTCCTATTCATAGACCTTAATGTGACTAGAGGTTGTCATGAATTTTGGGATGCCACAATTCTCCCCTCCTTAGAGAATTTCGTCCTCGAAATTAGACATTTCTTATGTCTCTTGAAATAAGTGAGAGTACCTTTCCCTCATCTCATTTTTACTCTCTCATGTGGCTTCCTCCACATCATGATATCGCCATAATATCTTAACCAATGGAATTTTCTTGGTCCTGAGAATTTGTTCATTTTGATCCAATACTTGCATAGGCTCCTCAATGTACCTCACTTTCTCATCCATTTTGATGGCTTCATGATCGAGTATGTGTCCTAGATCGGGCTGATACTTCCTCTAAAGTTAAGGATGCAAGCTCTTAACATGTCTTAATTTATCTCAACACCATAAACAGTTTTAAAACAATAACCATATCTGAATTTCTTTTGAACACTTGAAAATCTTCCTTCATGAAATCAAACAATACAAACTGAGGTTTTCAAAAGCATTCAACAACAACAACAACAAGCTTTGAAATCATGTCATTTCCATGTCAAAACGTTTTCAAATCACCAATGTGGAAAATCCTTTGAGTTCTTGAAAATTCCACTTCATGATATCAAATAATGCAAAATAGGTATTTCAAAGACACATCTGTATAACAATGATAGTATTTGAGAATAGGTAAATCTCACATCGTTGGAACCAATTCACAAAATGAAAGCATGATACCAATTCCATAAAATCCATGATCACGTTTAAATTTCAAATTTTTTTCGAAATCCACATGTAAAGCCTTGAGTCGCACTTGCATCACGGCGCAAAATAAAATACTTTATCAAAACCCTTAGTAAAATTTAAATCGATACGTTGGCAAAATTCCAATCTCAATCCCAACTCCAATGGGTTGGAATGTTTTCTATAAAAAGTTCAGAATTCTTTGAAATAGGAAACATTTCTTAAAACGTTTGGGCACGGTGTCACAGTACTCATAAATTTTGATGAAATTCAAGAGATTTTCTAAAACAATTCACAATCAAAATCTGCTTTTCGATTGAAGTTCAAAACTTGGAATGTACAGGTGATAATTTTCTCCAAAAACCATAAGCATTTCTTGAAGTATTAAAAATCATAGTTCAGCGAGTCAATAATATTGGTCCCATCGTAAAGATTTTTGAAACTAAAAACTTTGAGATACCAAAATCCTAAGCCTTTCTTGAAATACTGAAATCAACGCATCAACAAGGTATCAAACTCAGTTCCGACCTTAAGATTTTCAAAGTAGTTTGCATGTAAAATTTTAGAGCTTTGAAAACATCCAAACTCAAGCATTTCCAATCTAACTGCACTTCATCGGACAACAACGGCAATGCATTATATAGGTTAGTAGACTTTCACTTGCTGGCATGTTACACTAGGAAACGTGTTTAGCTACATCCGCCTTCATGCCATTCCACCAAAACTATTGGCGTAGTTTCTATACATCTTTGTACTACCCGGATGAATACTATAATTACACCTATGTGCTTCCGACATGATTTCCCTTTTTACTTCTTCATTGTCGGGAACATAGTCGTCCTTGACATCTTACTACTCCATCTTCAGAGACTTGGAACTTTGGTCTTTTCCTTAAAGACACAGCATTTCGTATCTTCACAATTTCCAAATCAGATTCTTGCAGAATCTTAACTTTCTGAATATTTTCGGGTTCAATCCTTAATGCAGTAAGCATACCATTGAGGTGGTCTACTTCCAACTTAAATTCTGAATCTGCTATTGACTTTAATAGATTCCACTCTATTATCCTTAGATTAGCCATGTTCGTAGCTAACTTTCGACTAAGGGCATTTGCCACCTTATTCACCTTTCCTGAGTGGTACCATAACAGTCAAAATCTTTTAATAATTCCATCCATCTCCTCTGTCTCATATTCAATTCCTTTTGTTAAAACATATATTTCAAGCTCTATCCTAAATGCAACTATAAATCAAATTCAAATTTAAAGAATTCCACCTTCTCGACTCAATCGAACACACCATTTAGCCAAATTATTCCTATACCTTTATCACCACCAATTCAAGCCTAGAACCATCAAAATCGACACCACCAATAACTCATCTGGTTCAGTCCAACAAGGACATTCACTACGCATTCACCACAACATAGATTCAAGCCTAAAATATAGCATCATTCCTTCGATTCAAATATCTATAGTCCACCAAGACTCATTCAATTCAAAGATCAACAATCCACCAAAAGAAAACTTGTCTAGTTTCCACTGAATATATCTCATATCTCATCCTAAAGAATCATCACATAGACTAATCACTCATCAAATCCACAACTTGAAATTTCACCTTTTCACCTAGGAAAGACTATAACCACAATTGATCATATCCACTAATTCCACCAAACCTTTTCAAACTGAGATCATCACCTAAAATTAAAAGTTGATCATCGTCAATTAAACCTATTATTCCGATATATAAACCACAAATAATTTCATGTCTCATATGACCACTCAAACTCATGACTTCCAATATCAATCTATACATACTAAATGCCTCCATGTAATGCATCAAGACTTCCAATGAAATCCTCAAATAGGAAGTCACTACTTAGCTCAAATGATCATAACCTAATCCTCAAATTCATAACTTGCTCTTCATAATTCACTTCTTAAGCCTTGCTTGCAACACTACGCTTAGATGCTACGCATGTTCTTCAGGTCCTTTAGAATATATCAGGATATCATCAAATGAAGACAATCACAACTTGATCCAAATAAGGCTTAAGTATCCTACTCATTAAATCCATGAATGCAGCTAAGGCATTCGTCAATCCAAATAGCATAACTAGGAACTCATAGTGTCCATAGCGAGTCCTAAACATGGTCTTAAGAATGTCTTCTTTCTTAATCCTTAACTGAATCCTGATCTCAAGTCAATTTTAGAAAAGACCGAACTTCCTTGCAGTTGGTCAAATAGGTCATCAATTCTAGGTAAGGGATACTTATTCTAGACATTTACACGATTCAATTGCCTATTATCAATGCACAAATGCATCGACCCATCCTTCTCTTTCACAATAAGAGTTCTACAAGCTTAACCATGCTTCCGCTGCGCTACTTTGACAAAATTATCCCAGAAACACTACATTTCCAGTTCAGTTCATAGTTTGGTTCACTCATGCCCCCTTTTGCCATTCTAGAAGCCTGCTAGGAGCCGCTCCTTGTTCAGGTCCTCTGACCTCGGCGTCCACTCCCCGCCCTCATCAAATCGGGACGTTACAGGTACACCAGCTTTCGCCTGGTTTGAACCCAAACTACACATCCACTGAAGGGTCTTGTTTCAATAGGGATTAACTTACAGAGTTATTATCCATTTTGGCCTATCCCATACTAGGCCTCATGGTTTCATCCTTGGCGCATGGGCAAGCATTATCTCAGGTAGCTCTTCATTTGAATAGAGTCTCTTACCTTATCGCGCATCACTCAATGTCACTTGTCTCCTTGGTTCCATTCATTCTCTTAACATTTCTTGCTCTCCAAGCTAAGCCCTTTCATAAACTTCATTATAATCGCTCATGTTCAGGAGCACTAGTTATCTCCTACTATCTGTCCTCAGGCCCTTAAGGAATCTCTTAACCTTTTCCTCTCAATCCTCTATCAATCTAGGGGCATACCTAGACACCTCAAAAAGTTTCACTTTAGGAACAATTTGCGACTCCGTGTCACAAATTTGCTAAGAAGGAGAAGTAATGTTCATACGTTACTAAAGTCATATAAGTAACATAAAATGTTACTGACACACAAAAACAATATCACACTAGTTACCAGGGATCTACGAGTGAATATCCATCACTTGTTGTTCAAAGTTAGTCAACCATTCAAGTTAGTATCCTACGGTGTGCATCTTTCTATCCTCATTTCCATCTGAGGCACCTTATCACTCCAAATAGACCATAGCTCTGATACCAAAAAGGGATGTGGCACTCGTCGACGGCCCCCGATCCGTTAGGGTCGCCACAGTTCGCTTTCCTTTCACTTTCCTTATTAACATGTCGCTCTGATACCAAAAAGGGGCTGTTGCACCCCTCGACGGCCCTCGATCCGATTTGGGGTCGCCACAGGTCGCTTACTATTCACTTTTCCTAATAACATGTTACTTTGATACCATTTCAATTGTAGTGGGTCCATACAACTTGGGGGTTTATATCTTTTAGATCGGTCCCTTGCGTAATTTATATACGGAAGCACATCCAACAACTCCCATCCTTATATTCAGATTACGATGCACACCTACTAAACATCTTATATAAGTTAAAGCCGAACACGTTTATTTACATAGAGCAGATGGACATCTTTAGTCAGTACATCAAAATGCCGTAGTCTTCTATACTCGGCTACACTTCAAAGAATGATCGACATCTTCTCCAACAGTCGAATACTTAAAGTCCATCGATCAGTGTCGGCGTCCAAAAGTTCCTCCCTTTGCTATCCTCCTCCTTGCAATCATAACCAACCACTTGATTCATCTACTGGTAGCAGTGGCAGCAGAGGTATTTTATCTAGGCTGAAATGTTATTCCCCAAAAGCAGTGAGTACATCCACTCAGCAGGTAAAGGAATCCAATAACCACTCGATGCATCATACAAGTCATACATGCATTGCAGGCATTACTTACCTTGAAGCCATGCATATACTATCATGCATCATCACCACAATCATAACACATACATGTGTATCATCATGTCATACTCATATCATCGTCATCATGACATTATTATATCACACATATGTCATCCTCATCATATACGTGACACCATCATACCATACACATGTCATCATCATCATGGCATCATCATATCACACATGTCATCATTATCATGACATCATCACATCACACATGTCATCATCATCATGGCATCATCATATCACACATGTCATCATCATCATGACATCATCACATCACACATGTCATCATCATCATGGCATCATCATATCATACATGTCATCATTATCATGACATCATCACATCACACATGTCATCATCATCATGGGATCATCATATCATACATGCCATCATTATCATGACATCATCACATCACACATGTCATCATCATCATGGCATCATCACATCACACATGTCATCTTGCCATATCATATATCATCATCATCATCATATCATAATGCCATGGTTTAATTTCCACTTTTAACTTTCAATTTGATCACCACATCACCCATTCCTCGAATCATTAATTTCATCATCCCCTCGGGCAAAGGCCTCTGAGGCTTCCGGCATTTAGCCATTCCAGGCCACCAGGCATTCGGCCCCCCACATTCTGGGCATCTCACATCCCAACTGGCATCATGAGCATTCCCCTCGGGCAAAGACCTCCGACAGGGCTTCCGGCATTTACACTCCCTGGCCAGGCATCCCGCACCCCAATCCTGGTATCGCGAGGCATTCCTTTTGGGCAAAGACCTCCGATAAGGCTTCCGCAATTATGTATCGACATACCACCAGGCCTCCCCTGGAATTACGTACCGTATACCACCGGGCATCCCGACACTCCCGAGGAATCTCCAGAATTACGACACTAGGCCACCGGGCATCATCATCCACCACAACCATCTCCTCATTTAACATTATCCATGTTTACCAATCGGCATGGAATTCACACATGCATCTCAATGTAATGTCATGCATACATCAAGACCTCATCATACATACTACATGGTATAATTATTTATGAAATAAAATTTAATGGAATTTATGGTCAATAAATAATCCATTTTTTTCATGCCCTTTTTCATTTATTTAAATTCCAGCTTTTATCATTTTCAAAAATATTAAATTTAATATCTAAAAATTCCCAAAAATTTTAAAAATTAAGGCAAGTGATAAACAAGACAATAGAATAATAATTTCATGCAAAACACATGGCCAAATAGAATTTCACACAATTTCACAATTCTCACAAAATGGTATGTCATTTTCGGGTGAAATCAGAATGCACAGTTTCTGAAGAAATTCGATTAAAATATTCACACGACCTCCAAAAATTACGAAATTTTACCACGTTATAGCCAAGACATTTTAGTACATCTTTCATGAAAACTTCCAAGCCAGATTCTTTTTAGATAATTTCCTACAGCCTCATGAAGCTTCTGGATCCAACACCGAAGCGTCCAGTACATGCTTCTCGAAAATACTGAGTTTTCACCTACTTAATCTTCTTCTTTTCCTCTGAAATTTGGGTATGTTCTACATCAGGATGTTCTCTACAAGTATCATGAAGAGATCCAAGTCAAATAACCAGATTATTGTCGTCATTTAGGTCCATGAAGTCTCGGGTGTCCTGTAATACATCTCCAGAATTACCGTCTTCGAGATCTAGTCGATTTACTAGGTTATACTTGTTAATTTTACTTCAAATTTGAGTATTTTGTAGTTTAAGATGTCCCCTACAACTTTCATGAAGAAATTCAAGAGATATTATTAGCACAAATCAACATGCAACCACAAATTCATCAAGAGGTCAGTGAAATCGTTCCAGATCTGAGGTCTCCGTAAAATGAGAGTTTATCCCTCTAAATCTCCATAATTTTCGACAAATTTTAGTATCTTGTATTCTGAGATGTTAGCTATAACTTTCATGAAGAAACCAAAGCCAAAAGAGAACTCTAAACATGCATACATGCTGTCACAACATTCTGACTCGAGCGGATTCATGCGAAAACATTCCAGATCTGACATCTCCGTAAGATGAGAGTTTGACCCCTCAAATCTCCATCATTTTCCACCAAACTTTAGTATGTTGCAGCTTAAGATGTTAGCTACAACTTTCATGAAAAATATCAAAGCCAAAATCGAACTCTAAACATGCATGCAAGCTCACACAACATTCTGATTCACACTGTTCGAGCAAAGACAGCCATACCATTCAAGAATAAACCATCCATACTTCGGTTTTTCTCACCTAAACACCCAAAAATTCAACATGCAAGTAACATACACACATTTAAGAGCAGCTAGAGGACACCCACTTGCCTCTAGACCACACGAACGGTGGCACACCGGCGATGGACGAACGGTGTGCGGGCGGCGACGGCTCCTTCTCCTCCTCTCTCGGCCTCTCTCTCGCATCTCACTCTCTCTCTCGCAATTCTCTTTGGACGACAGCCCCTCACCATCAGCCACTCTCTCTCTCTCTCTTCTTAGTTTGCATGAGGGACACGTGTTCTCATGAGGAGAACAAGTGGCAAAAAAGAGAGGACAAGTGTTGTAGGACATGCAAGGTTAATGGGCTTCATTCTTGGCTGGGCTTTGGGCCAGCAAATGGGCTGGTCGACAGCCCCTCCTTGGCTCCAATGGGCCAGCCATTTGGCCCTCCATAATCCATACTCTTGGGCCTAAGGCCCAACCTAATTAAACCCACAATTTCACTTTCAATTATTCATCTTTAATTATTTCTTTTGAGAATTTAATTACTAAATTCCACATGGCCAAAATCTTGAAATCATAATTCCATAAATTCCAATTTATAAAACACATGGCCAATGATAGGATTTTCTTTCCTATCACATAATTATCCCTTAAAAGCTTGGCCATATATCTTATTGCAAATTATGGATTAAATGGCCATAAAATAACTTAATGGTACTTCCATCTCTTATTCATAGACCTTAATGTGACTAGAAGTTGCCATGAATTTTGGGATGCCACAGCAGCCATCTCAATCATTCATGCATTCCAATTAATTACGATCTAACGGTCACGGCCAACTCAACAGTCAGCGGTCTTTCGGCATAGCCGGGCGTTGTCTCGCACCATCGAGCACGTTAACGTCTACAGTTGTTTGTCCACACAAACTTTTCTTCCTTCTTCGATAGTCGAGTCAATGGCGATGCTAATGCTGAAAGCCCTTCTACAAACCTTCTGTAATAACCTGCTAAACCTAAGAAACTTCTGATCTCTGTTATTATTGTTGGTCTTGGCCGGTTGATCATTGCTTCAATCTTGCTTGGGTCCACGAAGATTCATTCACTTTAAATCACGTGACCCAGGAACGCCACACGAGTCAACCAAAACTCACACTTGCTGAACTTGGCATATAGCTCATGATCTCGCAGAGTCTGAAACACCATCCGTAACTGTCTTTCGTGCTCTTCAGCATTCCTCGAATCACCAAAATATCATCAATGAATACGATCACAAATTGATCTAGATATTTGTTGAACACTCGGTTCATCAAATCCATAAAAGCAGTTGGGGCGTTCGTCAAACTAAATGGCATTACAGTGAACTTATAATGGCCGTATCCAGTGCCAAACGCTGACTTAGGTATGTCCTCATTTCTAATCCTCAGCTGATAATACCATGTCCTTAAGTCAATATTCGAAAATATCGACGCTCCTTACAGTTGGTCAAACAAGTCATCGATCCTCAGGAGAGGATACTTGTTCTTAATCATCACCTGATTGAGTTGTCAATAGACGATGCACAAATGCAACTAACCATCTTTCTTTTTCACGAACAGAGTTGGTGCTCCCCAAGGTGATGCACTAGGATGTATGAATCCCTTATCTAACAACTCTTGCATATGTACCTTCAGTTCTTTCAACTCCGACAACGCCATTTCATAAGGAGCTTTAAAGATTGGCTCTGTCCCAGGTGCTAACTCAATCACAAACTCGATCTCCCTTTCTGGCGGTAGGCTTGGCGATTCTTTAGGAAACACATTTGGAAATTCTTGTACCATTGCGATGTCCTCAATCTTTAATTCCTCAACTATTGTGTCCACGACAATCGTCAAGTAACCTTGGCAATCCCCGTCTAACAAATGGGTTGCCTCAAGCGACGAGAATAAGGAAATCGAGGGTCCTCCTCGACTCCCAGTAAACTCGACACTTTCACCCCCTAAAAAATTAAACTAAATCGCTTTACAATAACAATCCATCTTATCTCGTTGCTTGGTGAGCCAGTCCATGCCAATTATCACATTGAAATCATACATGGCTAGGACTAACAAATCTATCTTCCCTTCTTGCTTACCAATAACTAACTTGCAACCAAGACAAATCACTGTAGCTAACACCTTATCCTTTAATGGTGTAGATATGCAAACCACCAACTCCAACAACTCTGGAATCAATCCTACCAGCTTAACAAATTGTTCAACTATAAACGAATGAGTTGCCCTAGGGTCAAACAAAGCATATGCAGTATGGTCGTTCAGCGAAATCGTACATGCTATCACATTAGGTGCATCCTCAACTTGTCCTCTCATGATAGCATACGTCTTTATGGTACATTTTGCAGCACGAATCCTCGATTCTAACCCAACAACAATGGCAACGGTAACTATTGTGGTCCCCTCGGCTTTTTGGGATAATCCCTGGCCAAGTGATCGTGTTGGCCACACTCAAAGCAAGCACCCATCCTTAAATGGCATGGGGATGATCCATGTTGTCTTTCACAGAAACAACATACGCCATTCTGACTTGCCAACTGACTTGCCAACTCCACCCTTCCTATTGGACGGAACATGAAACCTTCCTCCAATCATAGGCTTCTTCCCAAACCGATTACCATCTCTGTTCAAACTGAACCTCGATTCAGACGAGGCGGCTTGCTCAATCAGATTCCTCTCAATCAATTGGGCCCGACCACAAACGCCGTTGTAATCATTTAGGTCGAATGGCAGCAACAGATTCTTCAGCTCTAGTCGGAGGACAATCCTGAACCTTCGAGCTTTCTATTTTGGATCCTTCAACAATCTTGGAGCATACTAAGACAGCTCAGCAACCTTGGCTTCATACTTATCCACAGTCAGGATGCCTTGACAGAGGCGCTGGAATTCCTTCATCTTCTGCTCTCGGGCGCTACCAGAATAGTATTTTCCATTAAAGGCTTTGAGGAAGGCGTTCCACATTGGAACCATGCCTTATGGAAAAACTATGCCTCTGGTGGCTCTCAACCACGTATTAGCATTACACCATAGTTGGTATACTACCAGGACAACCTTTTCCTCTTTAGTGCACATTAGAAGAGCAAAGGCTTTCTCCAGATCTTGGATCTAGAGCGAGGTAGCTTCAGGATCTCCTGCGCCATTAAACTTTGGCAGGTTTAGCTTCAAGAATTGCTCCACAAGCTTGTGAATAGGCCTCTCTCTCTGTACAACCATGTTCCCAGGTGGAACTTTGGTAGGTGTGGCAGCGGCTGTGGTCTCGATAGCGGCTACGACATCTGCAACATTGGCAACGGCAGCAATAGCAACAACTGTAACGACGGCGGCTTGGTTCTAGGCCTACTACCTCATCAGGTTTCCAATTGTCTCAAGCGCCTGCATGATTCCTTCTATCCTAAGATCACCAGGGGCTACTATCCCAGCACTAATAGGAGGTAATACTACTCCGCTAGTGCTGGCCTCAGCCTATGCTCTACATCTACCACCTTGGGTACCGACCCTAGTCAATGTACTACCCCGAGTCACAGGTACTACGGACCTTTTCCTAGGAGTCATCTGCTTCTGATCACTCATCTTGTAGACTTTCTATAGGACTTGCTTACCAACTCCACACAAAATTAGAAGCTGAGTGATCTCACCAAATAATCTACCACACAACTATCATTGACATGCATCAGCATGAAATAAAGGACATTATTGCTAACTATCCCATAAACCACTGCACCTTATCACTCCAATTATCGACCGGCTCTGATACCACTCCAAGCAGGGATGTCATGCCCCGATCCTCGAGCGCGTGACCATCCCTTGGTGGTCAATAAATTTGCAACATCCCAGGACGCGTCGCCGACCCATTCATTCTAATACGCATGCAGAAGCGAAACAATACCCTTGACAACATACAGCTTGGGATAGAAAAGAAGGCAACAATACAAAACCAAAACAAGTCTTATAAATACTTCGGTTTATACAAAAGTCAGTCTACAAAAAATTGGTTTTCAAAAGGGAACTGTCCTATGACTTACTAGTTGTACACATACGCCGGTCCTTCGGACTCCATCTCCACAGACTCCAGGGCTTTGGGTCCTCCATAACCGTCATATGAGGACTTGAAAATGTTAAGCCCACGACAGGGTGGGACAATATCTCAGTAAGTTCACCCCCTAAACTCCGACTAGGAAGGAAATACACCATGAGGTAGATATACACACAAGTCATAAGACTTACCTTACTTCAGTTTCCCCCTACAAGTCAGTACAATTCAAATCTCAACCAATCCATTGATCTAATCGATTGATACAACCAATTCAATTACAGCTCACACAAGCTGATAAACATCCATGCCTACACAAGCTGAGATATACTGTTGCTCACACAAGCTGACTTGCACATTTGCTTACACAAGCTGACTTGTATAATTGCTCCCACAAGCTGACTAATAATTGCTCACACAAGCTGACATAGATCATTGAAATCATTGCTCACACAAGTTGACTTATGTATTTGCTCACACAAGCTGACTTTTATCAATGCTCACACAAGCTCACTTATATAATTGCTCCCACAAGCTGACTGATCATTACTAACACAAGCTGACATAGATCATTTAAATCATTGCTCACACAAACTGACATAGATCATTGAGATCATTGCTCACACAAGCTGCTATGGTATTTAAAAACCACTTTCGGTGTCAAAACTCGACACCCGGTATTTTCTAGTTAAATACCAAAACTTCACAATTATCACTCAATTGCACAATTTAACCATCAATTTGTACAAACCAATCACACCGCTGCGATTAGCACGAAATTCTAATGACCGACCATCTCGGCATAATTTTTGAAATTATTTAATAATTAAATAAATTCCGAAAAATAAATAAATAAATAAATACTCAATAATTAGATAAATGAAAATAATTAAATAAATGCCTAATTAAGATTACACTAATCTTACCTCCTAAATAGGCTAATTAATCAATCCACTAAACTAATCACATCCCTTAATCTAATTAACATTTAACTAAACTAATCTAACTACCTAAGCATACTTAGGCTAATATAAACACCCCTTAAGCATAATTAACTCCCTAAGTAGAGTTTAGTAAGTAAACTCATCGATTTAATGATCCGGGTGAGTCCACGGTGATGCCGACACCAAGGCGGGCAACAAACCACTGGCATGACTATATCAAACAAGGCTCGGAAGGGACCTAAAACAAGCCACGAAGACCGAAAGCCCTTGCTAGCTTCGGTTCTATCCAAAGATCGAAGGAGCTAGAATTGACGGCTGGAATGGCAAGAAAGGGATGGCGGAGGCTGCAATTGGCTAGGCGGGCAATGGCGGAGGCTGGACAGTGGTGGCGTGCTTTCATCGATGGCCTGAGGGAGCTCGAGATGGCAGAGGACATGAGTAGGAGGCTTGGACACAAGTGGGGAGGCCAAACGATGCATTACGAGTCTGCGGCTGGCATGCAGGCTTGCGACGGCGACGATGGGGCTTTAGTGGCTTGGTGGCCTGCTCGACAGCAAGGGGGGAGGGAGCTAGCGGTTTCCCTAGTTCTCTAAGCTCTCAAGACACGCCAACAATGGAGAAAGTAGCCGAGGGAAGGAGAGAGGAGTTGCTAAAGATAGAGGGGTCTGCTTTTACCTCCTAAGCCTTCAACACTTGGTCATCTACTCAAGTGGCTGCCCCCACCACTTTGGCTGTCATCCATAGCCCACTTGCAGCCCCAAGTTTCCCCAACAAGCTTCCTAAATTGTCCAAAATGTTGTCTCCCCAATGGCCTGCGAATTTATAACATTTGCTCTTCAATTTCATTCAATACCCCTTTAATTGTCGTCCAATTAGATCTGATTTGATGTCCATAAATCCAACCAAGGTGTCATCATCTCAATCAACATTTTTCCCGACCAATTAGTCCAACTTGAATCCCCAAAAATGCGATCAAACGGTCCTTGAACTTTCCCGATCCAAAATAACCTTACTTTGGATTTTTCGCCGAAAATCTCAATTTGCAGAAAAATCTTCGGAGGATAAGTCGACATTCCTAAAATGACTCATGACATGACAAAACTTCCAATTTCTGAAATTAGGTTCAATTTTGTGGTTAATTTTAATCTGGCGCGATTTTAGCGCGTCCTAACCTACTAGGTAGCTTTTATGAACTTTTTAATGCTTTTGACCCAAAGTCGATTATTTTCGAGCCACAATGTACATCTTCGACACATTGTCGACTCTTGGTTGTCGTGAAAATTTTGAGTTTTCAAATGCAAACACAGGGTACCAAAATGACAGAGAAATCGCTCTAATGCCTATCGACAAGAATTATGCAATTAGATTGAATCACCCACACTTAAATCACATACCTTTGTCGAGTCGACCTATCTCCAATCTCTAATCGTTCAGTGCCATAATAACCCTTGCATATTAGCATGGTCGAGCAGTCGAATCCTGGTCGAATTCTCAAGTGTATTGCGTTTAGATTCCTTAACGGTTTCACCTAATAGGCTAGTTATCTCGTAAGTGGCCAACTTAAAGAAAATAACCATAGGAGCATCGATGAATGACCCAACTCATTCAATTGAAAACATAATTGGAAAATCATGATGTCACTCCGTGTCTCTTAGGTTCTAGGTTAACCTTGAACCTTGTCTCTTAGGGTATGTCATCCTTAAACCTTGTCTCTTAGGTCCTAGGTCATCCTTAAACCTTGTCTCTTAGGTTCTAGGTCATCCTTAAACCTTATCTTTAGCTTATAGGTTATCATTAAACCTTTTCTCTTAGGTTCTAGGTTATCCTTAAATCCTTGTCTCTTAGGTTCTAGATTATTCTTAAACCTTGTCTTTTAAGTTTTAGGTGATCATTGAATCTTGTCTTTAGGTTAGTGGTTATCCTTAAACCAAACATTTTTCATTTAATAATTTCATTTCCTTCATTCCATTCCATGAAAGAGAGAGAGAGACAGAGTGAATAAACCTCAACAAGAGTTCAGATACCCTGATAAGCAAAGGTAAGTGTCAAGTACGTTCCTAACCAAATATATTTGCTTTTGTCTTTTTCTATTTTCAAAGTGGAATCGACTAAAAATTACAAGTATCAATTTTTTCTTTGAGTGGAACTTCTTCGAATTTCCACTCAAAAAGGGTATCGACACCAGGATTTTTAGTCAACGCATCATTAAAAGGTAAAAAATCGAGATTTAGATTTACGATCACAACGGAGCCCTATCTCTCGACCAAAAAGTATCGTTTTCCATTTCTTTCTTTTGTATTGTCGTTTTTAAGCAATTTTTAAGTCATCTTCAAGAAAAACACGAAAAGTCAAACGGTTGACTTTCATGTTGACTTTTTGGTCAACCCTTTGACCGAAAGTCAACCCCGGGTTAAGAATTGACTTTTTACCCAAAAAGTAAAACCTTTGACCAAAAAAATATAAAATAAAAAAAAAATACATTTCTTTTAATACCAATTTCACTTTTGTATCAAAAATTTGACAAAATTCATTTAAGAACTTTGATTTCTGAATTTTTCAGTTTTAGGTTCTAAATCAACCAAAAATAAAATTACTTTTATAACTTATGAATGAATGATTGTTTCTCACTCATTTTCTTAAGATAAGCCCAAGCTCAAGATCAATTTTGCGAAATTCACACAAAAACTCATCAACTTGAAGAATTTTATCCTCCCAAGCATTACAAAATCAAACAATTAAGCTTCAATCGACGATATACAAATTGACCCATTTATGGCTATGGTTTAATTTCATTAATCTACGTCCAATTTTAATATTAGGCCTAGATCCATTTTTTACCTAAGCTCAAGCACTTCAATTCAAGGTCAATTTGAATGTGGTAAGTGATCGACGTATGTATAGCTCATTAGGTAGGGCAATTATGACACTAATTGAGTTCAATTTTGCCCATTGAATTGCAAATTTTACCATTTTAGCCCTTTAAGCCCAATTCAAAGCACCCATGGTTTCGACTCGTTTTTTTCCACGATAATAATTCAATTAAGTCAATAAAAGACCCCTTGCTTAAATTGTTTACCCATAAGGGTCCTAAGTGGACAAAATAGTAGGAACCGGACCAAACTGGTCAAGAACCGATCAAAATCCAGCCGAACCGAACTGAACCGGTCTAGCCGGTTTAGGCCCTTCTAGCCGGTTCTTGGCCTCCAGCCATCGGTTCTGGAACTCTCTCAATCACAATTTCACTTCTACACCTTTAATTTCCCAAAATTTTACAAATCTGTCCTCGAATTTTTCAAATTGCAAATTAACCCCAGAATTAGACATTTTGACGCAATTCTCGATTTCGGCTTGCTTTTTTGCAAGTCAAACCCACTAGATCAATTACCCGGCACCTCAAGATCATAATGGAGCCTTTAAAATGGATTTTTGACCGTTGGATCGAGATTTTGGCCGTCGGGTCGAACAGACGACCAAAACCCGTCGGCTAAAATCACTTAATGTGGGGGTATATTAATGAAATCTCTTCTATTTTTAGCTTAGGGGTTCATTTTATATGAAAATTTTCTCCCTCCAAAATCCTGCCCAAACAAATCACTGTCTGTCTGTCTATCTATCCATCTGTCTGTCTCTCTCTCTAAGTTTTGCTTCATCTCTTGAACCAGTCTTGTTCTAGGCTTGAACTGCTAGTTGCTAGAGCTCTCAAGCCTTCAAGTTGCTGATGATTTGTAGTAGCAGAGGTCTTTGACCTTGTTATGGACAGAGGAGGTTAGATTGGTGGCCGAATCTTCCCCGGTGGCCCAATCTTCACCGGCGAGTCAAGGCCGATTCATTTTGGACCGATTCTTCCTTATTTCCTTGAGCCAGTGGTTTAATTAATCTCGATCCGAGCCGTAGTGACTTGATTTACATTATTGGAATCCCGATTGTGATCCAGTAGCTTGATCCGATCGATTGTGATTAGAATCCACGAAAATCACAACGAATGTAACGATTCGAAACTTGAATTCGATAAAGCGAGATTGAGTTAGTCGACCGGGGTTAGGATTCAAGATTAAGAGCTTTTACATGCTTAAGATCGATGAGTAAGAATGTTGCAAGATTTGTTGATGATTTGAATGATGATTGTGATTTGGAGCCTAATCTGTGATTTTCGAAGGCCTTTACATAGGTCACTGTTTTGGCTAAAACGAGATCCGAAACGACCTCATTTCATCTTAAATCCTCTTATAATTAGATAATAGACATCCCGAGCTTCGAAATGATAGGTTGTATGCTTTAATCAAGCATAATTTGACCCTCCAAAAATGCCGCCGTATATTAAAAATTCTGCAGTAGTTTAGGTATTTTTCAGTTCTGATCCTGTTCCGCGTTCTAGCTTTCTGATTTTTGTGCCGACTTTCATAATATTTTTTTGACAAAATTTTCTTCAAGATTTTTGTTCCAAATAATCTCTTTCATCTTCTATATATATTTATGATTTTTGGATGTGTTCAGCTAGGTCAAATCTACTTAGATCTAGGCTTAGGTCAATCTGTTCCATATCGATCTCTGATTTTGCTATTTTTGTGCTGATTTTTGTGTTGATTTTTGGAAGAATTTTCCATCATGAAAGTTTCTCATACAGGTGTTTTACATGTTCCGTATTGTTTTTAAAATTTTTAGATATGGTTAGCTAGGTCAAAATTGCTTAGATCTGAAGATAGGTTAGTCTGTCCTGTATTGGTCCGAGATTTGTTTTGATGAAATTGAGTCCACAAATGCACCTATTTGGTCTCAAATCCTTCATGAGATTTGAAATATATGATATATATGTTCAATTGATGCATGTTTTGTAAGGTTTTTACATTGGCAAAGTGAGTCAATTGCATGCATTAGAGTAAAAGGTATTGTAGCAACATGTGTTGGACATATAGTTTGCCTATTTTGCCATTTTTTCCATGATTTATATGATCTTAATTGAGTTTTGATCTTTTAACAAAATATATTCATCATTGTATGCTCTGTATGTGAGATTTTTAGTAGGATTTATGCATATCTTGAGGATAGCTGAAATAATGCTTGTTCTGTAAACTTAATGCTGAAATGAAACATTGTCATATGTTTACATTTCCATGCTTGTTTGAGTCATCTAAGGATCAAATTTTATGATCATGCCTTCTTGATGATTGAACCGCATATTACAAGGTTTGCATACGTATTTAGATCATGTCATTTGAGTTTCATCTTACACATTAAATTATCTCACAAAAAGTGCTCATCACACTTAGAATTTCCAAGCATATCATTAGGAATCATAAATCACCTCATAATGTCATTTCAATTGTATGACATTTTCCATGCCAACTTAGGATTAGTTGATTATCCAAACTTTTCATCGCATTCAATCCTAAGTCTCATATGATTTCTTCCTGTCGTTTGTGCATTCTTTGAGTGATTTTAAGTTTTTCTAATGAATGCTTATGTTCTATTTTTTTTTTTTTTAATTACTACTATGAACACTTTTAGAGATCGTGATTTCATGATACAAAATTGAACTAGTTTTGACTCGAGCTCTTCTAGGAAGATATTGGACACACTCAGAAGTTTCTAGTGTCATTGATTTCATGTCAATTGCTCATCGTTTGGACTATTTTCCATTTTTCAAAGCTAAACTACAATCTGGAAAATGGATCAAATTCGGACCCCTATTTTAACCCCTGTTTGGATAAACCATCGATAATTTTGTTCCATTTTTTCTATTTGAAATCTGAACTTGGCCTCTGAATGAACTTGCTTTTCATCATGTTGGCTATGTTGTATATAAATTTGATAATTTTTAGACATTTTTTGATAGGACAAATCCTTGTAACATTAGCTAAATGTCCTGTTATTTTGGCAAATATCTGATGTGCTGTTGCTTGTTGTCCGATTTTTGTAAATTCATGTATAGCTCTTTCAAGAAAAATTTCTTCATGAAAGTTGTTCATTATCATGTCTTACATATTAGAAATTTTTTTAATAGTTAGATTGTTAATAAGTATTACTCAAATTTGCTGTCCTTACGTGCTTGTTCTGAAATTTCCTGATATAAACATGATTGTGATTGTTTAGTTATACTTTTAAGACTAGTTTGTGCATGAAATTAGGTCACATCATCTCATGAAAATTGTTTTAAATGCTTTGATTTTTGTTGTTAAACAATCGGCCTTTTCAAATTGCATCTTTAAACAATCGGTACATGTGATGTTTCTAAAAAGAAAACAATTTTTGAAAAAAAATTTCTCCAAAACTCAATTTGGCTTGAGGAAAAATCATGGTTTGGACCATATTCAAAATGCCTACAATGCTTGTGAGTGCATTTATGCGAGCCCCGGGCAAGTCTTGGCAATTGAATGTGTTCCATAACCTAGATATTTCTTAATCCTAAATATTTGCAAACCTTTTTAAAATCCTATTTTGAAATCGTTAAGGTCACAGTTTAAATTGTATTCAAAATGCTTACGATACTTGTGAGTGCTTTTATGTGAGCCCCGGGCTAGCCTTGGCAAATGAATGCCTTTCATAGCTGAGATGTCACTTTGTCTCAAAACTTCTCATGAATGATTTTGAAATATTTTTTGAAATATCACATGCAACCCTCATACATATAATCCCATCATGCACTAGAAATTGTCTGTGTTTGTGATTGACGCATGCCCTTGGTAATAAGTGACCCATCGACGATTCACTTTCTAATTTGATTGGTTGAGAAATAAGGTTCAAAAGACCTGCATGCATGTTTAAATTTTTGTAATGCATGTGACTTTTAGATGAATAGTAGGGTTGATGTATGATATCGAGGGAAACCCTGGGATCACATAGATTGCTTGATTATGAGACTTATAAGCGTTATTGGCCATGCAAGAATACAATTGGTCAACAATTGCTATAATTCATAAAAAAAATGGATTGGGTAGGTGTCTTGGTGGGACCCTCGCATGAAAGACAAAGGCCAAACTTGAGGCCCCCAAAAATTTGACTTTCGTATTGCATTTCCTAAATGATTGATCTC
This sequence comes from Eucalyptus globulus, assembly GCA_014182545.1. Taxonomy (NCBI): domain Eukaryota; kingdom Viridiplantae; phylum Streptophyta; class Magnoliopsida; order Myrtales; family Myrtaceae; genus Eucalyptus; species Eucalyptus globulus. Next base: position 25,967 of record JABKBK010000022.1, read on the forward strand.
AACATGATGTATTGTTTTGATGTGTATACTTGTTTCTTTCCATTGTATGCACTTAGTTATAAGTTTCTTATATTAGGTTTAGATTAGGACCCCGAAAATGGAGAAAGTGTGAAGACAGTGGAGGTTAATGTCCATTCCGATCATTACCATGTACTATTCGTTTCCCCAACATATGTCTCTGGTTCCATTTGTTGTATAAAGTCCGATGAGTTGCAGGTTTTCTCTCCTTCTCTTATCTTTTTTTCAATTGTGTTTCTCTTTTATATTTTTTAGAATTGCATGGTAGATTTACTGATTTCCTTGATTGTTTACTTACTATCTTGTAATTTCAATTCCATTGATTGTTTCCTTTTTTATTTTTCTTGAAATAGAATAGAATGAAAAAGACCAACCATGCATGATCGCTTAGTTTAGGAAAAATGATCCCAAAAATGTAAAAAGAAAACACATGGACATGTTAGGAAAATGCAACATATTGTTTAGGTACCAAAAGGGCGCTAACAGAAATACTAGTGTAACCTAAGTCCCCAAACCAAGATATTTGGTTTCGTAGGAATCGAGGGAATACTCCCGACCCTCGATTGGGTTTTCTAGCCAACCCCTAAAATGAGGCTAGTGACAACTCCCTTCTTATTTTTAGGTTGTCATAAATAACTAGACCACATAAATAAACCCATCGCGCGGTGTATGAGTTTCAAAGAAACTCACCATGGTTTAGCATACTCGAAATGGAAGTAACCCAAACGATGAAATGATGCCATCCTTATAGGCGAGGTGTACTGCCGAGAGGGCTACCATGGTAAAGGTATCCTTAAATCCGATATCCACACTTGACCCCTTCTTCTAAGGTGTGTTGCCCGTATGGGTATGGATCGTGACACTCCACTGTCACGAGAGGTACGAGCTTGGGAGAGCTCATGATATCGTGGAGGGAGCTCACAATATTGTGGGGGGAACTCATGAAAGGCTTGATCTGAAAGGCGAGGTAATGACATCTTTTGTAATGTGAGTCGTGACGGAACTCTCGCGATCAAGGGCCTGTTTAGTTCAGCTTTGCGAAAATGCAAATGCCTTTGAGTTAAAGGGGTTTTTGGGAAAGAAAATAGCGTTTGGTAAATTGTAGTTTTGAAGTGCATTGTGAAAGGTCTTTAGTTTAAACACCATTTGGTAAAAAATACATTTTGTAAAGGACTTTTGCTAACTTTTATATATATAAATTTTTTTTTAATTTTTTTTAATGTAGCCACCGATGGCTAGGTGACAAGATCTGGCAACTGACGGCCAATCTCTAGCGGCTAGATCTAGCCTCCGGACAACCTCACCCAAGGTGTGGCGACCTCAGGTAGGGGTCGCCTGGGTTCACGCAACCCAAGCAACGATTGCTTGTTGCTGCAGGCTCTTAGGCAACACTTGGGGTTCGCGACCTAGGCGATAGTCGCCTTGGTCATGAACCCCAAGCGTCATCTCGTCGACACCTAAATTTTTGCCCAAAAATCATTTCCGAAAAAATGGGAACTTGTTTTTCCCAAAAAATATTTCATATCAAATTTTTTCATATAAATTATCTTGGTGTTTAATATAGTTTTTTTTTTTAATGGAAGAGTTTTTTACTAAAAAAACGGGACAAAAAATTTTAAAAAGTGGAAATTTTTTTGAAAAACGAAAAAAAAAAGAGGAAGTTGGGGCCAATGATCTAAATGTGACTAGCCAAGCCCAGGAGGTCGATTGGAATTCAAATGGCAAGTTGGGTCCAAAATGCAATTTTCAAAAGTTGAGGGACCAATTCGCAAATTTTGCAAAATTTGTGCCTGAGCCCTTAAATCATCATCTTGGCCCCCAATTAAGTCAAAATTGAACTTGGTTCAGGTCTAATTAATTGAATCAGGCAAAAAGGACCAAATTGCATTGAATTTGGCATTCACGGGCAAGAAAATGGCCAACTTTGAGGGAGTTCCTTGCAAAATTGGGTGGAGACAATTGTGAAAAATGATCAAGATCTTAAACAACTATACATGATCTTCCTAATTGATAAAAAACTATAGACAATTTGATGGATTAAAGCACTCAAATCAGCAACCAAAACTCAACGAGTTGGTCTCAATTCGGAGTTGCTGAGTAAGCAACTTGGTGGCCCCACCATATCCTCCTCAGCTGCCCAACTAGCCCGATCTCTACACGTGATGGAAGACCATTATTGTTACTGCAAGTGGACAAACATCGGTTGGGGATAAACTGTTGAAGGCATGGGAAAATCGTACCAAATCCGCACACTCAACAGCTGCAAAAGTTGAAATTTGGCTAAGTCAAAAAGTGGATGCACTAGCTCAGTTGGTAGGCTTCGAAGTGTTGAGCTCAGTTGATCACGAGGGAGGGAAAGCGAGTGTTTTTGAGAAAATTGAGAGACAAATGAGGAAAATCTTGACTTTTTCCCCAAACTAGAATACATATAGTTTGGTTTGGTGTCAAGTTTTCGAACAAAAGAGGTCTTGAAGTCTAATTTTAGAGGTCAACGAAAATCTTCGTTATCAATTATTTTTTCTGCATATCTCATTTCTAGTTTGAAAGAGCCAACATCCACGTGCCCTCCGAGGATAATTTCTTGGTTTCCTCGACCAAGAACCACTTGTAAAAGAAACTATGAAGCAAGGTAAATATCCTAGATGTATTTTTGTTTGAGTTTGAACATGTTTCAAACATGAAAAATCAAGAGGAAAACCGGTTCAGAAAACTGATTTTTGAGGCAAGAATTTTTTGAGGTGTTGAAACCTCTTCAAGAGCCTTGCATGTTTGATTTGTTATATCGATTTTCATGCACTACTTGTCTTCATCAACTTGATGAATGTTATATTGGAGTACCAATAATCCCGAGGTAGCTTGGCTTGGTCTTTAAATCTCCGAGTAAACCATGAAATCGTCCACGACTTGAGCCAAAACCAAGCCCATCCATATTGACTCATCGCTGGTCAGTGTGGACCATGCATATATGCTTCTTAAAGAGGTCGTTTCGACGTGTTTGATTAATCATTCTCTGTGATGTTTGTTGCATTTGAAAGTTCATGTTACCTAGTGTCACTCGGATCAAGTAATATTTTCCTTAGATCTTATGTGATGAGTGCCGGGGTTTGAATATGGGTATACAATCTGTTTGCTTGACTTGGGTTCAAACCCAAATTTATAAAATCAGCTCAAACCATATATTTAAGACCAATTTCAGCTTGGTTGTTGCGTGTTTTAAGCTATGATTTCTATTTAATATTGCTCTTTGCATGTGATAGTATAACCTTGATACTTTAGTTTCACATGAAATTGCTTATAGGTTGAGATTGAAGGCTGCAAACATGGCCCAGAGAAGCTGTTTTGTGGTGATTTGATGCACGCCAAGTGTTTGATGAAATGCGCAAACCAAGTTTCAACCTTGAAATGGTCAATTTAAGCTTGATTATTATGATATTCATGTGGTGTGTTGTTCAATGTTAGCATATATTGGTTTAGGGAATTATTATTATTATTTTAAAAATAATAATAGAATAAAATATCCAAAATTTCAAATATATATATATATATATATATATAAGTGATAGATGGTATCAAATTAAGGCAAAAATGACATCTATGAAATTTTCTTAATTTTAGAAGGTCATTTTTTCTAATTTAATGCTATTTTGATATTTTATAATCATTTTTGTAAATAATCCATTTTGTGTAGATTAAAATTATTTAGAGTAATTTCATCCATATTTGAGTTCTTATTTTGCTAATGGGGGTCCTGTCCCGAGGCGTGATAATAAGGCAATGTAATATTATTTGCCTAACTTGTATCGGGTTTTCCTTTTCCGCATTTATTTTCAAGTCATTTCAATTTCTTAGATATTTACTTACGCACCACTTTTCATTAATTTGAGTGTGAATTTCTCTTCTAAATTATGTTAGTATTTCTAGACATTAAGAAAAACAAACTTACAAAAACATTTGCATGGATGCTTAGCGGTTTTATAAGGATTATAATTTATAATCAATATTTGGTGGCCATTTAGATAAACAACCTTCTAAGATAGTGGTACTGCAAGGGCACTAATAGAAACATTGGCGTAAACAAGTCCCCGGTCCTAGAAATCTCTGGTTGCTTAGGAATCGAGACAACACTCCCGCATCTTGATTGGTTTCTAGTAGAACCTAATAGACTAGTGGCGACTCCTACAAATACATAGGTTGTTAAGAACTAAAATGCAAAATCCAACATTGCTAAAATGTATGGGCTTGGGAGAGCCCGCGCTTAATCCAAGGCCCTTGGTTTGCCTCTTTAGGCAAATAGCCCTAAACCTTCTTTCTTTTCTCCTAGATGGAAGAAGAGAGGTCACGACACCGTCGCCTTGGTTGCAAAACCCAGGCATTGCATGAGGTTCGGCGTCCTCAAGCCTCTGTCAACTAGGTCGCACGAACCTAGGCGACCACCACTTGAGGTCACGCGATTGTCGCCTGGGTCACACAACACTTGAGGTCGCGCGATCGTCGCCTGGGTTGTGCAACCTTAGCCGCCAATCATCGGGTGGCCGTAACCCACAGGCGGCGATTGCCGGCGTAGGCCACTCCTTAGCCGGTGGTCATCAGCCTCCATTCATTTCTCCAAAGAAAATGAACAGAACTGGGAAGAAGATGAATAGTACCAGGACTTGCATTGCGAAGATGCAAATTCCCAAAGTACCTCGAGAGCTACATTGGACTAAAGGCCATTAGAGCCATTTGGAGATGCAATTGCATCTTGCCAAAGTCGTCCAAAAAATCGAACCAAACGTGTTTGCATTTGGCCAAAGGACTTTAAAGTCCCAAAGCCCATTCCTAAAGCCGAACCAAACGGGGCCTAAGTATCCCTAAACTTGACCTTTCGCCATTTTCTCTCCTCATGATGATGAGGGATTCATGGGTGGCGAGATCAGGTCGCGATAGTACATACCATAGCATACAAAATACTACCACGACATTAGAATAAGGAACACATGACATATGCTCCTCCTCGTCATCAGTCTATGATGATAATTTATCTGAAAGTTTAAAGTGCTTCGCTAGAGGTGTACTTATAGATTTCACCAACTACATATTAAAACATGCCATGATCTTCTCAATATATTTCTTTTGAGATAGACGTATAATTCCTACAGCCTTGTCATGCAAATTCTTGTGCGGTGTCTCACAATCCCTTCTTTCTCATAAAACTCGGTAAAATCTTTACCACAAAACTCCATGTTATTATCAGCTCTCAGGCACTTAATTTGTTTATCCGACTACTTCTTCATCAATGCCTTAAATTTCTTGAATCGATCGAACACTTCATATTTGTGCCTCAAAAAGTATACACATACCTTCTTCAAATAATTGTTGATAAATGTTAGCATATATTGGACACCTCCTTTCGAAGGAACTGAAGACAGGCCCTAGATGTTTTAATGAATGTATTCAACTGATCATTTGGTCAAATGAATAGCTATAGTAAACTTAACACGGCACTACTTCCCAATGATGTAATGCTCACATAAGTCCATCTTCCATGTTTTTTGACCCTTCAACAACTCACTTTCACTCATCATTGTCATACCTACCTCACTCGTGTGCCCTAAACGCATATGCCAAAACTGAGTCAAGTTAGAGTCTAACTCACCTGATAAAACTGCAGCAATTTCGGTCACGATCTATCCTAGATGATAGAGAATATTCACTTTCTTCCCCTTCATCACTGTCATGGCACCTTGAGAGATCTTCAGCACTCCACCTTCAACAGTGTACCTACACCCGATGTGATAGCCTGATTTTTTATTCTATTTTTGACTAAATGAAATGGACTTTTCATCGACGCGCCTATAGTCTTTTTCTCTAAGCTGATCACTCACGAGATAACTAATCTATCAAGTAAAGCCATTAAGGAATCTAAACGCGACCGACTTGAGAATTCGATGATCGACCGTGCTAATCTGCAAGGGTCAATACGGCACTATAAAAATTGATCAGAGATCAGAGATAGGTTGATTCGACAAAGGCATGTAATTAAAGTGTGAGTAATTCGACCTAATTACAAAATTCATGTTAAACGGCACTAGACCAATTTTTCTATCGTTTTTGTACCCTATTCCCGTTTTTAAAACCTCGAGATTTTCACGATAATCAAGAGTTGCCTATGAGTCGAAGATGCACAATGTGGACCGAAAATAATCGACCATAGGTGAATTGCGCTAAAAATTCCTAAAAGCTACACAGTAGGTTATGTCACGCTAAAATCACGTCCGACTGAAATTAACCATGAAATTGAATTCGGTTTCGGGAATTGGACGTTTGAGCATGTCACAATTCATTTATAAGACATCGTCTCGTCTTTCGGAAAAAATTCCATCAAGTTCGGCATTTTTCGAAAAAATCGCATTCCGGATAAAATGGAAAATGAAAGTGAATTTGGATGGGACAAGAAATTGCCATTTCTTTTTTGCTATCCAAGATTAGTGATTCGCAAGAATTATGTGCAAGAAAGAATTTTGGGGGACCAAGGGATTGGCATGAAGACTTTTAGGGACCAAGAATAATGAAATTAGATATTTCTTATTGACTTTCAAGGTTCTTGCCCCCTCCTTGCCCATCCTTTAGCTTCCCCAACCGAGCATCCCCTCCTACGCACGACAGCCCGACTACTTCCCCCTTAATGGCTCCTGCTTTCTTTTCATTTCCCTCCTCTCTTCTTCTTCGTGTGAATTTCCCTCTCCATTTCTTCTCTTCTTCAGCCCAGCCCAGCCCAGCGACAACAATCACACACTCATTCCTCTCCTAACGACAACACTTCCACTCGTTAGTCCCCCACTTCGTTGCCGCACGCCCACACTAGAATTTCTTCATCTGCCACCTACATGCCATCAACGGTCCAGTCTCCATCTCCAATGTCCCCATCCCTCACAAATTTAGCCCACCTTCCACCGAGTCAACTCCAATGAAACACCCTCACGTTAACTCCATTCCCTCATCTATTTCCTTCATGGCCTAGCCCAGTCCAGTGTCCACCACCGAGCAGCCTCACCAACGCCACCAATGACTCCACTCAACCTCACGCCCGCTTCACCATCTTCAGCCTTGTCCCAAGCAGCCAACCAGTCCACTTTAGCCTTCAATCTAGCATCCATCCCGCAACTAAACCAAGCCCGCAACTAACCATTGAGCAGAAACTATTTTTCAACTCAAGTAGGCAGTTTGTTGGCTATTTTCAGCCCGGTCCAAGCATCCTTTGGCATCGCCATTGACTCAAGCCTTGCTCGTCATCGCCGTGAACCGGTTTATTTACTAATCCGGTGAGTTTATGTTCTAAACTCTAATTAGGATGGTAATTATGCTTATAAATGGATTAGTGGGTTAATTAGTGACTTAATTAAGCTAATTATGATTAGTGATATTAGTTTTTGTAACTGGGTTGATTAGAATTATTTAGTCTAGTATAGTTAGTATTAGATGGCTAGTTACTTAGATTAGTTAGCATATTAGGTTATGTAGCAAGTTCTGTTAGGTTAATTTAATTAGTCAAATTAGGAGGATTATGTTAGCTTATGTACATTTAATTAAGTAGTATAATTTAGTTATTTTGCAATTTATTTTAATTATTTGGTAATTTATTTAAATATTTAATATTTTCCGAAAATTATATCGAGATAACCAGTCATTAGAATTTCGTGCTAATTATCGTGGTCTATTTAGTTTGTGCAATTGATTGTTAGATTGTGCAATTGAGTGATGATTGTTGATTTTTGATTTATTATATCAAAATTATGGATTTTTGGTATTTAATCAGAAAATACTGGGTGTCGGTTTTTGATGCCAAATGCTTTTAAGTACTAAATCAAATAGTGAGATTTTTAAAAGTGAGAATATCACATTTTATAGATCAAGCTAACCGTGTACCCACACGCAATTATTTTACCGGGTGTTTTTAATATGAAGAAAATAGGCCAAGTACATTATTTTAATTGAGGCATTTGAGTGCAAAGCATGATGTCTTTCGTCGGGATTGGATATGCATGGGATCTCTTTGAGAACCTGTCACGAGCTTTTGAGCTGGAAGGTGCTCCTTCTATACTGCCCCATGTCAACGAATGCCGGTCGCAGTGGAGGCTGGACCGATGCTCCTTCGGGAATGCCATCTAGCGAGAGAGCGGGCGTGCAAGTGTGAGCCACAAGGGTGGAAGAGGAGGATCGCCTTCCACCGTGTCCGAGCTGCCGCCGTCAACGCCGTCGATCCCCTTCGCCGATTGAGCTGCGTTCGAAGTTCCGAGTTTCAATTTGGTTTGTTGATCAAGCTAAGAGTTGAGGCAAGTGAAAGTTCATTGACCTATGTGTTGCATGCTGCAATTTTATGGTGAAATGTTGGTAGATGTGAAAGAAAAATGCATAAGAGGAAGCTACATGTAGATTTTTGGATGATAGAGATGAAGATTGAATGCTGAAATGTGGTGGATTGAAAGTGATATTGATGTTTTGTGTTGGATTGAACTAAATGAGTAATAGATTGAAGCTACCAGTCATTGCATGTGGTATTTGGGTCTTGCATGTTTCGAAAATTGAGTGCGAGATGGCGGTGTGGATCGAGCAAGGTAAGGAAAGGGTTGCCGAGGGAAAGGATTTGGTATATGTTGAGATGAGTGAATTAAGGAATGAACATAAGCTCTTAGCTGAGCTGTGGGAGGGTTTCTCTATTAATAAGATCTTGTTGAAAGTGTTCTTAGATGCTGTCGAAGGGACTTAAAGGGTTGTAAGATGGATTGGTAGAGAAACAAATGACTTGATTGAATTAGGAATGAAGAAAATTGTATGTGACGGCTCTGTTTTGGAGAAAGTTAGATGGAAAGTCCTTTTAATTGTATCGCTTTGATTTATAATGATGAAAATAAGGAAAGAAAGCATTTTATTTAAAGATTACATCCATTAGATGGAGTTTGACATCTAGCTATAGCCATATGAATGTGAAAACATGAAGATAGGAGTAAATCTATTGAAACTACTACTCTGTTTTGTAGAGAATAGTTTGACCTTTGATGATTCTGTGAATTTTCTGTAATTTTATAGATAGAATTTGACTTCAAACCCTTAGTGAAAGTTGTAGGATGTGAAAGTTGTAGGAAATATCCTTTGGAATAACATATCAAAATTTGAGAACAAATGGACAAGATTTAGTTGGTGAAACAAATTTTCTTCTGTAGGTACTGAATCTGAAAGTTACTGCAGAATTTTGAAGGAAACAGCAAAATATTACTCTTTATACACAACGAATTTGACTTAGTGTACTGCACAAAATTTCTTCCTTTTGGTATCATCTATAACATATCAAAATTTCAGAATTTTCTGAGTTCATTTGGGAATTATTTCGAAATTTTTACCATAACTGTGCCTTTTTAATGATTAAGCTGTTTTCTTTTGAATTTGCACAAATTGCCCCAAAGATGAATATATCTTGAATTGTTATGTGACATGATGATACTGGCATTGGCATGTTATGCAATATTGAGATTTGATGAAGGATTCTTGGAACATCTTGTTATTGCATTGAAAGGTGTTTTTGGAAATTAAGATGTTAATTGTTGCTGTTGGACCCTCGGGTCAACGATGCCCTAGGAGTCGGGATGCCCAAATGATCGAATGAGTTGATGCCTTGTGGATGCCCGATGGCCCTAAGTGGCTGAATGTCATAGGTCTTTCCTCGGGAGCTTTGAGATGCCCGGTTGTATGCTAGTTGGTACATAAATCCGAAGGGTTGGGGTAACCATTCTCATGGTGAGCCTTGAAGGGTTTTTCCTCGTGATGCCATGTGGGGTACGAGATGCCTGGAGGCATGATATGCTCTAAATGCCCGATGGCCATAGGTGGCGGAATGCCGGAGGCTTTCGTGATGCCACGGTGGATGCGAATGCCCAGTGGGACACAAACATTGGTCCTCCGGGGGATGAAACCTTTTTAATGGTAAAATGGATGATTCTTCTATATGTGTGTTGGTCTAGTTATAGGACTAATTTTTATGGCATGGAATGGGACATGTCATTGCATTTTGGCCCTATGATCGAGACTTGTGTAAATGGACATGATGTATTTGATCCATTGAAACTGCATTTGCCATTGCGTTGAAGAATTTCATGATTTTGATGCATGCTTATTCTTGAAATACTTGTTTCTATCTATCTTGCATGAATCTGGATATTGATGGTAATGCTTGATATAGTTTGATGAATCTTTTACTGCTGAGTGGCTGTACTCACCCCGTTTAGGAACTAACATTTCATATTAAAAGATGCCTCTACTACCTGTCACTCGTGGTACTTTTTACGATGTCACAGTCGACGTTGAGTGCATGTGTTCAGAGCACACTCATCTAGGGATTTGAGGATTGATTTTCATCCGAGTACGGGTTCTACTCATGTATGACGTCGGTTTACTTGATGTCCCCATGGTTCAAGAGTTTCTTTCGGTACACGTTCGTCGTGATGGGATCATGCTAGGGATGTTGCCGCTGCCGCTAGCCGATGGATCGGGCTGGGTGTGATCGTGTGTGACAGGTAGCAGATGAAACTTTTTGGATTGCCGGCACTGTCTAATAGACTTTTGTATAGGGTTGAATGGGAAGGAAAGAAAAGGGAGTCAGTTATCTTTTGAGTATGTAGCCGGGTATAGAAAACCATGGCAAATTTTGGTGTACCGACTTATGATGTCTATTAAGCTTATGTAAATAAAAGTGCTCAGCTTTATCTTATAAAATTGTCTAGTGGGTGTGCATCATTTCAAATTTTTTGAGATAGGGAGATGTGACATCGCTTCCGCTATACATTTATATGTTGCGCAGGGACCGTTTGAAAATTATAAACCCCCAGGATTGTTAGATCTTCAGGTCAAGTAAGGGAGAGGTAAGCGCACTGTGGCGACCCCAACGGATCGGGGGCTGTTCGAGGGGTGCCACATCATTGCTCATCACCACTGTAGCGACCTGTGACCCAGCTTTCGCTAGCTAGTCACCGATGCCGTGCCTCCCTGCTGCTACTACTACCTAGCCCTCGTCAGAGCTCCGACGTCGGCTGTCTCCCTCGCTTGTGTCTACCCCTATCGACGCCGCTGTCCTCCCCCTTAGGTAGTTTATTTTTATTTTTTTATTCTTATTTTTCACTTATTTTATGTTATCTTATTTTATTTATTTTGTTATTATTATTCAAATCAAAATATTGAAATGTGATGCTCATTTTACGAATATTTTAGACATTATCCACAGGGTTTTGCCCAAAATTATTATAATTATTAATTTGATCTGTAAGATGTCGAATCATTTTTTTGATTATATTAATTTTTAGGTATTTTGATAGTATTTTAATTGTTAAATCATTATAATTATTAATTTGATCCGTAAGACTTGGGATTAGATTTTTAATTATTTTGAACCCTTTTTTATATATCGGGATGTTTAGGGAAGAGTAATCGTTAATTTAACCCATGAGACAACATGTTATTTTTTCGATTATTTTAATCCTTTATTTGGTGGATGTCTTGATTAGTTTAGATGTAATTTCACAGTTGCTTGTCTTGGAAAAAAAAACACTAAAAAAAAAAAAAATAAAATTCAAAAGATTAAATCTTGCATGGGAATGTGAAGGTTTAGTAAATTAGGGTTGCATTCTAAATTTGCACGTTTAGATGATTTTTGAAATAATTAGGGTCGGATCAGAATAACCTTTTAAAATGAGATCTTAGATCATGTTTGTACATTTTAGTAATTTCATTTTCTTAGAAGAATATTTTTCTAAGATAGGATAGGGTTTAAGTCAAATTCATCCCTAAAATAAATTGAGAAATTATTCATTTTAGATAGTTTAATTAGGGCTTTTACGAATTTTGAATTTAAAAAATGCAAAAATATTAAGTGCATGTTAATTAGTTTGCATGTTAGGTTAATTTAATTAGAGATAGTTTGCTAGCAAAATTAAAATTAGGTCATGTAGTTAAAGTGCATGTTTTAATGTTTAGACAAAAGAAAATCCAAAAGAAATATTTGCTTTAGTATGTGGAATTCATTTGGTGCAATTTATTTACTCAATGTTTAATAATGATTAAGCATCTGTGTGATTGCCCCATTGCATGATAGTAATTTAGGTTAAGATAAATCCAAGCTGCCTATAAAGACATTTTTGAAAATTAAAAAGAAATGGTACCGAAAGGGCATTAGAGAAATCTAGTGTAATCAAGTCCCCGTACCCTTAGTCTCTGGTTCGTAGAAGTAAAATAATTCTCTAATTATTTTACTTAGGTGTCTAATTGACCTACCATAAACTGATTAGTGGTGAGTCTCTTTTGCATACTAGATATTTGAACCGAAGTCGCGAATTGGTATGGTCTTGGAGAGCCCGAGTTAAGTTAGACTTCGTAGTCCATTAGCCCAATTTTAGGTGGTGCACCCAAAATTTAGGTTGCGACAGCTTGGCGACTTCGCTGGAGACTTGTGTTAAAACACTTAGTGGACTCAGGTACGTCCACTAACATTTCTAGGTACGTCCCTAACATTTCTAGGTACGTCCACTAACATTTCTTCTTTAAAAAAAAATATATATATATATATATATATATATATTTGTTTGGCAACGTGAATACTGGGTACGTCCCTAACATTTCTAAGGTGTTAAATGTCATTGCAGATAGGAGGTATAAGGGGAATAGTCTTTACTAACCCTTGTCTTGCAGGTTGGAGTTAGGGATGAATGTTTGGATTTAAGCTATATAAGGCTCTATTTGGTTGGGCATTTGGAAAGACCTTTGGGACTCTAAAGTCCCTTGACCAAATGCAAAGATGTTTGGTTCATTTTAATTTAATAAAAGTGATTTACAAATGCAAGTCTTACCAAATGGTATTTTGGCTAAAGTTGTATGTCAATGCAAATTTTACCAAACAATGTTTGCATTTCGGGAAACCCCATTCACCAAAAGGTATTTGCATTTTGGCAAATGCATTCCCCAAAAGTTGAACCAAACGGGCCCGAAGTGTTGTTTGCATTTAAACTGTTGTGCATGTTTTATTACTTTTAGCACTACATTATTGCACACACAACCTGCTGCGGGACCTGGGCCGCGATAGGATTTTTAGGATGGTGTTGAGAAGGATACTTCCTCCAAAGTGAGACTACTATGTAGAGGATGACCTTCTTTTCCCCGAAAGTTTTTCATGGTGTCGAATGTGTTTGTCCATATCTGCGAGATTGCGTGACTATTGGGCATTCCATTCGACTAAGCTGGAGTTAGGGGGACCTGATGTGGCATCCCAAAATTCAAGTCATCCTCTAGAGAAATTAAAGCCTATAATTAGGTAATGAAATTACCTAAGGTCTATGTGTTTTCTTAAGGCTATGTGTTTTCTTAAGGCTATGTGTTATTGTGCTTGTGTTTATGAATTTTGAAATTAGGACTATAGGATAAATTAATAACCTATGCTTGGCCATGCATCTTATAGATTTAATTCCTATAAGTAAAATGTTACAAGATTTTGGCCATGTGAAATTTAGGACGTGAAATCTATAAAAGAAAGAATTTAAAAGTGAATTGTTAAAAGTGAAATAGGGATTTAATTAAGCTTGGGCCTTAGGTCCAAGAGAGGACTTTTAATTGGCCAAGATGGCCGGCCCAATAGAGGCCCAAAAGGAGTGGTCGACCAGCCCATTTGCCAGCCCATTTGATGGCCCAAGGTTGGCCCAAGAAGAAGGCCCATTAACCTTGCATGTCATCCAACACTTGTCCTCTCCTTGTTGCCACTTGTTCTCCTCATGAGAACACTTGTCCCTCATGCAAACCTAGAATGCATGCAATATAAAAGGGATGAGGAGAGAGAGATGGCCGGTCCTTTGCTTCATTTCGTCCAAAGAGAGGGTGTGCGAGAGAGAGAGCTCGAGAGAAAGGGAGAAACCGAGAGGAGGGGAGGCGGAGCCGGAGGGGTGTGCCGTTCGTTCGCCGTCCGATCGCCGTGTCCCGTCGCCGTTCGTCGTTGCTTGTTCACCTTTAAGGCAAGTGGAGTCCGTAACTTCTCTTGCATGTTTGTTGTGGTGTTTGCATGTTAGATTTTAGGTATGATTCGTGCGAAAGACCGAGGTAAGAGTTGGTTATTTGTAAACCGTGTGACTGTTCTTGTTCGGTTTGCTGGAGTCAGTAGCTTGTTCGAGCTTGCATGTGTACTTGGAGTGCGATTTTGGCTTCGGTGTCTTCATGAAAGTTGAAGCTAACATCTTTTAGTATGCCATACTCGAATTTCATGGAAAACTATGGTGATATGTGGGGTCAAAAGCTTTGTTATACGGAGACTTCAGATCTGCGAAATCTTCACTGACCTTTTGTTGATTTCTTGGTTGCATGTTGATTTCTGTTGGAGATATCACCTTGTTGTCTTCTTGAAAGTTGTAGGAAACACCTTAAGCTACAACATACTCAAATTTTAAGCAAAAATAACAAGTATAACTTGGTGAATCTGTTAGATCTTGGAGATGGTTGATTCTGGTGAGGTGTACCGAGACACCCGAGACTTCATGGGTTAAAATGGTGACCATAATCTGGTTATTTGACCTAGATCCCTTCCTGAAAATTGTAATGGACATATTTTTACATAACATACTTAAATTTCAGAAGGAACGAAATAGATTTGATGGGTGAAATCTAAGAAATACGGAGGAGTGTGTTCTGGACGTCGTGGTAGAGATTCCAGAAGCTTCGTAGGGCTATATAAATTAATCTAAAAATAATTTTGCCTAAAGTTCTCGATGAAAAAGGTACGAAACTGTGTTTTCTATCACCCTGTAAAGTTTCGTAATTTTTGAAGACCGAATGGGTATTTTAATTTAATTTATTCGGAAACTGTGCAGTGGGTTTAAATCCGAGAATTTTAGGATGTTTTTGGAGGAAATTGTGAAATTGTAAAGAAGACGACTTGGCCACGAATTTTATATCCTGTAAATGATTATTGAATATTATGATTTTGGGAAAATCATAAATATTTATTTATGAAAATAAATAAATAAAATAATAATAAAATAATGAAATAATAAAATAAAATAGATTTTTATTTGGCCATGGATTCAATTCCATTTGTGTGGCACTTGTGTGATGAGGTCTTTGTACATGCATTAAGTTGAAATACTTATGTGATTAAGCTATGACATGTGCATGACATGTGAATTGAAATGCAAGTGTGATATGTTTGATGCCATGCCAAATTTCCATGTTAAATTGAGATAAAAGATAAATGTGGATGAGAAAGAGGTTGTGGTGGAGGATGTTGTCTGGTGGCCTGGTGGCGTAATTCCAGAGATTCCCTGGGAGTTTTAGGATGCCCGGAATGTGGGGGGCCGGAAGTCCGGTTGTATCTTGGATACATGCCCGGAGGTTCCTCGTGACACCAGGATTTGGGTGCGGGATGCCTGGCTAGAAGGGTAAAGGCCGGAAGCCCTATCGGAGGTTTATGCCCGAAGGGAATGCCTCGTGATGCTAGTTGAGATGCGAGATGCCCGGAATGTGGGGGGCCGGAAGCCCGGTGGCCATGGGATGGCTGGAAAGCTGGGAGCCCTGTCGGAGGTTTCTGCCCGAAGGGTTGATGATGAGATTGATGAATGGGTGATGTGGTGATCAAAATTGAAAGATAAAGATGAAAATCAAACCATGACATGATGATATGCATGGCATGATATGCATGATGATATGCATGATGATGAGGATGATGATGATATATGATGTGATATGATGATCACCCATGGCATGATATGTATGATGATATGCATGATGATATGCATGATGATGATGAAGATGATATGTGATGTGATATGATGATCACCCATGGCATGATATGTATGATGATATGCATGATGATATGCATGATGATATGCATGATGATGAGGATGATGATGATATATGATGTGATATGATGATCACCCATGGCATGATATGTATGATAATATGCATGATGATATGCATGACGATGATGAAGATGATATGTGATGTGATATGATGATCACCCATGGCATGATATGTATGATAATATGCATGATGATGATGAAGATGATATGTGATGTGATATGATGATCACCCATGGCATGATATGCATGATGATATGCATGATGATATGTATGATGACATGCACGATGACGATGATGATGTGTGTTGTGACGATGTCATGATAAGGGTGACATGTATAATATAATGAATGCCATGATGATTATGGTGATGACATAAGATGATATGATATGCATGATGATAAGGCACGATGATGCATGATTGTATGCGCGTGGCTACAAGGTAAGTTATGCCTGCTATGCATGTATGATGATATGCGTGATGCATTGAGTTGTTATTGGATTTCCTATCGGTGAGTGGTTGTCTTTCACCCTTTTTGGGGATAACATTTCAGATTAGTAGAGGGTTTGAACGGTTGGATGTGACCGTGAGGAGGAGGATAGCAAGGAAGAAGGAGCTTTTGGACGCCGACACCGATCGATGGACTTAAAGTGTATGACTATTTGAGGAAACATCGGTCATCTTTTGGAGTGTAGCCGAATATAGAAGACTATGACATTTTGATGATGATGAATGATGTCCATATGATTTAAGTAAATAAAAAGTGTACGGCCTTTACCTATAAATGTTTAGTAGGTGTGCATTGTTTTTGAATATAAGGAAGGGAGTTGTTGGATGTGCTTCCGCATATAAATTGCGCAAGGGACCGATCGAATAAAAAAAAAATGTAAACCCCCAAGTTGTATGGACCCGCTGCATTTGTAAAGGTATTAGAGTAACATGTTAATAGGGCAAGTGAAAGGTAGAGCGAACTGTGGCGACCCTAATGGATCGGGGGCCGTCGAGGGGTGCCACACCTGACATGTTATGCGAGACTATGGTAGTCAGATCATCCTCTTAGCTCCACTTTGTTAAGCCATCTAGATAGAAATTGAGCCTCACATTTCACGAGTATGTCTATGTGATTGTCATCCCTTTCCAGTGAAAGTAAGTTGTCTAAATTCTCACTCCGTAATTTACTTACTTTATTGCAATTTTTGTCGGTCTATGACAATAGGTTTCGTTGTCAGTATTGTTTTATATGCAATGGGGAAAACCGACGTATAATTCATTTTCACTCCCAAAAAAGAGCTCAAAATATGGCTGGACCAGTTAAATCAAGATGGCCAGAGATATGTGAAAGCTAGGATCACCCGACTTCTCCCACTGTTAGATATCAGCATCCACTCTAGTGTTATATAAGTGTTGCCCCATTTATAGTGTCCACAAACTTCAACCTTCATGTTTGGTGAGTATGAGCTAACCCCAACAGTAGAGGAATATAGTGTTGCCATTGGAATGCCCTTGGAAAATGAACTTATTAGGCCACCTATCAGTATTGATTCTATTTCTAAATTATCACAATTTTTAAAAATTGAGGCTGAAGCAGTAAGGAAGGTTGTTAAAGCCAACTACTATGCATGCCCATTTCATTTTTGGAAGAGTGTTTTGCAAACCAACCAATGATTTCAAAAGCTAGGATTTTCATGTTAGCATTTTTTGGACTAATCGTTTTTCCTTATAAAAAAAATGCCATTAATCCTTCAATTTCATGGGTGGTTAATCGTGTTTGCGACGGGTTAAATTATGTCAATTTGGTTTTAGCTAAAACATTTTTGTCATTAACCCATTTCAAACAAAATGAGGAAAAGACCATGCGTGCCCTCCCTGAACTTTTTCAAATATGGTTTTTCTCTCACATAAGAGGGTTTGGGCACCTTATGAAACAATTTAAGGTTGACGCTTTTAGGCATCCCATACAAAAATTTACGGTCCTAGAATTATTTTCCCCAAATAAATAGTACGCTCGTTGGATTAATTTTTTGAAAGATCCTAATCCTAAGGCATTCCTATGGCATACTAAATGGTTCCGAGTTGAGGAGGCTCGTTTCTCACACAAGCATGATGAGCCAATCATGTTGCTAGGCCTTTCCGGTGTGACTTCTTATTACCCACATAGGGTGGCCCATCAATACAAAGCTCTTCAAGAAGTTCCTCTGGCACTTAAGATAGAGTTGTTTCAAGTTCGTTTTATTCGAACAGACTATGACTACTTCAATGAGATCCAGATGATCATTGTTACATGGAATGAATGCCACCCAGAGAAGATTTTGCTACCCAAGAGACTGAAAGGCGAGGAGGAAATTCACCATGCATCAGCATTCTACATCCAACAACACTGAATTCATGTCGCCTTGCATCCAGTGATCCCTGATGTGACTGAGAAGCCCACCCAACGTGCACAAATTGAGCATTTTAAGCGGAAAGTGGAAATGATTGAAGCTGAAAATAAGAAGCTTCGCAAGGGATTGGGATCCCGAAAGCATATAAAATGAGAAGTCTTTAATTTTCATTCCTAGTTCAATGTTTAGGGACTTTGATTTCAAATTCTAGTTCAAGGTTTTCAATTTTTAGATTCAATGTTTATGGACTTTGATTTCAATTCTTAGTTCATTGTTAGGGAATTTGGTTTAAATTTCAAATAAAATGAGGCGATTAGACCATTGTCATGGGTCATTTTCCTATCCTGTCATTGGTTCTTACATTACTTTTATTATCTTCGGTGACAACGGATCCGCCACGCTCGCCCAATGTTACTCGATCAAGAGCTAAAATGGCCGACCAAACCGAGATGCACGATCATATTTCCACCATGGAAATTCAACTCAAACAATTGGTCACCTCTATGCAGTTGATAACTACTCAAATCCAGTCTCTCGAAGTGAATCCGACTCCTACACCCGCTCTCCCCGAGATAGTAGTCCCGAAGCAGGCAAACATGGCCCAAATGAGTGATGACGACATGCCCGAGTTGGAAGATGACCTACTACTGGCCCCTGTTGGAAAGGCCAAACCTATCAGCGTTCCCAAGACAGAGCACGAAGAGGGCTTTGCAAAACTAGAAAGAGAAAGAAGATTCTGTTGATGTGAATGTGGGTTATGGCCAAAAAAGTACCCATCATGCCTCGGCTATCCAGGCAAATCCAAGGCAACAACAAACTGCTGGCTGCCAATCATTTGCCCAAGCAAATTATAGGAGGAAGTTCTCTCCTCTCCCTGGATCTCCATCCCAAGTGTTGGCAATCCTCCAAAAGAAAGGCTTGCTTACTAGCGAACCTAAGCACCCTAACCGCGAAAGCACTCGTGGTTATGATTCAATGAAGAAGTGTGACTACCATAGCGGCAAATTGGGGCATTCAACTGATGAATGTTTCACCCTCAAGCACCAGATCCAGAACCTATTGGACATGAAGGCCTTTTCGTTTCAAATGACTCAGCCGAATGTCCAGAAAAATCCGCTACTAGATCATGAGGATAGGGTGAAAGCTATCCTGGAACCTGAAGTTGGTCAAATCAAGAACTCAAAGGTGCACGTTGCTGATGCCTACAATAGACTGGTGAGAGTTAGATATTATCCAGATCGATAGAAATTCCCTTATCATTGATGAGGGAAAGAGTTGTCTGGATGGTGGATGATGGCATCATCGTGTATGTTGATAATAACTACATAGTTTCCACTATTTCCCATATCATTATTGATTGGGAAGAGGAGAAGGGTATGCTCGATGCCAACAAGGAACAAGTTGATCCTTCGCTCGTGGACATGCCCCCACTAGAAGATGCATCCGATGAGGAGATAGTGATTGAGATGCCTCAGCCATATGAGTACGTCAACAATAAGGGGGGGACTTATGCTCAAACTGGTGCCCAACCTACAAAGCCTGTCACTGATGAGGAGGCTAAGGAATTTCTAGCTCTAATCAAAGCAAGCGAATACAATGTGGTCGACCAGTTGCGAAAGATGCCCACCCAGATCTCTTTGCTCAAACTCTTGCTTACATCCACTGTGCATCAAAAGTCGCTGATAAAGGTGCTGAGTGAAATTCGTGTGCCAGAGACAGTCGGAGCGGACAAGCTAGAGGAATTTGTGGGATCAGTCCTTCTCAAGGACTTGATTGCTTTTTTTTTTTTTTTTTTTTTTTATGAAGAATTCCCTTTTGAAGGTAAGGGGCATAACAAAGCATTCTACATATCGGTTAAACACAAGGCTTCCCATGTGTCCCGAGTGGTTATTGATAATGGGTTTGCCCTGAATATATGTCCGTTGGCCACCCTTCATCGCCTCAAGATAGACCCATCTAGGATACATGCTGCGAAGACTTCCGTGTGAGCTTTTGATGGAACAAAGAATGATGTGATCGGGGAAGTCCACCGTGATGTGCAAATAGGGTCAGTCATCTTCAACATTCCCTTTCAAGTACTGGACATCCCGACCGCATTTAATTTCCTGCTAGGTCATCCCTGGATACATATTACTAGAGCGGTGCCATCAAGTCTACATCAAGCTGTGAAATTCGTGATCAAAAGGAAGCTGGTCACTGTATATGGCAAAGAAGACCATTGGATTTATCATGAGACAGCTATCCCCTATGTGGAACCGAATGTCGAGTTCGAATCGAGTTATCACTCATTTGAGTTGGTGTCCACTATACATGCTTCCTGAGGTTCGTCACCACCCACTCCTGAAGATGATGCCCTCATGGTTGGAAGAGTAATGGTTAGGAATGGTTTTATTCCTGGCAATGGTGTTAGAAGAAATGGTCAGGGCATTTGAAGCCCCATTGAAGCTCCTCAGAGGTCCCGTTTCGCTGGATTAGGGTATCATAGAAGAGGTGGAGAAGGTTTTAGAGAGTGTAGACAAAAAAGGCAGAACTCGCCACCTGACCAAGGCCAAGGGAGGCAAAACTCTGTACCTCTAAACATTAGCGAGACATTCCTTGATCCCCCAAGAATGATGCAGGATGAAGCAGAAGTGATAGACATCTTGGGCAGCTAAGTGGCAAATTATACTACTATGTGAAGTATTCGGCCCCTCCTAGCTTTTACGTTGACCCTTGCGACATAGTCCCAGATGGATGGGGTGGTATGGGCGATCTGACACCCTAAAAAATAGAGAACCCTGATGATGCATTGGAAGGAGTTACAAGCTTGTTTGATGACCTCCTCATTGGAGCCATTGACGAAGAACCCCCAGAAGAAATGGGCCTTGGCCCACAAGAGTAACTCTTTTATTGCTTCTGCACATTTCCTTGTGTCGGAATCTTTATTGCTTCTAAGAGATGCTTTCAATTTCTTTTTTTCTTTTAGCTATTGAGTGTTGCATTTTCCCATTCAATAAATGTAATTCATTGATGAATTTCAATAAAATTACAAGCTTTATTTTGAGGGCATGATGAGGTACACCAAACTAGCGATGATGATATCCAGCCAATAAAAGAAAAGAAAAATCCAAGGAGAATTCTGAGGCCTGGGCTTCATCATGCTTTCTCGTGTCATAATGGTTTAAAAAAAATGCTTTTGCAATTGCTTTTCAAAAAAATCTTTCAAAAATCTTTCAAAAAAATAAATAATACAGTTTACCCTGTTTGTCTTTTTGATCCATCTATTTCATGTTTCAGGGACAATCTTATAGCATTTAAAGGTGTGGAAATGGTCCAATCCAATGCAACGAGTGTTGATAATGATGATCCGAAGACTCGATTGAAGATTCCATTAAGGTGCAGCGTAGCTGGGAACAACATGAAAAAGCCAAGGCTCTCACATCCGAGCAGACTGTCACTATTAATTTAGATGACACTGAAGATGCCAAGGAGGTGAAAATTGGGGTGAATCTACCTAAAGACGAGGTTGAGCGCCTAATTTAGCTAATGAAGGAATATTAGGATTTCTTTGCATGGACTTATGTTGACATGCTTGGTTTAAACCCGTTAATCATGGAGCATTGCCTACCTACTAATCCGGACGTGTCACCTAAGAAGCAGAGGCTGTGGAGAACTAAGCCCGAGCTCTCGAAGAAAATAGAGGAAGAAGGACGGTCGAGTCCGAGTTTGTGTTGATTATCAAGATTTGAACAAAGCCGGTCCGAATGATGATTTCCCGCTACCTCACATAGCTTACTGGTGGATAGTACTGTTGGTTTTGAACTATTCCCATTTACGCGTGGTTTATCTGGGTATAATCAGATAAGAACGAAGGAGGAAGACAATGAGAAGGCTGCATTTATCATCCTGTGGGGAACCTTTCATTATAAGGACTCAAGAATGCAGGGGCAACCTATTAGCAAGCCATGGTAGCATTATTTCATGACATGATGCACTAGGAGATTGAGGTCTATGTTGATGATATGATTGCGAAGACTCAGCCTGGAAGAAGCCACGTCGAAACTCTAAAGAAGTTGTTCGATCGACTCCATGAATTCAAACTTCAACTAAATCCCGTTAAATGTGTGTTTGGAGTAACATCCGATAAATTACTTGGATTCATTATAAGCAGTAAGTGGATTGAGATTGACCCATCCAAGGTTAACGCCATATGCGAGTTGCAACCTCCGTCAATAGTGAAACAAGTCCGGAGCCTCTTGGGGAGGCTGAATTACATAGCTTGATTCATTTCCTAACTCTCTGAAACTGCTAAGCCGTTCTTTAAGCTCCTAAAAAAGAATGCACGAGTCAACTGGGATGATGAGTGACGAGAAGCGTTCAACAAGCTGAAGTAGTACTTGATGAATCAACAAATTCTTGTCCCGCTCTTGCCGGGGCATCATTTGATTTTCTACCTCACCATTCATAGTGAATCATTGGATGCAATGTTGGCTTATGAAAGTCCTGTCAATATAAGAGAATGAGCCATTTATTACCTGAGCAAAAAGTTCACTATATTAAAATTGAAATATTCTGATATTGAAAAGACCTGTGCTGCACTAGTGTGGGTATTGCAGAGATTACGACAGTACACGTTGCATTACCAAATGTTCCTCGTGACTGAGAACAATCCTATCAAGTACTTACTTGATCGGCCAGCTTTAGTGGGTAAGTTGGCTAAATGGCAAATTTTGATCTCAAAATTTGATGTGCAATTCATGCCACAAAAGTCGGTTAAGGGTCGAGTGATCGCTGATCTATTGGCTGAGAATTCAAGAGTCTCAAATAATGATGACATTTTCCTTGAATGTAAGTAAAGATTCATGGACAATGTTCTTTGATGGAGCTGCGAATTTGTCTGGTTCTAGTACTAGGGCAATTCTGATATCCCAAACGGGCAACACCATCCAGTAGTTGCAAAATTGATATTCCCATGCACAAACAATGTGGCCGAGTATGAAGCATGCATCCTCGAACTTCAAGCCACAATCGAGATGGGTGTGGCCAAATTAAAAGTATTTGGAGATTCGGCATTGATCATACTTCACACCGTAGGCGAATGGAAAACTAAAGACACCAAATTGCTCCCATACCACGAGTACTTAGAAGATCTAGTAAAGGAGTTTGAGGAAATTTCGTTCGAATACTTGCCCAGGTCTCATAATCAATTTGCGGATGCACTCACGACTTTGTCATCTATGTTGCAAGTCACCGACGGGTTAGAAGTTGAGCCATTAAAAATAGAGGTTTTGCCGAAGCCTGCTTATTGTATGATCGTAATGAAGAATATGATGGAAAACCATGGTATTACGATATCATGAACTACATTAAAAAGTGGGAATTTTTCATAGAAAGGTACAGGTCCTAGACATTATATTTGTTGCTCTAACAGTCGACCGTAGAAAGGTATGGGTCTTGGAAAAGCAACTCCTCATTCAGGAAACTATAGAAAGGTATGGGTCCTGGAAAACTATTTTTCAATTAGGCGATTGTAGAAAGGTACGGGTCATAGACATTATATTTGTTGCTTTAACAAGCAGCTGTAGAAAGGTACGGATCTTGGAAAAGCAATTTCCCATTTAGGCGATCGTAGAATGGTACGAGTCTCGGAAAACATTTTCTTGTTTAGGCAACAGTAGAAAATTTTTATGGTTCTAATAGGCGACCATAGAAAGGCATGGGTCCTAGGAAAGCAGTCCTCTTACAAAACCCTGTTACTATTTTAAGCGACCCTAGAAAGGTACGGGTCCTAGACATGTGACACCAATTATCCTGAATTATTCTACCCTCCTTGAAGGTAAGTTATTCTAGATAGATTCATTTATCATTTGCATTAGCATTTCCATGCATCATAAAAGTTTCATTTAAAAATGGAATTCATTTAAAAAAAAAAAAATTTGAAAGTCATTCAAGTACATGTGCATGATCAAAATTTAGATTTCAACTTGTCTTTGAAGACAACCTCTACGAGCTCACCTTCAAAGAGGGGCAGCTGTTGATACCTAAATTTTTGCATAAAAAAATGGGTTAATTTTTACACACAAAAAATAAAAATAAATTGCATAACATAAAGTTTAGAAACATTTATTTCCCTTTTTTGCATTGGACTGATAGTGAGCATTGACACGACGTTAGATTTTTCACATATTCAAGTAATATACACTAAGGGGCATATTCTTGGGTAGAAAGGAAATTTCCGAATGGAATATTTGAAAAATACAAAAGAGAATATTGTGCTGGTGCATACATTTCAATGATATATTAAGGGGATTATGCACAAGCAATATTACAAAAAATATATGCCACAAAGATCTAAATTTTTCCCCCATAAAAGGTGCTATGCACGTACAGACATGGGGGGACGAGAAACAAATTTCAGAGCAAAACGGTGAGAGTGGTTCCTTCATTAAAGTTCGAAATTAAAAAAAAAAAAAAAAGAGTTCTTTCGTTTTTGTTTTTGAGAGAAAAAAGTCAAGGTCAGCAAAGTGTTGAAAGGTTCGTAGAGAAGTGACGTGAGACAACACAGGTGTGCCCTCCCCAAAGGGCCCTCCCCAATCACGCTAGGCATGCCCACGCCGTCCACCATGTCGGCACCGCCTCCGCCAGCCAGCTCTGCTAGCCGCCTTCGCCGCTCTGCTAGTGTCTTGCCAGTCGCCGAAAATCTCCCCTCACTAGAGAGCCCACGCCGGCTCGCAACGTCGCTGCTGCTCGCATTCCCAGAAGCCACAAAGCCGTCGATCGGTGCCACGCTGCACCGCCGATCTTGCCGCTTCGACTGCACATTAGCCCTCATTGACCGAGATTTACTTGCGACCGGTGACCCGACGCTGCCCTGCCCGCTACTCACCAATGCCGGTACGCGACCCACCTCTGCAAATCGCCCTCCGTCGATCTCGCAAACTTCGTTCCTCCGTCGAGCACCATCTAACCAAGCCCGGGCTCGCCACTAGCCCCTTGAATCTCGCCGTGCCGATCTCGCTCGATGATGCTCCCTACAACCCGTTAATCCGACCATTGTTCGCCTCTGCTCATGAGCAATAACCCGAGCCCGCTGCGATGCCGGTTTCCCCCTTCGCCGAAGCTCGATGCCACCACAACTTCGCCGCAGCAACCGACGCCGCCACGCCTCGCACCTATGAGCACCCCTGAACGTCATTGATCATCACCACCGCAGCGACCCATGACCTAGTTGCTACTCGCTAGTCATCAATGCCGTGCCTCCCTGCTGTTGCTACCGCCCAGCCCTCACGAGCTCCGACGTGGCTGTCTCCCTCACCCGCGCCTACCCCTATCAACGCCGCTGTCGTCCCCTCTAGGTAATTTATTTTTATTTTTTTAATCTTATTTTTCACTTATTTTATGTTATCTTATTTTAATCCTTTATTTGGTGGATGTCTTGATTAGTTTAGAGGTAATTTCATATTTGCTTGTCTTGGAAAAGAAAACACTAAAAAAAAAAATAAAGCAAATAAAAAAAGGAAAAGATTAAATCTTGCATGGGAATATGTAGATTTAGTAAATTAGGGTTGCATTCTAAATTTGCACGTTTAGATGATTTTTGAAATAGATTAGGGTCGAATCATAATAACCTTTTGAAATAAGATCTTAGATAATATTTATACATTTTAGTAATTTTATTTTCCTAAAGGAATATTTTTCTAAGATAGGATAGGGTTTAAGTCAAATTAATCCCTAAAATAAATTGCAAAATTATTCATTTTAGATAGTTTAATTAGGGATTTTACGAATTCTAAATTTAATAAAATACAAAAATATTAAGTGTATGTTAATTAGTTTGAATGTTCGGTTCATTTAATTAGAGATAGTTTGCTAGCAAAATTAGGTCATGTAGTTAGAGGGCATGTTTTAATTTTGAGACAAAAGAAAATCCAAAAAAATACTTGCTTTAGTGTGGGGATTTCATTTTGTGCAATTTATTTTATTCAATGATTAATAATGATTGAGCATTTGTGTGATCGCCCCATTGCATGATAGTAATTTAGGTTAAAATAAATCCAAGCTGCCTACAAAGATATTTTTGAAAATTAAAAAGAAATGGTACCGAAAGGGTATTAGAGAAATCTAGTGTAACCAAGTCCCCGTACCTTTAGTTTCTGGTTCGTAGAAGTAAACTAATTCTCACAATATTTTACTTATGTGGCACCCCTTGATGGCCCCCGATCCGATTAGGATCGCCACAGTTCGCTTATCATTCACTTTTCCTAATAACATGTCACTCTGATACCATTTCAATTACAGCGGGTCCGTACAACCTGGGGGTTTACATCTTTTAGATCGGTCCCTTGCGCAATTTATATACAGAAGCACATCCAACAACTCCCTTCCCTATATTCAGAAAACGATGTACACCTACTAAACATCGATAGGTAAAAGCCGAACACTTTTATTTACATAAAGCAGATGGATATATTTAGTCGGTACATCGAAATGCCATAGTTTTCTATACATGGCTATACTTCAAAAGAAGACCAACATCTCCTTCAATAGTCGAATACTTAAAGTCCATCGATCAATGTCGGCGTCTAAAAGCTCCTTCTTTTGCTATCCTCCTCCTGACGGTAATATCCAATCACTCGATCCATCTACTGGCAGTAGGGGTATCTTATCTAGTCTGAAATGTTATTCCCCAAAAGGGGTGAGTACAACCACTCAGCAAGTAAAGGACCAATAAACCACTCAATACATCATGCCATGCAATCATCACGATCATAGCTTCACATGTCATACAAGCATCCATGCACAACATACCATGGCATCATGCACATGTCATCATACCTCATGTACCATCATCATCATATAGACATCACCATCATATCATACACTTACCATCATCATGTCACATATGGCATCATCCTTACCATGCATCCATGCGTATAACATCATCATCATATCACCATATCACATGTACCATCATCATTACCATGCATTCATGCATGTAACATCATCATCATATCATCATATCATCATATCACATGTACCATCATCATTACCATGCATCCATGCATGTAACATCATCATCATATCATCATATCACATGTACCATCATCATTACCATGCATCCATGCACATCTCATCATCATGCATATATCATCATGCATAATTCAATTTCAATTTCATTTTGGACCGCCACATTTCTCTTTCCCGGGACCAATGTTTGCATCCCACATTCATCACTCGCGCCCAATCCTGGCATTGCTAGAAACCTCCGGGCATGTATCCAAGATACAACCGGGCATCCGGCATTTACACTCCCTGGCCGAGCATCTCGCATCCCAACTAGCATCGCGAGGCATCCCCCTGGGCACAAACCTCTAGGGCTTCCGGAATTACGTACCGAGATACCACCAGGATCCCCCCCTCTTCTGGAATTACGTACCGTATACCACCAGGCATCTTGAAACTCCCAAGGAAATCTCTGGGGCTCGCCATGAAAATGGTTTCCCCTACCCTCTGGAATTACGTACCGATATACCTTCAGGCCTCCCCTGGAATTACGTACCGTATACCACCGGGCATCTCGACACTCCCGAGGCATCATCAGCTCACCTCCGACGGTCTTCTCATCACCACAATGCATGTTCTTATACATCTCATTTTCAATTTCACATTCACAATTATGGCTCAATTTCAACATGGCATGCGATGTGATGGCAACCAAGATCATATTCATCATTGAATTCATACATGCATCTCAAATCATTATCGTACATGCAGCAAGACACCATCATCTATAACAATACAATTCATGGAGTCCATGCAATTTAAAATGGTCCATATTTCATGCCTTTTCGAAGTTTACAAAATTCCAGCATATACTATTTTAGAAAATATTTAAATTAAAGATCCATATGCTTCTCAAAAATCATGAAATCAAGGCATGTGATAGACAAGACAATAAAATAGTAATTCCATGAGAAACACAAGCCCAATCGAGTTCCACACAAGAAGTTATAATCCACACGATTTCAGCATGCAATTTCAGATCAAAACAGAATGTGCAGTTTTCGAAATAATTCGATTAAAATACCCGAACGACCTCCGAAAATTATGAAATTTTACCAGGTTATATTTAAGACACTAAAGTATATTTTTCATGAAGACTTCTAGGCAAGATTAGTTTCAGATCATCTTCTATAGTCGTACGAAGCTTCTGGTCCTCGCATCGAAAAATCGAGTTTTCACGCCTTTATTCTTCTTCGTTTCCTCTGAAATTTGGATATTTTTTACTTCAAGAGGTCCCCTAAAAATTTCATTAAGGGATCTAAGTCAAATTTCCAAAGTATAGTCGCCATATGGGTCCATAAAATCTCGGGTGTCCTGTACCGTGTCTCCAGATTTACCGTCTTTAAGAGTAAGTCGATTCACTAGGCTAAAATTGCTCATTTTACTTCAAATTTGAGTATGTTAATCTTTAGAATGTTCTATACAAGTTTCATGAAGAAGTCGAAGAGAGATTCTTAGTAAAAATCGACATGCAACCACAAATCTACCAAAAGGTCAGCAAAACTGTTCCAGATCTAGTGTCTTCGTAGGATGAGGGTTTGACCCCTTAAATATCCATCATTTTGTCCCAAATTTTATTATGTTGTAGTTTAAGATGTTAGATACAACTTTTATGAAGGAATCAAGGTCAAATCAAACTCGAAACATGCATGCAAGCTCTCACAAGATTCTGGTTCAGGCGGTTCATACGAAAACAGCAAGCATCTCCAAGAACAAACCTCATGCACTTCTATTTCTAGCCTCTAAACGTCCAAGAACTCAACCACACATGCAAGACACACATGCAAGAGTGGAAATCAATCCCAACTTGCCTCTAAACTCAAGAGAACGACGGCACACGGTGGACGAACGGGTGGCGACAGCTCCTTCTTCCTTGGTTCCTCTCTCCCTCTCGGCGACCCTTTCTCTCTCTCTCTCTCTCTCTCTCTCTCTCGCAACTCTCTTGGACGACAGCCCCCACCATCAGCCACTCCCTCTCTCTCTTCCTTTGTGGTTGTATATATATTGCATGCATTCTTATTTTGCATGGGGGACACTTGTCCCTAAGAAGGAGACAAGTGTCTCCTTTGTTGAAGACGCTTGGAGGCCATGCAGCTCCTCCTCCATGCGTCAACATGGGCCGGGCTTATGGCCCACTTTAGGCCCATCTCACTTGGGCCTAAAGTCCAAACTTAATTGGCTCAAGTTTATTTTTAATAATACATCTTAATCCTCATTTAAATAAATACCTAATTGCATAATAAAATGACCAAAAGACTGTGACATTAATCCATAAAATCAAATCTATAAAGTGCATAGTCAAGAACAAAGTCTTCTTATCAATTTGTCCTACAGCATCAACCTTGATCATCCATTAACATTTTCTACTTAAATAAATACCTAACTTGCAAAAGTAATAAGGCCATTAAACTTGTAGTCACAAAACTATAAATTCCAATTTATAAAACACATGGCCGATGATAGGATTTTCTTTCCTATCAAATAATTATCATTAAAATCTTGGGCATAAATCTTATTGCAAATTATGGATTAAATGGCTATAAAATAACTTAATGGTACTTCCATCACCTATTCATAGACTTTAATGTAACTAGAGA
Organism: Eucalyptus globulus; assembly: GCA_014182545.1. Lineage (NCBI taxonomy): Eukaryota > Viridiplantae > Streptophyta > Magnoliopsida > Myrtales > Myrtaceae > Eucalyptus > Eucalyptus globulus. Next base: position 55,860 of record JABKBK010000022.1, read on the forward strand.
TTGCCATGAATTTTGGGATGCCACAACTTAGGTGTCTATTCGACCAACCGTAAACTGATTAGTGGCGACTCCTTTTTGTGTGCTAGATATTTGAACCTAAGTCGCGAATTAGTATGAGCTTGGGAGAGCTCGAGCTAAGTTAGACTTAATAGTCCATTAGCCTAATTTTAGGCGGTGCACCCAAAATTTAGGTCATGACAAAGTGGAAATGGGATCATGTGACGATGGATTTTGTGCAAGGATTACCAAGGACATCAAGTGGTCACGACTCTGTTTGGGTGATAGTAGATTGTTTGACTAAGTCTGCCCATTTCCTAGCAGTCCGCACAAATTATCCAATGGATAAATATGCTAAGATATATGTAAGCCAGGTAGTACACTTACATGGTGTCCCTATAACTACCATGTTTGATCGAGATTCAAGATTTACTTCAAACCTTTAGCGAAGTCTTTAAACCGCCTTAGGGACTAAGCTCCAATTTAGTACTGCTTTTCATCCACAGATGGATGGACAAACGGAAAGAGTAATCCAGACACTAGAGGACATGTTGAGAGCTTGCGTCATTGATTTTAAAGGAAGTTGGGATGAAAAGTTAAACTTAGGGGAATTTGCCTATAACAATAGTTTTCAGAATGGTATAGGCATGGCTCCCTATGAAGCATTGTATGGGAGGAGATGTAGGACCCTTGTCCGTTAGGATGAAGTAGGTGAAAGAAAAATGACAGGACCTGAGCTGGTACAAATTACTACGGAGGCTGTTGAGATCATCAAGAAAAGACTTAAGACAACCCAGAGTCGACAGAAAAACTACACAGATAAGTGTAGAAGACCTTTGGAGTTTAACATAAGAGACCATGTATTCCTTAAAGTATCCCCAATGAAAGGAATGTCACGATTTGGAATAAAGGGTAAGTTGAACCCCATATTTGTTAGACCCTTTGAGATACTTGAAAGGATAGGAGACGTAGCATATCGGTTAGCATTACCTCCTAAGCTGGAAAATTTACATGATGTGTTCCTTGTATCAATGCTGAGGAAGCATAAGCCGGATCCTAGACACATACTCGATCATGAAGCCATCAAAGTGGATGAAAAAGTGAGATACCTGGAAGAGCTGATCCAAGTACTAAATCGAAAGGAGCAAGTCCTTGGGACAAAGAAAATTTCACTAGTTAAGATATTATGGCGACGTGACGATATGGAAGAGGCTACATGGTAAAGTGAGAAAGAAATGAGGGAAAGGTACCCTCATTTGTTTAACGAGACATGAGTGATGTCCAATTTCAAGGATGAAATTCTCTAAGGAGGGGAGAATTGTGGCATCTAAGAATTTCGATGACCTTTGAATATGCGACGGTCCGTGATTGATTGACAGAACTATCGTTGGACTGTGTTACTAATACCATTTATAGACATCGTTTTGTTATCATCATTGGACCGATATGTCACGTTTAGTAATGGCCCGATCTTTGAAGAAATTTTATTCTTATATAAAAAAAAAATCTTTCTTACGTTCTAGTGAGACCAAGGCTTATTCCAATTAATTCTCGACCTTACCAACCCGAGTGCGCCATGAAGAGACACCCAAGGATCAGCCATCGGGAGCTGCCCATTTTTTCATGTGCATGAAAAATAGGAGACCTCAAATACTCCATGCACGTTTATTTTTTTCTATAGGCAGCTAACAAAAGGAAAAGTTGGACATGCGTGGGGTCGTTTTCCATCCAAGCAACCCTACAAATCTTCATGTAATTGACTAAAGGAGTCAATTAGTCTAAGGAACATCTAGGACCCTGCACGCTCGTAAAGTGTCCAAGTAGCTAGTCAATAAAAGGGAAAAAGTATTGACCGATCAGCCACGTGAGGTGACCACCGTGGCCAGCGCATGGGGAGGACTCGAGCAAACGGAGACACGTCCATTGCATAGGACGTGTGAGTTATCGAGCGCCCGGCCAAGCACCCCTCAATTATCCTCACTGCCTACTGCCACCGCAACTCACATGCATTGACTAATTAGTCAATTAAGTGAGGAAACAAAATGCTTGTAAATGTGAGCAAGAGAGAGAAAGAGCAGAGCAAAAATTCGAGCAGAGAGAGAGCGAGTGAGTGAGAGAAATTGTGAGCGAGCAGCGAGCAAGAGTGAGGGGGAGGAAGGAGACCGCCCTCCGTCTGTGCGAGTGCTCTACAGCCATCGACACCATTCGCATTTGCCGTCGTTTAGCCGTGTCCATGACCTGAGCTTTCTGTTTTGCTTGCCGTCGACACCATAGGACCTAAGGCAAGTTGAAGTCTACTAATCTATATAATGTAGTGCTGTTGTTGTCTGAGGAAGTGCATTGCTAGACTGGATTGTTTGAATTTGGTGCTGAATGGTGGTTGAGGAGATGATCGAAACTGTTTGGGACTGGATGGCCGAAGAAAACCTTGTATTTTCATGATTGCATGCGATTTTGAACTCCAACGGTACATCAATTTCAGCATTGGCAAAGCTTTGAAAATTCTGTTTGGGAACGGTTTTAGAAGGAGAAAAACCTCCCGATTTGTATTGAAAATCTTATGTACTAAGGCGCTGCTCACCAATGTTTCAAAAGGAAAAGTAAAATGTTTGGTGTCCTCGAGATTTTAAATTTTTACATGAACTAATTTTAAAAACCTCGAAGTCGGGAGTGAGATTTAGACTTACCAATGTGCCAATTTCAAATAACTTACATTTTGATAACTCCTTTCGATTTTGGCTGTGAGGCGTAAGTGCAGCCCGAGAATTTACACCTGGATTTTTGCAATACATTGAAGAGTTAATCATGGAAGTGGACTTATGGATTCGATATTGAGATGCTGAGTTTTGTGAATTGGTTTCATTGACTTGAAAATGGCATTTGTTTGAAAGTCTGCTGTTGTTGCATTGACGTGCCTTTGACAATCTCAATTTACATTAGTTGATATTATACAAGGGAGATTTTCAAGAACCCAAAAGGATTTCAAATGTTGTTGTTTTGAAAATGGTTTTGCATTGAAATGATTTGATCGATATACCATGGCTGAGATGTGATTGATGCTGTCAGACTCTCCGGTCAACGATGCCCTAGGAGTCAGGATGCCCAAAGGATTGCAAGGGTCAATGCCATTTGGATGCCGGGGGTCCGTAATGCCTCAGAGGTACCCCGGGAATGTCGGGATGCTTGGTTGTATTATGAATACATGCCCGAAAGGTAGGGGTAAGCATTTTCATGGAAAACCCTGGAGATTCCTCGTGATGCCAGGTGGGGTCCGAGATGCCTGGAGGTGTGACGCAACACGCTCTGGATGCCCGGGATTGAATACCAGAGGCTTTTGCAACGCTAGGTTGGGTGCGAATGCCCAGAGGGATGCAAATACCGGTCATTTGGGAAAGAAGTAGGGAAATGAAAATAAACTGAGTTATAAAACTGATGATCCTGTTGATAACTACGCCTGATTATGGGACAAAATTGTGTGGCATGATATGGGATGTGTCATAACAGTTTGGCCCTATAATCGAGACCCGTGTGACCAAATTGGTGCATTCTGGTTTTGAAACTACAATTGCCATTACTTTGAAAAGCTTTATTGATTTGATGCATATTCATTCTTTTGACTTCATGCTTTGTCTATCTTGCATGGAATTAGATAGTAATGGCTTGCACGGTATAGTTTGGTAGATCTTCAGCTGTTGGGTGGTTGTACTCACCCCTTTTTGGGGACGAACATTTCAGACTAGACGAGATGCCTTTGCTACCTATACCTCCTGGCACATTTTACGGAGTCCCGATCAACTTGCAATGGGAACGGTTAGAGCATCATCACCTTGAGGTGTGAGGGCTGTCTTTTATACGAGTGTGGGTGATAGTAGTGTTCGACATTGGTCCTCCCGTCGGCCTCGTACTATAGGAGTATATTGCTGTTTTTGTCCGTCGAGATGGACGCACGCTAGGACCGCTACCACCACCACTAGTAGACGGAGAACAGATGGGTGTGACCGTGAGCTATGTGACACCCCGAACCCTTCGCAGGTCGTCACCAGCGCCGATGTTACACCTTATTACATTTCTTTCTTTCTAAGAAGTGTCCTAATTCGCAAACACACATTTTTCTTTTTAAACAATCGGTCCCAACGCGACTCATTAGCAAAAGCAAATTAAACAAGCCACTAATTCACCATTATTTTATAAACAAGCCTCGACACTTTACTTACATACATATATAACATGATGGGATTCCCTTCGGGTCGGTACAACAAAAAGGAAAAGCTAGGACTTAGCCACGTCCAGCCTAAAACCTCAAAAAGAAACCCTCGACCCTCAACATCATACGAGCATAAAACCCCCCATCAAAAGTGTTGGCTATCTACATAAAAAAGATCCGGCTCCTACTCATCGCGCCCGCGGGTCTCACACCCAACCCGGTGCATCAGGCGGTGGCGGCGGCAACATCCCTCGCATCGCTCCATCCCGACGAACGTGCACAGAAATGAACTCCTGAATGACAGGGCCCCCAGCCAGGCCTATGTCGTACATCACTAGACAGCGTACTCGAATAAAAGTCAATCCGGGAACAGAGGGACAGTCTATCTCGACACACTCGACCTCTACATCGGATGGTAGACCATAAAACACCCCCCGCATGACGGCAGGAAGCAGCATACTGCTAATCTGAAATAATATTCCCCAAAGGGGTGAGTACAACCACTCAGCAGATAGGGAAATCCAATAATAATTCAATGCATCATGCAATCATACATGCATTGCAGGCATTACTTACCTTAAAGCCATGCGCGTACTATCATGCATCATCATATCAATTCATAACACATTCATGTGTATCATCATTGTATCATACATGTCATCATCATCATGACATCATCACATTACACATGTCATCATCATCATGACATCATCACATTACATATGTCATTGAGCCATATCATATATCATCATCATTATCATTATCATGCATATCATCATGCATATAATATCCTGGGTGATCATCATTATTTCACATCACATATCATCATCATCATCATCATCATGCATATCATCATGCATATAATATCATATATCATCATCATGCATATCATCATGCATATAATATCATGGGTGATCATCATTATTTCACATCACATATCATCATCATCATCATCATCATGCATATCATCATGCATGTCATATCATGGGTGATCATCATTATTTCACATCACATATCATCATCATCATCATCATCATCATCATGCATATCACCATGCATATCATATCATGGTTTAATTTCCACTTTTGGATTTCAATCTTGATCACCACATCACCCATTTCTCAATTTATCAATTTTATCATCCCATCGGGCAAAGACCTCCGAGGCTTCCGGCATTCAGCCTCCTAGGCCACCGGGCATCCGGCCCCCCACATTCCGGGCATCTCGCATCTCAACTAGCATCACGAGGCATTCCCGTCGGGCATAAACCTCCGACAGGGCTTCCAGCATTTACACTCCTTGGCCGGGCATCCCGCACCCCGAATCTTCCAGGCAATCCGGCAATGCATCTCTGTACATTCCGGCCTCATCCTCCACCACAACCACCTACTCACTTATCATTATCCACATTTATCATCATTTTGATCTCATTTAACATGGCATATGATTCACACATGCATCACAATTCATGGTCATACATACACCAATGTCTTATCATACATGCAACAATGCATAATTAATTATTAATAAATTCAATGGAATTTATGGCCAATAAAATAATCCCTGTTATTTTATTATTATTATTATTATTATTATTATTATTTTATTTTCATATTTATTTATTTTCATAAATAAATATCAAATTCAATATCTATAATTTCCCAAAATCATAAAATTCAAGCAATCATTAAATAAACCAATAGGATGACAATTTCATGCAAAATTCATGGCCAAATTGACTTTCACACAATTTCACAATTTCCACAAAATAGCACATAATATTCGGATAATAACCAGAATGCACAGTTTCTGAATAAATTCGATTAAAATATCCATATGGCCTCCAAAATTACTAAATTGTACAGAGTCATAGCCAAGACATTTTCGTGCAACTTTCATGAATAACTCCAAGCCAGATTCTTTTTAGATTATTTTATACAACCTCACGAAGCTTCTGGATCCATTACCGCATTGTCCAGTGAACACATCTCCGAAATATTGCGATTTAACCTACCTATTCTCTTCCGTTTCCTATGAAATTTACATATGTTATACATAAAGGTGTCCTTTACAAGTTTCATGAAGATATCCAAGTCAAATAACTAGAGTAGAGTCATTATTTAGGTCCTTGAAGTCTCGGGTATCTCGGAATACATCACCAGAACCATCATCTTCAAGATCTAGTCGATTTACTAGGCTATACTTGTTCATTTCACTTCAAATTTGAGTATGTTGTATCTAAGATGTCTCCTACAACTTTTATGAAGAAACCGAAGTGAGATTCTCAACCAAAACCAACATGCAACCACGAATCCAGCAAGAGGTCAGTAAAAACTCTCCAGATCTGAGGTCTCCGTAAAACAAGACTTTAACCCCTCAAATATTCATAATGTTTCACGAAATTTCAGTATGTTGTAGTTCAAGATGTTAGCTACAACTCTCATGAAGACATATAAGCCAAAATCTGACTCTAAACACACATTAAAGCTCAAACAAGTCACTGACTCACACGGTCCGAACACAAACAGCCACACCATCCACACACAACTCATCCATGCTTCGGTTTTTCACATCTAACACCCAAAAATTCGACATGCAACCAACACACAAGCATGCAAGAGAAGCTAGAGGACTCCCACTTGCCTCTAGGATGGATGGTCAATGGCGTAGGGTGGCGAACATGGCGGACGAACGGCGGCTCCTCCTCGGCTCCGCCTCCTTCCTCTCTTAGCCTCTCCCTCTCTCTCACACACCTCTCTCTCTCTTCCTCTCCTTTGGGCGAGCAAATGGCCGGCCACTCTCTCTCTCTTCCCTTCTTATTTCCCCAACTTCTCATGATTAGCAATCATGAGATTGCCTAAAAACCAACCAATGCATGGCTTTCCCCTTTGCCACTTGTCCTATTGAATTTTTGAATTTGGGCTTGGGGCTTCTTGGGCTTGGGCCATCTATGGCCGGCGACCACTTCCCTTGGGCCACTATTGGGCCGGTCGACTTGGCCCATTAAAGGCTTAGGCCAAATGGGCTTAAGGCCCATCCTAAAATTAACCCCCCCTTTTTTGTTTTTGAATTCCTTTCTATAATTATTTGCAAATTCAAATTTTATCTTGGCCAAAGTCTTGGGACATTTTGTTCATTAAGATTTAATTTATAAGGCACATGGCCAAGCATAAATTATTAATCTATCGAATTTGAATTTTCACAATCATAAGCACAAATCATCTAATTAAAACACTAATGGCTAAAACATAAGCCATGGAAATTCTATCACCTAATTAAAGTCTTTAACACACCTTATGAATTGGCTTTGAATTTTTGGGATGCCACAATTCTCCCCTCCTTAGAGAATTTCATCCTCGAAATTCAAACACCACTCGCGCCATCTTTAAACAAATAGGGGTACTTTTCCTTCATCTGATCCTCACTTTCCCATGTGGCTTCTTCCATATCATGATGTCGCCATAACACCTTAACCAATGGGATCTTCTTGGTCCTAACAATTTGCTCCTTTCGATCCAATATCTGCACAGGCTCTTCAATGTACCTTACTTTCTCATCCATTTTGATAGGTTCATGATCGAGTATGTGACCAGGATCCGTCTGGTACTTCCTCAACATCAATACATGAAACACATCGTGCAGATTTTCCAACTTAGGAGGTAACGCTAAACGATAAGCTACATCCCCTATCCTCTCAAGAATTTCAAAAGGTCCAACAAACCTAGGTCTTAGCTTACCCTTCATCCCGAATCGAGATATTCCTTTCATTGGAGATACCTTAAGGAATACATGGTCTCCTACACTAAATTCCAAAGGCCTTCTACGCCTATCTGCGTAGCCTTTCTGTCTACTCTGAGCTACTCTAAGTCTTTCTCTGATAACTTCAACAGCCTCAGCGGTAACTTGTACCCGTTCAGGTCCTGTCAACTTCCTTTCACCCACTTCACTCCAACAAACAGGAGTCCTACATCTCCTTCCATGTAATGCCTCATAAGGTGCCATGCCTACACTTTTCTGAAAGCTATTATTATAGGCAAACTCTACCAAATGCAACCTTTCATCCCAATTTCCTTTGAAATCGATTGCACAAGCCCTTAACGTATCCTTTAATATCTGGATCACTCTTTCTGATTGACCATTTGTCTGAGGATGAAAAGCAGTACTAAACTGAAGCTTAGATCCTAATGCAACTTGAAGACTTCTCCAAAAATTCGAAGTAAACCTCGAATCCCGATCTGAAGTAATAGTCACTGGAACACCATGTAAGCGTACCACTTGACTTACATACATGTCCGCATACTTGTCCATTGGGTAGTCCATGCGAATCGCTAAGAAATGTGCCGACTTAGTCAAACGATCCACTATCACCCAAATTGAATCATGACTACTTGATGTCCTTGGCAATCCTTGCACAAAGTCCATCGTTATATGTTCCCATTTCCATTCTGGAATGTCTAATGGCCTCAAAAGTCCTGCGGGTTTACGATGTTCCGCTTTCACTTGCTGACATGTCAAACATTGAGATACGTACTTAGCCGTATCTGCCTTCATACCATTCCACCAAAATTGCTGACGCAAATTTCTATACATCTTTGTACTACCTGGGTGGATACTATAATTACTCTTATGTGCCTCCGACATAATTTCCTTCCTCAATTCCTCATTGTCGGGAACACAAAGTCGTCCTTGACATCTTACTATTCCATCATCAGAGATCTGAAATTCTGATATTTTCCCTAAAGATACAGCATCTTTCACTTTCAAAATCTCTGGGTCAGATTCTTGCAGGATTTTAATTTTCTGGATAATCTCTGGCTCAATCCTTAATGCATTAAGCATGCCAGTAAGACAATCCATTTCCAATTTAAACTCTGAATTTGCTACAGATTCTAACAATTCCCATTCGGCCATTCTCAAACTAGCCATTTCCATAGCTGACTTTCGACTAAGAGCATCTGCTACTCTTTTCGCTTTCCCCGGATGATATCTTATCTCACAATCATAGTCCTTCAACAACTCCATCAACTTCCTTTGTCTCATGTTCAACTCATTTTGTGAGAACAGATACTTCAAACTCTTATGATCCATATAAATCTCAAACTTTTCCCCATACAAATAGTGTCTCCATATCTTTAAGGCAAACACTATAGTTGCTATCTCTAAATCATGTGTCGGGTAATTCAGCTCATGGGGTTTCAATTGTCTGGATGCATAGGCTACAACCTTGCCATGCTACATCAACACACATCCCAGTCCTTTGTGAGATGCATCACTATGCACTGTGAAACCATAAGATCCAGTAGGTATAGTCAGAATTGGAGTCGAAGTCAATTTCCTTTTGAGCTCCTGAAAACTCCTTTCACATTCTCCATTCCATTCAAACTTCACATTCTTTCAGGTCAATTTAGTTAAAGGTCCTGCCAGTCTTGAAAATCCTTCAATGAACCTTCTATAATAACCAGTCAGTCCTAAGAAACTTCGTACTTCAGTAGGTGTCGTCGGTCTCGGCCAATTCACTACCATTTCAACTTTTGCTAGATATACTGCAATTCCTTTTCTGACACTACATGTCCTAGAAATATTATTTGGTCCAACCAGAATTCACATTTACTAAACTTAGCATACAACTTATGCTCTCTCAGAGTCTGCAAAACTATTCTCAAATGCTGCTCATGCTCTTTAGGCCCTTTTGAATATAGGCCCTTTTGAATATACCAGAATAACATCAATAAAAACAATCACAAATTGGTCTAAATAAGGCTGAAATATTATATTCATCAAATCCATAAATGCAGCCGGCGCGTTAGTCAATCCAAATGGCATAACAAGGAACTCATAGTGTCCATAATGAGTCCTGAACGCAGTCTTAGGAATGTCCTCCTTTTTAATTCTCAACTAATGGTATCCCGATCTCAAGTCAATCTTAGAGAAGACCGAACTTCCCTGGAGTTGGTCAAACAAGTCATCAATTCTAGGCAAAGGATGCTTATTCTTAATGGTCACCTGATTCAACTGCCTATAGTCAATACACAAGCGCATCGATCCATCTTTCTTTTTCACAAACAAGACCGGTGCACCACAAGGTGAAGCACTTGGTCTAATGAATCCTTTGTCAAACAATTCTTGCAGTTGCACTTTCAACTCCTTTAATTCAACTAAGGCCATCCTATATGGGGCTTTTGATATTGGTCCCGTTCCAGGCATTAATTCAATTTCAAATTCAATCTCCCGCTCTGGCAGCAATCCAGGCAATTCCTTAGGAAATACATCTTGAAATCTGTTAACTACACGAACTTCCTCAAAATTAGGCTCCTTCCTTGCATAATCTCTAACTATGGCTAGGTACCCTTGACATCCTTTGTCAAGTAACTTATAGGCTTCTACTGCCAAAATAAGTGCTACAGGAAAATGGGCCTGACCTCCTAAAAATTCACAACTAAACTAATAAGGTAAAACGAATTGAATCACTCTTCTATAACAATCTATTCTAGCCTGATACTTACGAAGCCAGTCCATTCCTATAATAACGTCAAAATCATACATAGCCATTACAACCAAGTCTATTTTCATATCCTTTCCCCCCATTGATATCTTACAATTTCCACACACCAGCGTAGACAATATCATATCCTTTAAAGGCGTGGAAACACAAAGAGGCGTCTCAAGAGGCATAACTTCTATCTTATTCAAACATCTATATCATTCAGACACAAACGAATGCGTTGCACCCGTGTCAAACAATGCATATGCCTTTTCACCATTAATAAGAATCTTACGAGATAACATTTTTGGAAGCTTCCGCTTCCTCCCGGGTAATCGCATACACCCTTCCTTGCGCAGGTGGTCTCTGAGGATTTCCTTGCGGATTCGACCTAACAGCACTCTGATATCCCTGTCGCACCGAGCCAACACTCACTTGCGACCTCTCTTGTGGACAATTCCTCCTAAGATGACCCACTTGTCCACAGCCAAAACATTTATGTTGTCCCGTACAAGGTACTGGGCTATGGCGTCCATTACACTTCTGACAAATACCAGGCTGATAGGGTACTTTCCCTATATTCTTCACATTCCAGGTCTGACCTTGACCATAATAAGGTCTCTTCCCCTTTCTCACATCACTAAAATTCAACGATTTCTTAAACTCCGACCGCTCTCTCAACCGCTCCTGCTCCACTAACTGCGCCCTTTCATAAATCTCATTATAATCCCTTCTGTTCAAAGGCACCAGTTGCTTCCTAATGTCAGTCCTCAATCCTTTCAGGAATCTCTTAGCCTTCTCTTCCTGATCCTCAATCAATTTAGGAGCATATCTAGACAATTCAGAAAATCTAGCTGAACAAATTCAGTAATCTTCTTATCCTTAACACAATCAGAGAAATGGTTCCTATTGAAAGCCCTAACAAACTCCTCCCAACTAACATCAGAACCTGGTGGAAAGACTATGTCCTTCAAAGCTCTCCACCAAGACTTCGCATTTCCCTCCAATTGGTACTCTGCTAAAACTATTTTCTCAGCATCAGTGTAGTCCAACAGCCGGAAAATTCATTCCATCCCATCAATCCACTGCTTCGCCTCCTCAGGACTTCCCATTCCATTAAACTTAAGTGGCTTCAGCTTCAAAAACTGCTCCACTAGTCCTTAAGTACGGCGTTCTACTCCGAGCTGTTGCAATGCCTGCCTCTCCATTAGATTTCCAATATTGGCTAATGCCTACAGGATATCTTCCATTCGGGGTTCAGCCCTTGTAGCAGAGGCTTCAGCCCTCGATGCATGAGCACTTCCAGCTCGCATCATGACTTTCCTGCAATTTCCAAGCATTGCCTCTGGAATAATCTAAGACTCACTGCCTCCACTCAAAGCAATTACTACTACTACATAAGTAACATATACATGTTACTAGTACCTAAAGGCAACTCAAAATAAACTACTGGGATCTACGAGTGAATACTCATCACCCGTTATTCAATTATTCCATTTTAAATCCTATGGTGTGCATTGTCATCATGTTCCTAAATCCCCAAACGAGGCTCCTTATCACTCCACCTATAACCATTCGCTCTGATACAAAAAAAAAAAAAAGGGCTGCTGTGACCCCCTGAACCCTTCGCAGGTCGTCACCAGCGCCGATGTTACACCTTATTACCTTTCTTTCTTTCTAAGAAGTGTCCTAATTCGTAGACACACTTTTTTTTTAAAACAATCGGTCCCAACACGACTCATTAGCAGAAGCAAATTAAAATATCACCGTCTCTCACCCTACCAACCATGATACAAATACACACCACTAATTCACCACTATTTTATAAACAAGCCTCGACACTTTACTTACATACATATATAACATGATGGGATTCCCTTCGGATCGGTACAACAAAAAGGAAAAGCTAGGACTCAGCCACGTCCAGCCTAAAACCTCAAAAAGAAACCCTCGACCCTCAACATCATACGAGCATAGAACCCCCCATCAAAAGTGTCGGCTATCTACATCAAAAAGATCCGGCTCCTACTCATCGCGCGCACGGGTCTCACACCCAACCCGATGCATCAGGCAGTGGCGACGGCAACATCCCTCGCATCGCTCCATCCCGACGAACGTGCACAGAAATGAACTCCTGAATGACAGGGCATCTAGCCAGGCCTATGTCATACATCACTAGACAGCGTACTCGAATAAAAGTCAATCCGGGAACAGAGGGACAGTCTATCTCGGCACACTCGACCTCTACATCGGATGGTAGACCATAAAACACCCCCGCGTGACGGCAGGAAGCGACATACTGCTAATCTGAAATGTTATTCCCCAAAGGGGTGAGTACAACCACTCAGTAGATAGGGAAATCCAATAACAACTCAATGCATCATGCAATCATACATGCATTGCAGACATTACTTACCTTAAAGCCATGCGCGTACTATCATGCATCATCATATCAATTCATAACACATTCATGTGTATCATCATTGTATCATACATGTCATCATCATCATGACATCATCACATTACACATGTGATTGAGCCATATCATATATCATCATCATTATCATTATCATGCATATCATCATGCATATAATATCATGGGTGATCATCATTATTTCACATCACATATCATCATCATCATCATCATCATCATCATGTATATCATCATGCATATAATATCATATATCATCATCATCATCATCATCATGTATATCATCATGCATATAATATCATATATCATCATCATGCATATCATCATGCATATAATATCATGGGTGATCATCATTATTTCACATCACATATCATCATCATCATCATCAGCATGCATATCATCATGCATATAATATCATATATCATCATCATGCATATCATCATCATTCATATCATCATGCATATAATATCATAGGTGATCATCATTATTTCACATCACATATCCTCATCATCATCATCATCATCATGCATATCACCATGCATATCATATCATGGTTTAATTTCCACTTTTGGATTTCAATCTTGATCACCACATCACCCATTTCTCAATTTATCAATTTTATCATCCCCGGGCAAAGACCTCCGAGGCTTCCGCATTCAGCCTCCTGTGCCACCGGTATCCGGCCCCCACATTCCGAGCATCTCGCATCTCAACTAGCATCACGAGGCATTCCCTTCGGGCATAAACCTCCGACAGGGCTTCCGGCATTTTCACTCCCTGGCCGGGCATCCCGCACCCCAAATCATGGTATCTTGAGGCATTCCTTTCGGGCAAAGACCTTTGAGAAGGCTTCCGGCCCCCCACATTCCGGGCATCCTGAATCTCCCAGGGAATCCGGCAATGCATCTCTGTACATTCCGGCCTCATCCTCCACCACAACCACTTACTCACTTATCATTATCCACATTTATCATCATTTTGATCTCATTTAACATGGCATATGATTCACACATGCATCACAATTCATGGTCATACATACACCAATGTCTTATCATACATGCAACAATGCATAATTAATTATTAATAAATTCAATGGAATTTATGTCCAATAAAATAATCCCTTTTATTTTATTATTATTATTTTATTATTTTATTATTTTATTATTTAATTTTATTATCATATTTATTTATTTTCATAAATGAATATGAAATTCAATATCTATAATTTCCCAAAATCATAAAATTCAAGCAATCATTAAATAAACCAATAGGATGACAATTTCATGCAAAATTCATGGCCAAATGAATTTCACACAATTTCACAATTTCCACAAAATAGCACATAATATTCGGATAATAACCAGAATGCACAGTTTCTGAATAAATTCGATTAACATATCCATATAGCCTCCAAAAATTACGAAATTGTACAGAGTCATAGCCAAGACATTTTCGTGCAACTTTCATGGAGAACGCCAAGCCATATTCTTTTTAGATTAGTTTATACAACCTCACGAAGCTTCTGGATCCATTACCGCATTGTCCAGTGAACACATCTCCGAAATATTGCGATTTAACCTACCTATTCTCTTCCGTTTCCTATGCAATTTACATATGTTATACATAAAGGTGTCCTTTACAATTTTCATGAAGATATCAAAGTCAAATAACTAGAGTAGAGTCATTATTTAGGTCCTTGAAGTCTCGGGTATCTCGGAATACATCACCAGAACCATCATCTTCAAGATCTAGTCGATTTACTAGGCTATACTTGTTCATTTCACTTCAAATTTGAGTATGTTGTATCTAAGATGTCTCCTACAACTTTTATGAAGAAACCGAAGTGAGATTCTCAACCAAAACCAACATGCAACCACGAATCCAGCAAGAGGTCAGTAAAAACTCTCCAGATCTTAGGTCTCCGTAAAACAAGACTTTAACCCCTCAAATCTCCATCATTTTTCACGAAATTTCAGTATGTTATAGTTCAAGATGTTAGCTACAACTCTCATGAATAAAGAGAAGCCAAAATCGGACTCGAAACACACATGCAAGCTCAAACAAGTCACTGACTCACACGGTCCGAACACAAACAGCCACACCATCCACACACAACTCATCCATGCTTCGGTTTTTCACATCTAACACCCAAAAATTCGACATGCAACCAACACACAAGCATGCAAGAGAAGCTAGAGGACTCCCACTTGTCTCTAGGATGGACGGTCGACGGCGTAGGGCGGGCACACGGCGGACGAACGGCGGCTCCTCCTCGGCTCCGCCTCCTTCCTCTCTCGGCCTCTCCCTCTCTCTCGCACACGTCTCTCTCTCTTCCTCTCCTTTGGGCGAGCAAATGGCCGGCCACTCTCTCTCTCTTCCCTTCTTATTTCCCCAACTTCTCATGATTAGCAATCATGAGATTGCCTAAAAACCAACCAATGCATGGCTTTCCCCATTGCCACTTGTCCTATTGAAATTTTGAATTTGGGCTTGGGGCTTCTTGGGCTTGGGCCATCTATGGCCGGCGACCACTTCCCTTGGGCCACTATTGGGCCGGTCGACTTGGCCCATTAAAGGCTTAGGCCAAATGGGCTTAAGGCCCATCCTAAAATTAACCCCCCTTTTTTTTTGAATTCCTTTCTATAATTATTTCCAAATTCAAATTTTATCTTGGCCAAAGTCTTGGGACATTTTGTTCATTAAGATTTAATTTATAAGGCACATGGCCAAGCATAAATTATTAATCTATCGAATTTGAATTTTCACAATCATAAGCACAAATCATCTAATTAAAAGACTAATGGCTAAAACATAAGCCATGGAAATTCTATCACCTAATTAAAGACTTTAACACACCTTATGGCTTGGCTTTGAATTTTGGGATGCCACAAGCTAGGGTCAGCAGAGGAAGGATTTTTGGATGCTGACACTGATTGATGGACTTATGTATATAAATGTTGGAAAAGTCGGGTATCTTTTGAATAGTAGCCGAGTATAGAAACCGTGTCATTTTGGTTTACGGACGAACTATGTCCTTCAGGTTTATGTAAATAAAAGTGTTCGGCTTTTTACTTATAAAATGTTTAGTTGGTGTGCATCATTTTAAATACAGGAAATGGAGTTGTTGGATACGCTTTTTGCTATATTGTCTGCGTAGGGACCAATATAAATATATATATATATATATATATATATATATATAAACCCCCATAACTCATAGACTTGTCAAGTTTCTATGGTATCAGGGTACCAGATGTCTAGTTTAAAGAGTAAGGTAGTGACTGTGGCGACCCTAACGGATTAGGGGCCGTCGAGGGGTGCCACATCAGGTTTTAGGGGGTTAAACTTGCTGAAACATAGTCTCACCCTGTTGTGGGATAACATTTCAGGTCCATAGATGGCAGCCCCTCCTGAACATTTTGGACAACCAAAGAAGTTTACAAAACAGAGTTACCATATTCTGATACATGGGCACGCTGATGAACTAAAGTATGTGTTGGTGAAATCCATAGTCTAGGTTGATGCATGTTTACCCAAAAAGGTGCCCCATCAATACATGGCATGATATCGCCATTATCGTAATGGTTAATGAGAGGGCATTGCACCGGAATCTGAGATACCTCTATATGTGATGGAGGTTGCATTTGGAAATGGTACATTAGACTCAAAGGATGGTTCTGTGGTGGACGCGAAGGACCCCAAGCTTGATGATCCTGATTCTCTGGTGTACTTAGCAGTTGGCTCCAGCCGAAGTGTGGAAGAAGGCGTAATTGAGGATGATGACCCGTGGTGGATTGGAAACCCCTACCCCTATTGGCAGACCTTATTTTTCTGACTAGTTTTGAGTAGGACCTGACATTTATAGGTTGTATTGTAATATATACAATATGGCTTGAGATGTATATAAGTGTGGTTGTTGTTTTCAAGTTCCCAAAATATGGCCTTACTTTCCTATCCCATTGTTTTATTGTCTGGGATTACTTATATGCTTCCGCATGTGCATTTAAAATGAATAGGTCAGCGATGTGTCCTAGGACGTTGCTATTTAATCGACCAGTGAGGAATGGGCACGCACCCGAGGACTGGGGCGTGACACGTCGCCACTACTTATCGCCGCTACAGCTGCTGCTGCTGCTGCCATTGCCGCTGCTGTTGATGCTATTGCCATTGCCGCACATACGGAAGTTTCAATTGGGAACGTGGTTGTGAAGAGACAAAGACCTTTCCACAAGTTAGTAGAACAGTTCTTGAAGTTGAATCCACCAAAGTTCACTAGCGCAAGAGATCCCGAGACTACATTGCTCTGGATCCAAGATCTAGAGAAAGCCTTTGCTCTTTTGATGTGCATTGAGGAGGAGAAAGTTGTCCTAGCAGTATATTAGCTGCAAGGTAACGTGAATACTTGGTGGAGGGCCAACAAAGGCACAGTGTTCTCGTAGTCCCAATGTGGAACACTTTCTTCCAAGCCTTCAACGACAAGTATTTTTCGGGTAGCACCCGAGAGCAGAAGATGGAGGAATTCTAGCGCCTCCGTCAAGGAATGTTGACAGTAGATCGGTACGAAGCTAAGTTCGCAGAGCTGTCACAGTACACTTCAAGACTGGTAAAGGATCTTGAAGACAAAGCTTGAAGGTTCATGAACGACCTTCGACCAAAGCTAAGAAATCCATTGGTGTCATTCGACCTAAAGGACTATAACAAACTTTATGGTCGGGCCCAGTTGATAGAGAAGAACCTGAGTGAACAAGCTGTTGCGCCTGGTTCAAGGTTCAGTTCAAGCAGAGACGAAAATTGATTCGGGAAGAAGCCAATGATCGGAAGAAGGTTCCATGTTTTGCCCAATAGGAATGGTGGAATTGGCAAGTTGGCGCCGAATCAGAATGGCACGTGTCGCTTATGTGGAAGGCGACATGGATCGAACCGTGCCATCTAAGAATGGGTGCGTGTTTCGAGTGTGGCCAGCAAGGTCACTAGGCCAAAGATTGTCCCAGAAGATCGAGGGGACTACAGCAGTTACCGCCGTTGCCAACGATGGGTTAGAATAGAAGGTTTGCACCGCATATTACACAACAAGGAGAACAAAATAGACCTCCAGTGCAAGGACGAGTTCATGTCATCACGAGAGGACAGGTAGAGGACTCACCTAATGTGATTACAAGTACTATTTCATTGAATGACCATGTTGCATATGCTTTATTTGATGCTGGCGCGACTCATTCGTTTATTCCTAAACAGTTTGCTAAGCTGGTAGGATTGAGTCATGAGTTGTTGGAGTCAATGGTTAGCATATCTACATCATTAAAGAATAAGGTGCTAGCTGCATTGGGTTGTCTTGGAATCAAGTTAGTGATTGGTGAGCAAGAGGTGAAGATAGATTTGTTAGTCCTAGCCATGTATGATTTTGATGTGATAATTGGCATGGACTAGCTCACCAAGTAACGAGCTAAGGTGGACTACTATCATAAAATGATTTAGTTTAACCCATTATCAAGTGAAAGTTTCGAGTTTATTGGGAGTCGAGGAGGACCCTCGATTTCTTTAATCTCGTTGCTTAAGGCAACCCATTTATTAGATGTGGGGTTGCCAAGGTTACTTGGTGATTGTCATGGATACAACAGTTGAGAAGCTGAAAATTGCAGATATTGCAATGGTACATGAATCTCCAAACGTGTTTCCGAAAGAATTGCTAGGCCTATAGCCAAAGAGAGAGATAGAATTCGCGATCGAGTGAGCACCTGGGACAGAGCCAATCTCTAAGGCTCTTTATCGGATGTCATTGCTTGAGTTGAAAGAACTGAAGGTGCAGATACAAGAATTGTTGGATAAGAGATTTATACGTTCCAGTGCATCACCTTGGGGAGCACCAATTCTATTCATGAAAAAGAAAGATGGTTCGTTGTGCCTATGCATCGATTATCGTCAACTCAATCAGGTTACGATCAATAATAAATACCCACTACCAAGGATCAACGACTTGTTTGACCAGTTGAGGATCAGAAAGAAGGACATATTGAAGTTAGCGTTTCGTACTCGATATGGCCATTATGAGTTCACTGTAATGTTGCTTGGTTTGACGAACGCCCAAATTGCTTTTACGGATCTAATGAACCAAATGTTTAAAGAGTACTTGGATCAGTTTGTGATCGTATTTATCAATGATATCCTGGTGTATTCAAGAAGTTCAAAGGAGCACGAAAGGCATTTGAGGATGGCACTTCAGACCCTAAGGAATCATGAGTTGTACGCTAAATTCAATAAGTGCGAGTTTTGATTGACGTGTGTAGCATTCCTAGGTCACATGATTTAAGGCGAAGGAATCTCCGTAGACCCGATCAAGATCAAAGTAGTTATCAATTGGCCAAAACCGACTACAATGATAGAGATTATAAGCTTTTTGGGTTTGGCAGGTTATTACAGAAGGTTTGTGGAAGTGTTTTCAGCGTTAGCATCGCCATTGACTAGACTGTTGAAGAAAGAAGAGAAGTTCGTGTAGACAGCTAAGTACGAGCGTAGTTTCCAAAAGCTTAAGCAGAAGCTAACTATTGCACATGTGCTGACCATACCTTCTAGTCCTAGAGGATACGAGATCTATAGTGATATGTCATTTAAAAGACTGGGTTGTGTGTTTATGCAACATGGTAGGGTTGTTGCATACTTGTCCCGTTAGTTAAGACCTCATGAGCTAAACTACCCAACGCATGACTTAGAACTCGCAACGAATATTTTTGCTCTGAAGATTTGGAGACATTATTTGTGCAGAAAAATATTCCAGGTTTCGCAAACCATCAAATTCTCAAATACCTATTCCCTCAGAATGACTTGAATATGAGACAGCATCACTGGATGGAACTTTTGAAGGACTATGATTGTGATATCTTGTATCACCCTGGAAAGGCGAATAGGGTCACAGATGCACTAAGTCGGAAGTCTTCAGTTGCACAGATGATGGTTAAAAAAATGGATTTTACTAGAGAGAGCTCGAGATTCGGTTTTCAAATTTGAGGTAGGCCACCTTTCGAATCTCATGGCCACCCACATAATTGAACCGGAGTGCATATCAGGATCAAGACACTTTATTTGACAGACCCGAATGTTTAGAAGATCCTACAGGAGGATACCAAAAAGAGAAAGGTTGACTCTCAGATTTCCGATGTTGGAACACTAAGGTTTCGAGGACAATTGTGTATACCTGATGATGCAAGGCTTAAGGAGGAGATCTGGTCAAAGGCTCATTGTAGCAGTTACCGCATTCATCCTGGTAGCACAAAAAATGTATTAAAATCTACATCAACACTATTGATGGTTTGGTATGAAGGTGGATATCGCCAAGCATGTCACCAAGTGTTTGATATGTCAGCAAGTGAAAGCACAGCATTGTAAGCCGTGAGGACTTTTGTAACCTCTCGAGTTTCTCAAGTGGAAATGGGAACACATTACAATGGACTTTGTGACAGGCTTACCAAGGAGTCAGAGAGGTAATGATTCCATTTGGGCAGTGGTCGACAAACTGACGAAGTCAGTTTACTTCATCGTTGTTCGAAAGGACCTTGATTTAGATAGGCATGTAGATTTGTACTTTTGTTAGATTGTTCGTTTGCATGGAGTGCCGATGACGATCACATCTAACCGAGACCCAAGATTTACAGTTGCCTTTTGGAAAAGTTTGTAGACCACCTTAGGAACGAAGTTACAATATAGTAGGGCCTATCATCCTCAGACGGATGGCTAGTCTGAGAGGACAATTCAAACCCTCAAAGACATGCTGCGAGCCTGCGTGTTAAACTTCAAGGGAAGCTGGGAGGAACAGCTTCATCTTGTCAAGTTTGCCTATAACAATAGCTACCAACAGAGCATTCAGATGGCTCCTTTTAAAGTGTTATATGGTAGAGTATGCAGAACGCCAATTTGTTAGGATGAGGTCGGAATTGAAAGATCACAGGCCCAGAGTTAGTCCAGCAGTCAATGGATATAGTTGCCATTATCAAAGACATATTAAAGACCACTTAGAGCCACCAGAAAAGCTACGCAAATAAGCGTCGAAGACCATTGGAATTCCAAGTTGGTGAGCACGTCTTTCTGAAGGTGTCACCGGTGAGGGGTACTTCGCGATTCGGCAAAAAGGGAAAGCTGAGTTTGAGATACGTAAGTCCCTTTGAGATTATGGAAATGATAGGAACCCTAGCGTATCGTCATGCAATGCTGCTAAGGTTGGTGCAAGTGCATGACATCTTTCACGTGTCGATGTTGAGAAAGTATGTGCTTGACCCGACCCACGTGCTAAATTTTGAAGAGTTAGACATAAACGACATAATGTCGTACGTGGAAAGACCGGTTCAGATTGTGGATTGGAAAGAGTAGGTTCTGCACACCAAGAAAATTCCGTTGGTTAAAGTGGTCTAGCAACACCACGGCACATAAGGAGCAACCTAGGAAAGTGAAGATTTGATGAGATAACTGTACCCCCACTTTTTGCTTAAAGAAATGTAATGGTTTAAATTTCGAATACAAAATTTTTATAAGAGGGGAAGAGTTATGACATCTTGAATTTCCAGTTCTGTTTTCAATTGAATGAATTAGGCTTTTCATCGATGCGCCTATAGTTCTATTCTCTAAGCTGATCACTCACAAGATAACTAGTCTATCAGGGGAATCCTTTAAGGGATTATAATGTAATAGACTCGAGAATTTGACAAGGAATTGACTGCTTGACCGTGCTAATTTGCAAAGGACATTATGACACAGTTAAAAATGGATCAGAGATCAGAGTTAGGTCAATTCGATTGAAGTATGTGATTAAAGTGTGGGTGATTCCACTTGATTGCAAAATTCTCGTCGAACGGTACTAAGTCGATATTTCTGTCGTTTTGGTACCCTGAGTCCATATTTAAACCATGATATTTTCATGGCAACCGAGAGTCACCAATGTTTGAAGATATACATTGTGACTCGAAAATAATCAATCACGAGTCAATTGCAATAAAAATTCTTAAAAGCTACTCGGTAGGCTAGGTCACACTAAAATCGCACCAGATTGAAACTAACCACAAATTTAAACCCGATTTCAGAAATTGAAAGTTCTATCATGTCATGATTCATTTTAGGAATGTCGACTCATCCTCCGAAGATTTTTCTGCAAATCGAGAATTTTGGCGAGATTTCAAAGTAGGGCCGTTTTTTACCAGAAAAATCAGAGGACCATTTTTGGTCGCGTTTTTGGGATTCAAGTTGGTTCAATTGATGAGGAAAAATGTTGAATGTAATGATGGCACCTTGATTGAATTCATGGGGACCGATTTAGATCCAATTGAAGGAGAATTTAAGTGGATTTAAGCGAATTTGGCGCAAAATTCGTAGTTCCCTTGGTGTGCAACATTTGAGGTACCAAATGAAACTTCTAAGGGAAGTTTGAGGGCTGCAAATTGGCCTTGGATGACAGCCAATTGTGGTGGGGCCTTGCCAAGGGAGATAGGGATAGAATATAAGACTTTGGAGGCTTTGAGGGACCTTCCATCTTCAGTTCTCTTCTTCCTCTTCAAGGGGCCAGTTTATCCATTGTAAAGGCCTTGAGAAATCTTGAGAGAACTAGAGAAAAATAGGCAGCCCTCCCCCTAGCCTGTCACATGCCCACCGAGCCATCGGAGCTGCCGTTCGCACGTCACCCTACCCGTCATTGTGATCTGTCCTTCAGCATATATACAAACTTGGCTGAACACTCTGGACATGGTTTCATGTTGATACATGAGTTGCAGTTTAGAAATTGACCATATTCATGCCGGTAATATCAAGTGATGGCAACCTATCAACCTTGAGCAACATGAAGCTTAATTTGAAGATAAATGGAATAAGCATGAAAGAGATGAGCTAGTGACGTCGGCATGTTTAGATTCTATGAGTGATCATGTCATTGTCCTTACACATTCCACCCTAAGCGTGCAATTTTTCAAGCTTTTGGTTTCATATTTCACACGCACACCCCCAAAGTTTTCCTTCTTAGATCTCATGATAGATATTTCTTTCATTGGTAATGAAGACATTGTTATGATAATGCCTTTAGCAAAAAAGAGTAGTCCTGCTGCGCAACTTCCCCATTAGTCCTTTTCTTACCTCAATAGCAGTGGACCCCTTTTTTTTTTTTTATTGAAAATCTTGAGTTTCTCGAGAAAAGCATGACTTTGAATGAGGTCCATCCGGATATTAAACTTTTGCAATCATGTGTCCTAATGCAGTTTGACCATGTGCAAATTGGAGGAATAAGAACTGAAATTGATATCATTTCCTCATCCCAAATAAAATGTTTACACCTGCCTTGGGAATGTGCATCTGAGAGCATACTTCAAGGATTGAAACCAGTATAACGTGAGTAGTTTCTCCACTAACACACTGCTTCTGTTGAGCATTAATGTGAGATTCGGTTATGCTCTCTTTTCATCAATCAGTGAAGATGTAATTTCTCTTTTTCTACAGCAGCCAAATAGGTAGCCCTCCCCCTAGCTTGTCACATGCCCACCCGAGCCCATCGCACGTCGCCCTACCCGTCTGCCTAAACCTGCTCGTCCTATGATCTCTTGCCATCCCACGGCAGTCCTGGTTGCCGTGGGAGCTCAATCGGAGCTCCACCACCTTTGTTCGCCCCCGCCCGGCCCGCTGCAGCCGTCCACCGCCCGTCCTCGTCACTTCCAGCCCAACCGGCCACTTGTGCAACCTCCTCCTTCCTTGAGCATAACTGAAGCTTCAGCTTCGAGCTAAACCTTCGGGAGGCTTTTTCGAGCCCGTTTGGTCTTCGTTTGGTGTCACCGCAGGGTTGTTTGTCACTTGTCTCCATGTCGCCATCATCGTGGACTCATGGGATCACTAAACCAGTGAGTTTACCTACTAAACTCTGCTTAGGGAGTTAATGATGCTGAAGTGGTGTTTATATTAGGCTAATTAGGGATTTGGTGGTTAGTTAGGACGGATTAGTGATTTAATTATTTGTTTGTGCATGTTAGGTGGTTAAATTCGATTAATTAGGGACTAGATAAGTTGTATTATTTATCTAGATAGTTTCAGAAATTTTTTGAGCCTATTTTGGCATTTAATTAAGCATTTCCGACCTAAGTTGCTATTTTTTGTATTTAATTGCATTTAATTAATTATTTTTTGCATTTATTTAATTATTTATTATTTTTCGAAGTTATACTGGGATAGTTGGTGACTGGAATTTCGTGTTGATTGCAATGGTGTGCTTGGTTTATTTAATTGAGTGTTAATTTTTGCAAATTAGTGGCGATTAGAAATTTGAGTATTTATTCTAAAATTGTGGAATTTTGGTATTTTAATTAGAAAATACCGGGTGTCGATTTTTAAAGCCAAAAATGTTTTTAGACACTATTTGAAATAGTGGGATTTTTTAAAAGGGTGATATTGCATTTTTGGCTCGGACCGACCGTGTACCCACACACGATTATTTTTATTGAGTATTTTTAAGATGATGAAAATAGGCCAAGTTCATTATTTTAATTGAGGGATTTGTGTGCAAAACACAATGTCCTTGGCTAGTATTAATTGATCGTGTGTCAGCTTGTGAGAGCATTGAATTGTCACCTTGTGATAGCATTGAATTGTCAACTTATGAGAACATTGAATTGTCAGCTTGTGTGAGCAATGATCGTCAGCTTGTGTGGGCATTGAATTGTTAGCTTGTGAGAGAAATATTCTGTATCGGCTTGTGTGAGCTATAATATATATCAGCTTGTGTAAGCTTGTGGCACCCTTTGACGGCCCCCAATCCTGTTAGGGTCACCACACTTCGCTTACCATTCACTTTTCCTAATAGCATGTCACTCTGATACCATTCATTTGCAGCGGGTCCATACAACCATGGGGGTTTACACAATTTTTTTTTAAGGTCCCTTGCGCAATTCATATACGGAAGCACATCTAGCAAACTCCCTTCCCTATATTTAGAAAACAATACACACCTACTAAACATCTTATATAAGTTAAAGCTGAACATGTCTATTTACATAAAGGAGATGGATATCTTTAGTCGGTACATCAAAATGACATAGTCTTCTATACTCGGCTACTCTTCAAAGGATGACTGACATCTTCTCCAACAGTTGAATACTTAAAAGTCCATCGATCAATGTCGGCATCCACAAGTTCCTCCCTTTGCTATCCTCCTCCTTGCAATCATATCCAACTACTCGATTCATCTACTGGTAGCAGTGGCAGCAGATGTATCTTATCTAGTCTGAAATGTTATTCCCCAAAAGGGGTGAGTACAACCACTCAGCAGGTAAAAGAATCCAATAACCACTCAATGCATCATACAAGTCATACATGCAGTGCAGGAATTACTTACCTTGAAGCCATGCATATACCATCATGCATCATCACCACAATCATAACGCATACATGTGTATCATCATGTCATACTCGTATCATCGTTATCATGACATTATTTTATCACACACATATCATCATCATCATATACATGACACCATCATACCATACCAAATGTCATCATCATCATGGCATCATCTTATCACACATGTCATCATCATCATGACATCATCATATCACACATGTCATCATCATCATATTATGCACATGTCATCATCATCATGACATCATCATATCACACATATAAGCATGTCATCATGCCATATCATATATCATCATCATATCACATCATACATCATCATCATCATGCATATCATCATGCCATGGGTGATCATCATCATGTCATGTCATGTCATATCATATCATCATGCATATCATCATGCCAGGGGTGATCATCATATCATATCATATCATATCATATCATGCATGTCTCAATTTCCACTTTTAACTTTCAATTTGATCACCACATCACCCTTCCTCGGATCATCAATTTCATCTCATATATTACACTCACATCCCATGTGAGAAAAACCTCCGGCATTCAGCCAGTCCAGGCCACCGGGCATCTGGCCCCCCACATTCCGGGCATCTCGCATCCCAACTGGCATCACGAGGCATTCCCCTCGGGCAAAGACCTCCGATAGGGCTTCCGGCATTTACACTTCTTGGCCGGGCATCCCGCACCCCAATCCTCGCATCGCGAGGCATTCCCCTCGGGCAAAGACCTCCGACGGGGCTTTTGGAATTATGTACCAACATACCATCAAGCCTCCCCTGGAATTACGTACCGTATACCACCGGACATCCCGACACTCCAGGGGAATCTCCGGAATTACGCCACTAGGCCACCGGGCATCATCATCCACCACAACAATCTCCTCATTTAACATTATTCATGTTCACCAATTTCGGTCTTAATTTAGCATGGCATATGATGTATTGGCAAATCAACAATCATGTTCAGCATTTGAATTCACACATGCATCTTAATGCATACATCCAGACCTCATCACACATACTACATGGTGCAATTATTTATAAAATAAAATTCATGGAATTTATGCCAATTAAAATAATCCATTTATCATGTCCTTTTTGCATTTATTTAAATTCCAGCTTGTGCCATTTTCAAAAATATTAAATTTAATTATTTATATAATCTCAAAAATCATAAAATTAAGGCAAGTAATAAATAAGACAATAGGATAAGGATTTCATGCAAAATACACGGCCAATGAGAAATCCACAAAAATCCATAATTTACACAAAACAGCATGTAATTTTCGGATGAAACCAGAATGCACAGTTTCTGAAGAAATTCGATTAAAATATCCATACAACCTCCAAAAATTACGAAATTTTACCAAGTTACGGCCAAGACATTTTAGTACATCTTTCATGCATATTTCCAAGTCAGATTATTTTTATATTAATTTCTACAGTCTCACGAAGCTTCTGGATCCATCACCGAATCGTCCAGTACATGCTTCTCCGAAATACTGAGTTTTTACCTACCTATTCTTCTTATTTTCCTCTGAAATTTGGATATGTTTTACTTCAAGATGTTCTCTAAACGTTGAATTCAGATATCTAAGTCAAATAACCAGATTATAGTCGTCATATGGGTCCATGAAGTCTCGGGTGTCCTGTACCATGTCTCCAGATTTACCATCTCCAAGAGAAAGTCGATTCACTAGGTTTTATTTGTTCATTTTACTTAAAATTTGAGTATGTTATATTTTAAGATGTCCCCTACAACTTTCATGAAGAAATAGAAGAGATATTCTTAGCACAAATCAACATACAACCACAAATCCATCAAGAGGTCAGTAAAATCGTTCCAGATCTCAGGTCTCCGTAGGATGAGAGTTGAACACCCTAAATCTCCATAATTTTCCACCAAAGTTTAGTATGTTGTAGTTTATGATGTTAGCTATAACTGTCATCAAGAGACCAAAGCCAAAATCGAACTCTAAAAATTCATGAAAGCACTCACAACATTCTGACTCTAGCGGATTCATGCGAAAACATTCCATATCTGACATCTCTGTAAGATGAGAGTTTGACCCCTCAAATCTCCATCATTTTACACCAAATTTTAGTATGTTGTATTTTAAGATGTTATATACAACTTTAATGAAGAGATAAAAGCCAAAATCGAACTCTAAACATGCATGCAAGCTCACACAACATTCTAACTCAAACTGTTCAAGCGAAAACAGCAACACCACTCAAGAACAAGCCATCCAAGCTTCGGTTTCTCCTTCCAATCACTCAAATTCGACACTATACCAAACATACATGTAACACACACACATGCAAGAGCAGCAAAGGACCCCAACTTGCCTCTAGACCACACGAACGGCGGCACACGGCAGCAAACGTGCGGCGATGGGCGGACAGCTCCTTCTCTCGGCTTCCCCTTCTCTCTCGCCACTCCCTCTCTCTCGCAACCTCCTCTCTCTCCCTTTGGCCGAATTCTCCACCAGCCGCTCTCTCTCTCCCTCTCTTTGGTGGCTTATATATTGCATGTACCCCCTCTTTGCATGGGGGACACTTGTCCCTAAGAAGGAGACAAGTGTCTCCTTGGTTGAAGACACTTGGAGGAAGCCATGCGGCTCCTCCTCCCCCCTCCATGCGCGACAGCCCAATGGGCTTCATGGGCCGGGCCTCTTGGCCCACTTTAGGCCCACACACTTGGGCCTAAAGTCCAAGTTTAAATGGCCCAATTTTTTTTAAAATAAGTCCATTTTTTACTTTTAATAATTTACCTTAAATCCCAACTTATATCAATACTAAATTACAATTTCATATGGCCATAAAACTTGAAATCATAATTCCATAAATTCCAATTCATAAAACACATGGCCAATGATAGGATTTTCTTTCCTATCAAATAATTATCCATTAAAAGCTTGGCCATGAATCTTATTGCAAATTATGGACTAAATGGCTACAATACATCTTGATTGTACTCCCATCACCTATTCATAGACCTTAATGTAACTAGAGGTCATTATGAATTTTGGGATGCCACAAAGCTATACTATATATAAGCTTGTGCAAACAACCATCTATATCAGCTTGTGCAAGCATAAATATACCTCGTCTTGTGTGAGCACTAATCGAAGTGATTGAATTGATAGATGGTATTGATCATATCGATTCTATCCAATTGACTGGATTGAATGATCGATTGGATTGAATTAAGTGATTGAGTATATGAATTGTACTAACATGCAGGAGGGAACTGAGGCAGGGTAAGTCTTATGACTTATGTGTATACTAGGCGTATTTCCTTCCTAGTCTTAGTTTAGGGAGTGAACTTGCTGAGACATTGTCTCACCCCGTCATGGGCTCCTTCGGAACATTTTAGTCGGCCTATGAGGGTTACTGAGCGAAGTTTTGACTACCATGCCACAAGGGGTCAATGGGTCTATGAACTCGTGTTGACCATCGTCTAGGTCAATGAGGGCCTACCTCAGAGGGTACCTCATCGGTTCAGAGCGTGGTTTCGCTATGGTTTCAATGGATTCTGTGTGGGTCCCCTCTAGGGTTTTGAAATTCTCGATGTGGTAGTCAATGGCACTTTAGGTGAGAGTATAGCTGACCCTCCTAATGGAGCTGTGGAGGACCTGACGCCCTCGGAGCCTGTGGAGACCGAAGGATCGACAAACGTGTCTGGCTAGCTAGTCTTAGGACAGGTTCATTTTGAAAGCCGGTCTTTTGTAGACTTTTATTTTTAAACTAATCTTGTATATAAACCGAGGTGTTCATAAAAGTATTTTGGTTGTGAATTTGTTCCTGCTTTTCTATCCCATGTTGGTTGTTGTCAGGGATATTGTTTATTCACTTCCGCATGTGCATTAAAATGAATGGATCGGTGACGCGTCCTGGGACGTCACAATTTAGTCGACCATAGAGGGATGGGCACACGCTCGAGGATTGGGGTGTGATAGTTTGAAACAATCCTTAGTATCTCCACCCCTATGAACGATAAGGTACTATTTATTTTTGGTTGTCAAGGGTGTGAGATAGTTATTAATGGGCGAAAGGAATTGATAGATCTAGTTGTCTTAGCTATGCGTGATTTTGATGTTATAATTTGAATGGATTGGCTAGACAAGTAGTGAGCCACGATTGGTAGCTCTCATTATGAGTTTGTGGGACACAAGATTGTATCGTCTACACCCTTGATTTCTTTGTATGAGGTAGAAAGGTTACTTGAGGAAGGTTACCAAGGCTATCTGGCAACAGTTGAGGATTTGATGATGGTGGAGCGAAAGTTGGAGGATATCATTGTAGTACGAGAATTTGCGGATGTTTTTATGAAAAAATTGCTAGGATTGTCGCTAGAGCGAGAGATTGAGTTCATAATTGAGTTGACCCCTAAGATAGAACCAATCTCAAAGGCACCATATCAAAGTCACTATCTAAGTTGGAGCTAAAGTTGCAAATGCAGGAAGTACTAGATAAATGATTCATTCACCCTAGTTCATCGCCATGGGAAGCGCCTATACTATTCATGAAGAAAAATGATGGATCTTTGCAATTGTGCATCAATTACTAATAGCTAAATCAGGTGACCATTAATAACAAGTATCCATTGCCAAGGATAGACGACTAGTTTGATCAACTTCAAGGAGCTTAAGTGTTCTTAAAGATAGACATGAGAATGAATTATCATTAGCTAAGGATCAAGAATGAGGATATCTCGAAGACCACATTTTGGATGCAATACGATTATTAGGAGTTTATGGTAATGCCATTTGGGCTAACCAAAGCCCAATGCTTTCATGGATCTAATGAACCGAGTGTTTAAGGAATATTTGGACCAGCTCGTCATACTCTTCATCGACAACATACTAGTGTACTCAAGGAGCCTAGAAGAGCATGAGCAGCATCTGAGAATGGTATTACCGACACTTTGAGAACACGCACTTTATGCAAAGTTTAGTAAATGCGAGTTCTAGCTCAATCGAGTAGCATTTATGGTTCATGTGATATTGGGCGAAGGAATTTCAATGGACCTAGCCAAGATTGAAGCGATCATGAAGTTGCCAAGACCTACGACGATGACCAAAGTTTGGAGCTTTCTAGGACTGGCTGGCTATGACTGGCGATTCGTGGAAAGATTCTCTAAAATAGCTAAGCCACTGACAAGACTGCTAAAG
Source organism: Eucalyptus globulus (assembly GCA_014182545.1). Lineage (NCBI taxonomy): Eukaryota > Viridiplantae > Streptophyta > Magnoliopsida > Myrtales > Myrtaceae > Eucalyptus > Eucalyptus globulus. Next base: position 86,534 of record JABKBK010000022.1, read on the forward strand.
AAAGAAGTGAAGTTTGAATGGACGGACAAGTGCGAGAAGAGTTTTCAAGAGCTTAAGCACAAGTTAACAACTGCCCTAGTGTTGACGATGTCGTCCAGTCCTAGAGGATATGAGATCTACAACGACGCTTCATTTCAAGGATTGGGTTATGTCTTGATGCCAAATGGAAGAGTTATAGCTTATGCATTTAGGCAATTGAGGCCCCATGAGCAGAATTATCTAATGCATGACCTAGAGTCGGTGGCAATTATCTTCGCTTTGAAGATTTTGAGACATTACCTGTGTGGAGAAAAGTTCACAATTTATGCCTGAAAGGGCTAGTAAGAACACCTAGAGGGGTGAATAGGTGTGAAGACAATTTTTCGCAAATTTTAGTAGAAGTAGTTTGCCTTTAGAAGATAACAGACTATGAATGAATTTAAAACTTAAACATATAAACAAAGCTACGAATCAAATAAGGAGTTAAGGGAAGAGAATAAAAACACAAATTTTATAGTGGTTCAGCTTAGATCAAGCCTACGTCAACTCTCCCACACTAACAGCCTACTGGCTGGATTTCACTAAGAATCAAAAGAGATTCTACAGCAGTGTGAACTTGACTTCACAATGAAGAGTCTCTACTGGTCTCTCACGAAGTCTCACTAAGTGTTTCTCTCTTTTGTATACAATTTTGAGCTCAGTAAATGAAATGGCAAGCAACTAGGAAGCTTCAGACTTTGAAATTTCTCTTTCATGCACATGCTCAAACAGCTGAAGAGTCCACCTTAAATACTCTTTTATGCTATTGTGACCGTTGGCACTTTCCAAATGAATTCCAATCAACCCATTGGATAGAATCAATCAAGGAGATCTCAAGCCATTTGATGATTGTGATGAGAGCCCATCAATCATGTTCGCCCATACAATCAGGATCTTTGTTTCCATAAGTAGAATTTTCCAACTTTGCTTACGTTCCAAAGGATTTGTTTAACGAATTGATTCCATTAAAGATAATCAATCACATAAGTGTTGTATCCAACGATAAGGTCATTCTTAAGCCATATAGACTGAATCGTTGAAGGATTAAACATAATCTCGCATCTAAATAAGTCTTCATTTTTCATTAGCATTCAGTCTGGAATCTATCAAAGTGGGCAGACTTTGAACCTAAAGTCTAACAGTCTTCAGACTTTGACACTTCAATCTAAAAGTCTTCAGACTAGACTATGGAAATGTTTTGTCAACTTCAAAACAGTAAAAGAGTTTTTCCAACAATGTCGACCGTCAAAGTCTGAAGTACCTATTCTCAAGGACTAGGATTGTGACATCATATACTATCCTAGGAAGGCCAACAACATAGTGGATGCGTTCAGTCAAAACCCATTATTTGCATAAATGATGGTTAGAGAGTGGATACTTATTGAACGTGTATGGGATTCAAATTTTAAGTTTGAGGTAGGTCATCTTTCTAGTCTTATGGCCACTCTAAGTGCAAACTAGGATTAAAACCTTTGAATCAATGGATCCGGAAATCCAAAAGATTGTGCAAGGAAGCCTTAGGAAGAAGAACCTAGATTTTCAAATGGCGGATGATAGGATCTTGAGATTCCGAGGACAATTGTGTGTACTTGATGATGCAGAGCTCAGAGAAGAGATTGTAGCAGATGCCTACTGAAGCAACTACAACATTTACGTAGGCATTACAAATATGTATAGGAACCTTTAGTAGTATTATTGGTGGAATGGCTGAAGGCTAATGTCACAAGACACATGGCAAAGTGTTTGACATGCTAGCAAGTAAAAGTCTAACACTGCAAACCTAATGGATTGCACTGACTGTTAGAGATCTCGTAGTGGGAATGGGAGCATATCATGATGGACTTCATGATGAAACTACCAAAGAGTCAGAGAGATAATGATTCTATTTGGGTTGTGGTTGACTGTCTGACCAAGTCGGCTCACTTCATTGCAATACGAAAAGATTATGCCATGGATAGGTATGCTGAGCTATACCTGAGGCAAATAATACAGTTGCATGGGGTTCTAATGACAATCACTTCTGATTAGGATCCCAAGTTCACCACCGCATTTTAGAAAAGCTTATAGATAGCTATGGGAATAAAACTACAATTCAGGACGGCTTATCATTTGTAGACCGATGGACAATCCGAGAGAACGATGCAAACTCTCGAGGATATGCTGCGAGCCTGTGACATAGATTTCAAAAAAGGATGGGAAGACCAACTACATCTCATCGAGTTCAAGTACAACAATAGTTATCAATAGAGTATCGGAATGGCACCGTTTGAGGCATTGTATGGACATGCTTGTAAAATGCCCGTATCTTGGGATGAGGTCAGAGAAAAGAAAATTACGGGCCCCAAACTAGTGCAACAATCCATGGATATAGTCTAGATCATTCGAGAAAGGTTAAAGACGGCCCAAAGTTGCCATAAGAGCTATGCAGATAAACAACGAAGGCCTCTAGAGTTCCAAGATGGCGATTACGTATTCCTCAAAGTGTCGCTAATGAGTGGTACTTCCCATTTTGGTAAGAAAGGGAAGCTAACCCCAAATTCATAGGAGCCTTTGAAATTCTTGAAAGAATTGAGACTTTAACTTACCGTTTGGCACTACCACCAAATCTTGCCAAACCCGACGCACGTGCTAAGTTATGAAGAGGACGAGGTGGATGATAGAGTGACGTACATCGAATAGCCAGTGTGAGTTGTGGACAGAAAAAAAAAATGGCTATTGGGCAATAAAGTCAATCCCTTGGTCAAAGTCATTTGGCAGCATCACGGTACTAAGGGAGCGACATGGGAAATTGAGGACATTATGTGGAGCCAGTACTCTCATTTATTTGAAGAAGTGATTGATCCTACAAATTTCGAGGACGAAATTTTGTTAAGGGGGGAAGAGTTATGACATCATCGTTCCAACCCGATTTTTCAAAATAAAATTGTTTCAGCAAGCGATCGTTGGACGAGATTGTCTTGAGGATCGAGAGACCACGAGGACATCGACAAATGCCGTTTGGGGGTGAAAACTCGATTTTTCATCGGTAAAGACATACAAGTGTGGAAAAGTGGAAATGGACCACGGACGAGGACCCAATGGGCTTGAGCCCAAGGCCCATACGCCCAAGGGATAGGCAACCAAGGGAGGCCCATGGGCCCTTCAAGCCCACCAAGCCTTTTTTTGACAAGATCTTAGCATTAAATGCATGTAATGATGTGAATAGGACATAAATAGTGTGAGATCTTGGTGAATAGATCGAAATGTCCTCCCTTTGGACTAAGGACAAAAGGATAAAGAAGGAAATGGGCAAGGCACGGGGTAGCAATTTGAAGAAGCTTGAAGCTTAAACTAGTCTAGTCTAAACCTAGGCACTCAAGTGTTTATTTTCTGCATTACTGCATAGATTTTGCTTCTTGAAGAAGCCTTCCTTGAGTGATTGATGTGAGTCCAAAAGATTTTGAGTCCATGTGCATTAATGGACAAGATTTCTCTTGTCTCTCTCCTCCATCTCCCTCAAGACTGCCAGCCATCCTTTTCTCCCCCTCACTCTCACCTTGTTCTCTCTTCAAGATGTCACTTCCTCATTAATTGAACTCTAGATTTGAGGGATTTGGGTGACTTGGACTACAAAGCGTTGAATGGACAAGACCTCACACTCTCTCTCTCCTTTCCCTACCCTCATCGCTGGTTCTCTCTCTCTCACACCCTCATTCTCTCTCATTTCCTCACTTGTTTGGTTTCAAGCTCTCAATCTCTCTCCCCTCACTAGGAGCCGAATGCCACCTTCATTATTGTCACTTTGGCAAGCTTGTTCTTCCATTTTTCCTCTTGTTTTACCTCACTAGCGACCGTCCTTCGAACCCTAATGCCGGACCGCAACTTGTGCCACCAAACCACCACTCAAAGTCGACCGACCAGCCTCCTTAAGGGCTATTCAGTACTATCCAACCCCCATAGCAACTCCCTCTCACTCGTTTCTTCTTCGGCTTAGTCCCTCGCGAATCCCGGAGGCTGTGTCGACGTTGAACTATCGTCGAACCACCGCCGAGGTACCACTGAAGCCGAGACTAGCTACCACCCAGCTCACCTACACACTGTACATGTGCGACTAGCCACTGTCCACCTTTGTCACACCTCTTCCGTCATTTTACAGAGCTTGGATTAGTTTGTGAGTGCCTTTCTAGCCTTTGATTAAGGATTTCGTTGCACTTAGGGAGTAGTTTAGGGCTTGTTATGGTTAAATGATGAGTTATTGATGTGATAAGTGCATGTTACGTGATAAACGATCATTGGACTTAGATAAGTTATCAAACATTTACTGATAGGTTATCAGGTTTCAAAATGATAAGTTATCAAGCCTAGAACGATTAGTTATCACGGTTAGGTTGATGAGTTATCGGATTAAGTCATATAAAGTTCATATGTTATTGTATGTGCCATAATAGGATAGTAGGCTATTATGTATTGCACGTGTTATGTGGGGTATATATTATGTGATTAGATGCTATATACGGATTATGTGTTATGTACTCAATGCCTTATATGGGTTATGTGCTATAAGGATTATTGGTTAGATGTGATATACGAGTTATGTGTTATAGGGATTATGTGCTAGATGCATCATTTGGGTTATGTACTATAAGGATTATGTGTTAAATGTGTCACATAGTTTATGTGTGTATATTTGCTATATGGGTTATATGTATATATGTTATATGGGCTAGGTATCCTATGTTATATGTGAGACGTGTGCCATTATGGAGTGACGTCGTAATTTGACTCATTATTTGAGTACACTATGGTAGAGCGATATGTTATATACATAAATGATGGATTATGTGATGGATTTGATGGCACGTGATAATGAAGTAAACATATTGTGGATTATGATGACTTTATCCCATCTTGATAAGTAGTCTATTTACCATGAGTTTATGAAGTAAATGTTGCATACATATATGATATAATGTAGGGCATGTGTATGACATGATGGCATGTGGGAAATGATGTTGCATATCGCATGGATATCGCATTGGTTAAATGAGAAAGATAATAAATGAATTGTGTGATGGTATGCCTGTGGCACCTGCGATTTACTTGAGGTCGCCACAGGTGATCTCTCTTAATTACTCGATCTCATATAACTTCACAGACCAATACCCTTTTGACCAGGGATTTTTTTTTTTTTTTTGAAAGTGGTCCCAGCGCAACTTATTAGTGGAAGCATAAACAAGTCTCACCATCTCTCCCTCCAATAACCATAATGCAATGCACACCAACTACGCACCATAAGAAAAGATAATGTTGATTCGCTCTTATTTATATTTTCATGATGGATATCAAGGTCGATACAACAAAAAAAGGCCAAGGTTTTAACTATACTTGGCTACCACCCAAAAAAAGGACTCAATTCTACATCGAACATGTACCACCCTCTATCTACGAGCGTCAGCTATCTCCAAAAAGTGTCAGCTCTCAACAGCTATACGTGCCATCATACCCAATCCGGTGCATTGGGTGACGGCGGCGGTAGTATCCCTAACATAACTCCATCGCATCGGACATGGGCATATATAAACTCTTGGATGACCGGGCCATCAGCTTGACCCACGTCATACATCACAAGTACTCGGACTCGAACAAAAACTAGACCAGGAGCACCGACACAGACATGCTCAGTACACTCCACATCCACATTAGTAGGTATGCCATAGTAAGTACCGCATGCAACTGGCAGCAAAGGCATCTTTCTAATATGAAATGTTAATCCCCAAAAGGGGTGAGTACAACCACTCAGCAGTAAAGATCCACCACACTACTCAATGCGTGAAACAGAACAATCAAGAATAAAACACATATCATTCATGCATTCAAGCATACCTTACCTTACAATCATGCATATATCACCATGCCATATGTGCATATACCACCATGCACTCATCATCAAGCATTCATGCATATTCATGCACACGACACAATCTCAATTTTTATCCTTCCAGAGACCAGTGTTTTCATCCCACAATTTATCGCCGGTATCAAACTTAGCATCACGAGGAACCTCCGGCACACACATCCAGGCATCTGGCACCCCCACACTCCGGGCATCTCGTATCCCAACTAGCATCATGAGGTATCCTCCCGGCACACACCTCCGAGGCTTCCCGCACCCCCACACTCCAGGCGTCCGGCACCCCCCATTTTGGGCATCTCGAAACTCCTGAGGCATTATTGACTCACACCTCCGACAGTCTCGTTATTTCCTCAAGTTATATCCACACATGTATCTCAGTTTTCAACACGATATTCGATGCAATAATATCAAAGATCTCAACCAAATTTTCATGCCATATAACATGTCATATGTCATCACATATGCAGCAAGATCAACCACTCAAGGTATTACATCACATGGATAATTTCATTCATTTTTTTTTTCAAAACACATCAATGTTTCGGATAAATCAGAATGCATTCCTCTAATTAAAACTCCAGAAAAATTAGTAAATGACATTAATAAATTCTGAAAGCTTGACACATTATAGACGAGACCTAAAGGAAGATATGTCATGAATAACTCCATGCGAAAAGAATCTCACACAAAAAAGTACAGTCCATGCATCACAGAATTCAAAACTTCAATATTTCAGCTTGCACAGTTCGGGAGTAATTTAAATTAAATACACAAATGAACTCCAAAAATCCTGAAATTTTGACATGTTATAGACAAGTCCTAGAGGTAAATATCTGACGAAGACATCGAAACCCAAATCGTTCTAGATTAATAGATATGGACGATTTATTCCCCTGTTCTCGGTGTTATCTTTTCCAGATTATCATCTTTCAAAAGAAACTCATTTCATCGATATAAATATGTTCATTTCTTCTAAATTTTTAGTATGTTGTTTCTCAGGATATTATCTACAACTTTTGTTAAGGACACACAAACAAATTTTAAGTTTATGATTTTATAAAAATCACGGAATCATGCTGGGTCGAAGTAACGTTTTTCCCAGATCCAGTTTCTTCAAAAGAAAATGATTTCACCAACCTATATTTTTTCATTTTCTCTGAAATTTCGATATGTTCTACCTCAAGAAGTATACCAAAACTTTCATTCAGATGTCGAAGTGAGATATTTACAAGAAAGTTACTTTACAGACCACGAAATCTCTAAAGGTCATCACAACGAATTCCAGATCTAAGTCCTCCAAAGAAAAATCATTTCTCTAACCAATACTTGTTCGTCTTGCCTAAAATTTTAGTATGTTGTTCTTCAAGGTGTTTTATACAACTTTCATGAAGAAATAAAAACAATATTCCAACTAAAAAGTCACATGCAATACACAAACTCACGGACAGTTGGACTGGTCGCTCCAGAAACAGCATGCATGACCAACGAATCTCTCTTCAAAGCTCCGAAATTTCATCCCATCTATCACAACCAAGACTTACCATCTACCACACATACACACAGCAATGCAAGGGGTAGGTTTAGGACTTCACTTGCCTTAAACTCAAGCACAAACAGCAACAAGAACAACAGCAAAGCGGCGAACGGATGGTCTTCCTCTTCCTCTCGCACGCCCGCTTCCTCTCTTTCTCTCTTCCTCTCTCTCGGTTCCCTTTCTCTCTCGGATGCTACTCTCTCTCTCTCTCTCTCTCTCTCTCTCTCTCTCTCTCTCTCAGTCGATTCCTCTCCATCATCCGCCTCCCTCTCTTTTCTTTTCTTCCCCCATAATCATTTGCAATCATTTGATTGCATGAAGCCGCCCAAGGAAGCCAATGAGGGCAGCCACACTTGGCTCCTCCTCCATGCCACTTGGCAGCTCACATGCAAGGTTGATGGGCTTCAAGGCTGGGCCAGCCTTGGGCCTTCATGGGCCGGTCGAATAAGGGCGGCGTGGGCTGGTTGGATGGTCTTTGGGCCTAAAGATCAGCCCACCCTCTCCTATTCCTATCCCATTTAATCTTCATTTAAATTAACACCTAATTTCAACTTATAAATCCACAAGACTTTGCAATTTAAATCAATAAAATTCTACTTATAAAGTACACCACCAAGAATGAGATTTCTATGTTAATTTGCACCTTAATAAAATCCTTGGTTCACTTGTAGACAATCTCCATCCAAGTCAATTTGGATGCCCCCAAGTCAACAGGATGCCGTTCACGGATGGATTTTGAAATGAAACTCCTTACATGAATGACCATCCTGATGCGTTTTATGCAAGATGATGCCATGCTCAATGAGGTAGACGATGCCCAGTTACACCGGATGACTGGGAACCTTCAGGTTAACCTTGGGTCTTGAGTGGCCGTAATAATGTGGATATATTTGTATGGAAAGTGCATGAGATTTATATGTGGTCAGGTCCGAATTATTACATGGCATGAGTGCATGATTTAAACCATAATGCGCATTCGTATGTTTGGCTCGAGAGCATGAAGTATATGTTATGGAATTGCCTATGCATCTATAATGGTGGCCTTAAACAATAGATTTGTCATTATAAGAATAGTGAGGGTAAAGAGAGAAGAGTGTGGCATTGATATATAATTGTTTTGTTTAGGCCACTTATAAGGTGAACGACTTCTCTACGCGGGGTTTAGAGAGTTAACTCATCTCAGAATGGTTCAGCCGTTCCGATAAATACATTTTGGCCGTCCTATAGAGCATAGCCAGGCAATGAAAAAGTACCCTATAGCGGGAGGGACCAACATGCACTACACGCTTTACGTCACGACTATCTGGGTCGATGAAGGTCTACCTAACCTCGTGCCATACCGATTCGTGGCCTGGTACTTTTGGGTTGGCAACGAGAACCATGGTCCCATCCGCAACTTTGACAGTCTGCCAGGTGTCAGAGGCTCAGAGGGAGGCACCAATTAGGCTGCCAAGGATGGGGACATTCCTAATGTGGCATCCTAGAATTTCATGAAAATTCCTAAATATGCCACGAGTCATGGATAGGCAATGGAAACACCGTTATGGTATTTTTGTAGCCTTTTGATTCATGATTCGCAATGAGATTTATGGCCAAGCTTTTAATGGATAAATTTTGGGAAAGAAAGTTCTATCTTTGGCCATATGTGATATAAATTGGAACTTATGGATTTACAATTGCAAGTGTATAGCCATTTAATTTGCAATTTAGTACTTTGATTTAATAGGGATTTAGTTAGTTTTTAAAAGGGTTAATCTTAGGTTATTTAAGCTTGAGTCTTAGGCCCAAGAGTGTTGGGCCTAAGATGGGCCGAAATGGCCGCCCCATAAGCCCATGAAGGGGCCATCGATCGCACGAAGAAGGGGGGGGAGAGATTGGTTTGCATGCTCCCCATTTGTCTTTTGAAGTTAGCCAAGTGTCACCAATGCACAACTAATGATGGCTAATGATGGAGGGAAGGAAAATTAGGGGAAAATGATGGCCGGCTTAAGCGAGAAAGAGAGAGAGAGAGGGGAGTTCGTCCGAGAGAGAGAGAGAGAGAGAGGAGAGAAAGAGAAGGAAGAAAGGAAGAAGAAGGAGGTTGTCCACCGTCGTCCGTTCGCCGCCGTCGAGTCCGCCTCACCCTCCGTTCATGTTTGCTGTGTTCGCTCGGTCTAGAAGCAAGTGGGATCTCTTGATCTACTCTTGCATGCTGTGCTTAGTGTGTGTGTGATTGAATGATAAAATTTCGGAGGTTTAGAATGTGAAAAATTGAAGTTATAAGGGTGGTGCTCTAGCCTAGTGTACTGTTCTTGAGAAAACAGCTCGACCTTGGATGTTCTAGTGACTTGCATGTGATGTTCAAGTTGAATTTTGGCTTTGACTTCTAAATGAAAGTTGTTAAGGACTTCTTGGAGTATAACATAATAAAATTTGGGAAAAAAAAAACAAGTATAAGTGGGTGAAATATTTATTCTTTGGAAAGACTCGATCTGGAAATTTCGGTACTAGGAACAGGGGTTTCAACCGCCTATATTTCATTACCTAGGATGAATCTGTTCTCTTTATCTTCATGAAGTATTTACCTTGTGGTCTTAGCTATCAGATAGTCAAATTTCATGAGTTTTGAACTTTAATCGAAAATGTTTCTAAAACTGGGTAATCTGATGTGTTCGGACTTGGTAATGTTGCAATGCGTAGTCTATACCGTTTTGTATGAGATTCTTTTGGAAAAGTATTCTGCATGAAATATATTTTTTTATTTCTTCACTACAGCATATTCAAATTTCGTAATTGTTGAAGTTCATTTGCCTATTTAACCAAAAATGTTTCAAAAACTGTGCAAGTGGAACGGACAGAATTAGTAATGCTGTGATGCATGTTCTGTATTGAACTATATGGGGATCTTTTGGGGTAGTGTTCTTCATGAAGTATCTGCCTTTATGTCTTGAATATCACATGTTCGAATTTCATAATTTTTTAATGTCATTTCGGCATTTAATGAAAATGTTTTCTAAAACTGTTCAAGCTCGATTGTGCGAATTTCAAAAGCTGAAATTGACCTTGTTGCCATTACATCATGTGCCATGTTGATATTGAGACACAAATGTGAATAGAAATTATGATAAATGAGGATACCATCGGAGGTGTGAGCTGACGATGCCCCGGGAGTGTCGAGATGCCCGGAGGTGGGTTCCGGATGCCCGGAGTGTGTGTGCCGGATGTCCTCAGGAGTTTTGGGATGCCTGGAGGTGTGTGCCGGATGCCCGGAGGTGTGTGCTGGAGGTTCCTCGTGACGCCAGGTTGGGTGCGAGCGAGAAAATGTGGGATGCAATTACTAGTCCCGAGAAAGAAAAATGCGGTGACCCAAATTGAAAGATAAAATGTTGAAATTGAATCATGCATGGTATGGTGACATGTATGCATGACTGTATGATATAATATGGATTAGTGCATGGTTGTATATGCACCTATGGCATGGGTATGCATGAATGCTTGGTGACGAGTACATGGTTGTATATGCACGTATGGCATGATGGTATATGCAAGAATGCTTGATGATGAGTGCATGATGGTGTATGCACATATGGTATAATGACATATGCATAGCTACAAGGTAAGTTATGTTTAGATGCATGAATGATATGTACTCTACTATGATGTTATGATTGTTTGTTTGATGCATTGAGTAGTTTAATGGATCTTTTACTTGCTAAGTGGTTGTACTCACCCCTTTGGGGACCAACATTTCAGAGAAGAAAGATGGCTTTCTCTCCGGTCACGCGGGGTACCTTTTACGGCCTTCCATTTGACATGGTGGTCGATTGTACGGAGCTTGATTGTATCACCATCCCTGGTTTGACGTTCATACGGGTTCGTGTGCTAGTGAGGTATGATGTGGGCCTAGCTGAGGGCCCGGTCACCCAGGAGTTCTTGTCTGTCCACGTCCGCCGTGACGGAGTGATATGGGGGATGTTGCCACCGCCACCGCCCGATGCACCGGGATGGGTGTGATGGCCCGCGTGAGGAGGGGAAGCTGACTTTTTAGAGATAGCTGACACTTGTAGATGGAGGGTTATACATGATCGATATAGGGGGTCGAGATCTCTCTTTTGAGCTGTAGCCAAGTTTAGCTAAAAGTCTTGGCTTTTTGGTTGTATCGACCCAAGATGCTCGTCTTAAAAATGTAAATAAAAGTGGCTCGGCTTATTTTTTCCTTCGATGTGTAGCTGGTGTGTATTGTACCATCATTAAGAGAGGAGAGGGATGATGAGACTCGTCTTTAATTTAGCTATGAGCTACGCTAAACTCTTTTTAAAAAAAAATGCCTATGGACTTTGGTCCTTCTTTAAACCTCTTTATATCAAAGATATGTAACCGGTATTCTTTAGGTGGAGCGATAGGTAGTTATGGGGACCTTAGCTATTTTGGGGTGCCACAGTCGATGTTGGTATCGGATTAATGGTTATAGATTGGAGTGATAAGGAGCCTCGTTTGGAAATTGAGGAACATGATGACAATGCACACCATAGGGTATTAAATGGAATAATTGGTTAACCTTGAATAACGGGTGACGAGTGTTCACTCGTAGATCCCTAGTAGTTTATTTTGAGTTGTCTTTAGGTACCAGTAACATGTTTATGTTACTTATGTAGCAGTAGTTGCTTTGAATGGAGACAGTGAGTCTTAGATTATTCCTAAGGCAATGCTTGGAAATTGTAGGAAAGTCATGGTGCGAGCTGGAAGTGCTCATCCATCGAGGGCTGAAGCCTCTGCTACAAGGGTTGAACCCCAAATGGAAGACATCCTACAGCCATTGGCCAACATTGGAAATCTGATGGATAGGCAAGCGCAACAACAACCTAGAATGGAATGTCACCCTCAAGGACTGGTGGAACAATTTCTTAAGTCGAAGCCACTTAAGTTTAGTGGAATGGAAAGTCGTGATGAGGCGGAACATTGGATTGATGGAATGGAGCGAATTTTCCGGTTGTTGGACTGCAATGATGCTGAGAAAATAGTTTTGGCAGAGTATTAGCTGGAGGGAAATGCAAAGTTTTGGTAGAGAGCTTCGAAGGATGCCATCTTTCCACTAGGTACCGATGTGATCTGGGAAGAGTTTGTGAGAGCTTTCAATAGGAAACATTTCTCTGATTGTGCTATGGATAAGAAAATCACTGAATATGTTCAATTGGAACAAAAAGAGCTAACAGTGGATTAGTATGAGGTAAAATTTTATGAATTGTCTAGGTATGCTCCCAGATTGATTGAAGATCATGAGGAGAAAGCTAAGAGATTTCTGAAATGATTGAGGACTCATATTAGGAAACAACTGGTGCATTTGAGTATAAGGGATTATCATGAGATTTTTATGAAAGGGCACAGTTAGTGGAACAAGAGCTAGTGAGAGAGCGATAAGAGTTTAAGAGATAGCCGAACTTTAGTGATGTGAGAAAGGGTAAGAGATCCTATCCTGGTCAAGGTCAGACTTGGAATGCGAAGAAAAAGAGCAATTTTGGAAATTTTGGAAGAGCACCTTATCGAAATGAAGAATGTCGAAGGTGTGATGGGCAACATGGCCCAGGACCTTGCAATGGACGACTGAGATGTTATGGTTGTGGGCAAGTGGGACAACTTAAGAGAGATTGCCCACAAGAAAGGTTGCAAATGAGTGTTGGCTTGGTGCGACAGGCACAACAGAGTGCTGTTAGACCAAACCTACCAAGGAATCCTCAGAGGCCACCAACACAAGGAAGGGTGTATGCGGTCACCCAAGAGGAAGCGGAAGCTTCCAAAAATGTTATCTCAGGTACGATCCTTATAAATGATAAAAAGGCATATGCATTGTTTGATACGGGTGCTACACATTCATTTGTGTTTGAAAGATATAAACAGTAGAGTAAAATAGAAACTACGTCTCTTGAGACGCCTCTCTGTGTTTCTACGCCTTTAAAGAATATGGTATTGTCAACGCTACTGTGTGGAAAATGTAGGATAACAATGGGAGGAAAGAATATGGAAATAGATTTAGTCGTAATGGTTATGTACGACTTTGATGTTATCATAGGAATGGACTGGCTTCATAAGCATAGGGCTAAGGTGGATTGCAATAGGAAAGTGATCCAGTTCATGTTGTCTAATCAGTCTAGTTGTGAATTTTTGGAAGGTCGGACCAACCTATCTATAGCACTAAATTTCAGCAATAGAAGCCCATGCATTACTTGACAAAGGATGTCAAGGGTACTTGGCCATGGTTAAAGATTATACTAAGGAAGAGCCTAAGCTTGATGAGATTCAAGTGGTCAGGAAATTTCAAGATGTATTTCCTGAGGAGTTGCTTGGATTACCACCAGAGCGGGAAATTGAGTTTGAAATTGAACTAATGCTTGGAACAGAATCTATATCGAAAGCCCCGTATAGGATGGCCTTAGTCGAGTTGAAGGAATTGAAGGTGCAACTACAAGAGTTGCTTGACAAATGATTCATTAGGCCAAGTGCTTCACCTTGGGGTGCACCAGTCTTGTTTGTGAAAAAGAAAGATGGGTCGATGCGTCTGTGTATTGATTATAGACAGCTGAATCAAGTGACTATAAAGAATATGTATCCTTTGCCTAGAATTGATGATTTATTTTATCAATTGCAAGGAAGTTTAGTCTTTTCTAAGATTGACTTGAGATTGGGATACCATCAGTTAAGGATTAAGAAAGAAGACATTCCTAAGACTGCATTTAGGACTCGTTATAGACATTATGAGTTCTTAGTTATGCCATTTGGATTGACAAATGCACCGGCTGCATTCATGGATTTAATGAATAGAATATTTAAGCCTTATTTGAATGAGTTTGTTATTGTTTTCATTGATGATATCCTAGTATATTCGACAGGACTTGAAGAGCATGAGCAACACTTGAGTATAGTTTTGCAAACTTTGAGGGATCATAAGTTGTATGCTAAATTCAGCAAATGTAAATTTTGGTTGGACCGGATAGCATTTTTAGGACACGTAGTGTCAGGAGGAGGAATTTCAGCGGACTCGGGAAAGTTGAGATGGTAATAAATTGGCCGAGACCGACAACACCTACTGAAATACAGAGTTTCTTAGGATTGGCTGGTTATTATAGAAGGTTTATTGAAGGGTTTTCACGATTGGCAGGTCCTTTAACAAAATTGACTCGAAAGAATGCGAAGTTTGAATGGAGTGGGGAATGTGAAGGGAGTTTTCAAGAACTTAAAAGAAAATTGACTTCAACTCCAATCTTGACTATACCGTATGGATTTGATGGTTTTACGGTGTATAGTGATGCATCTCACAAAGGACTGGGATGTGTTTTGCGCAACATGGCAAGGTCATAGCCTATGCATCGAGGCAATTGAAACCTCATGAGCTGAATTACCCATTGCATGATTTAGAATTGGCGGCTATAGTGTTTGCTTTGAAGATATGGAGACACTATCTGTATGGAGAAAAATTTGAAATCTATACAGATCACAAGAGCTTAAAGTATTTATTTTCACAAAAGGAATTGAACATGAGACAAAGGAGGTGGATGGAGTTGTTGAAAGATTATGACTGTGAGATACGATACCATCCAGGAAAGGCAAATAAAGTGGTAGATGCCCTTAGTCGAAAGTCGGCTATGGACATGGCTAGTCTAAGAATAACAGAGTGGAATCTGTTAAAGTCTATTGTGGATTCAGACTTTAAATTGGAAATGGATTGCCTTACCGGTATGCTTACTGCATTAAGGATTGAACCCAAAATTATTTAGAAAGTTAAGATCCTACAAGAATCTGACTTGGAGATTATGAAAGTAAAAGATGCAATGTCTTTAGGGAAAAAATCATAATTTCAAGTCTCGGAAGATGGTGTGATAAGATGCCAAGGACGACTTTTGTGTTCCCGACAATGAAGAAGTGAAGAAGGAAATTTTGTCGGAGGCACATAGGAGTAATTGTAGTATTCATCCAGGAAGTACAAAGATGTACAGGAATCTGCGTAAGCAATTTTGGTGGAATAGCATGAAGAAGGATATAGCTAAGCATGTCTCTCAATGTTTAACGTGTCAGCAAGTAAAGGCGGAACACCACAAACCCGTAGGACTGTTGAGACCATTGGATATACCAAAGTGGAAGTAGGAACATGTAACGATGGACATTGTGCAAGGACTGCCAAGGACATCAAATGGTCACAACTCTATTTGGGTAATAGTGGATCGTTTGACGAAGTCTACTCATTTCCTAATTGTCCGTGTAGACTACTTGATGAGTAAATTTGCTGAGAAGTATGTAAGCTGAGTAATACGCTTGCATGGTATTCCTGTAACGATCACTTCTGACAAGACTCTAGGTTTACTTCAAATTTTTCGCGAAGTCTTCAAGATGCCTTAGGGACAAAGCTTCAATTTAGTATTGCTTTTCATCCTCAAACAGATGGACAAACAGAAAGAGTGATTCAGACTCTAGAAGATATGCTGAGAGCATGTGTCATTGACTTTAAAGGAAATTGGGATGAGAATTTACACCTAATAGAGTTCGCCTATAACAAGAGTTTTCAGAAAAGTATAGGCATGGCTCCGTATGAGGCATTATATGGAAGAAGATGCAGGACCCCTATCTGTTAGAATGAAGTAGGTGAAAGAAAATTGACAAGACCAGAGATAGTACAAGTTACTACAGAAGCGGTCGAGATAATCAGGAAAAGACTTAAGATAGCCCAAAATAGGCAGAGAGATTATGCTGATAGGCGTAGAAGGCCTTTAGAGTTTAATGTGGGAGATCACGTATTTCTTAAGGTATCTCTTATGAAAGGAATATCTCAATTTGGAATGAAGGGTAAGTTAAGCCCTAGATTTGTTGGACTTTTTGAGATACTTGAAAGAATAGGAGATGTAGCTTATCATTTGGCACTGCCTCCTAAATTGGAAAATTTACATGATGTGTTTCATGTGTCGATGTTGAGAAAGTACCAACTGGATTCTGATCACATACTCGATCATGAAGCCATCAAAGTAGATGAGAAAGTGAGGTACATCGAAGAGCCTGTGTAAGCAATGGATCGAAAGGAGCAAGTTTTTAGGACTAAGAAGATTCCTTTGGTCAAGATATTATAGCGACATCATGATGTGGAGGAAGCCACATAGGAGAGTGAAGATCAGATGAAGGAAAAGTACCCCTACTTCTTTCAAGAGACATGAGTGATGTCTAATTTCGAGCGAAATTCTCTAAGGAGGGGAGAATTGTGGCATCCTAGAATTTCATGAAAATCCCTAAATATGCCATGAGCCATGGATAGGCGATGGAAACACCGTTATTGCATTTTTGTAGCCTTTTGATTCATGATTCGTAATGAGATTTATGGCCAAGCTTTTAATGGATAAATTTCGAGAAAGAAACTTATGTCTTTGGCCATATGTATTATAAATTGGAACTTATGGATTTATGATTGCAAGTGTATAGCCATTTAATTTGCAATTTAGTACTTTGATTTGATAGGGATTTAGTTAGTTTTTAAAAGGGTTAATCTTAGGTTATTTAAGCTTGGGTCTTAGGCCCAAGAGTGTTGGGCCTAAGATGGGCCGAAATGGCCGGCCCATAAGCCCATGAAGGGGCCGTCAATCACACAAAGAAGGGGGGGGGGAGAGAGAGACCGGCTTGCATGCCCCCCATTTGTCCTTTGAAGTTAGCCAAGTGTCACCCATGCACAACGAATGATGGCTAATGATGGAGGGAAGGAAAATTAGGGGAAAATGATGGCCGGCTTAAGCGAGAAAGAGAGAGAGAGAGAGAGAGGGGAATTCGTCCGAGAGAGAGAGAGAGAGAGGAGAGAAAGAGAAGGAAGAAAGGAAGAAGAAGGAGGCTGTGCGTGCGCGAGAGGAAGGAGAAGGGCAGTCCACCATCATCTGTTTGTCGCCGTCGAGTCTGCCTCGCCCTCCGTTCGTGTTTGCTGTGTTCGCTCGGTCTAGAGGCAAGTGGGATCTCTTGATCTACTCTTACATGCTATGCTTAGTGTGTGTGATTGAATGATAAAATTTCGGAGGTTTAGAATGTGAAAATTTGAAGTTATAAGGGTGGTGCTCTAGCCTAGTGTACTGTTCTTGAGAAAACAGCTCGACCTTGGATGTTCTAGTGACTTGCATGTGATGTTCGAGTTGATTTTGGCTTTTATTTCAAATGAAAGTTCTTAAGGATTTCTTGGAGTATAACATACTCAAATTTGGGACAAAAAAACAAGTATAAGTGGGTGAAATCGTTATTTTTTGAAAAGACTGGATCTGGAAATTTCGGTACTAGGAACAGGGGTTTCAACCGCCTATATTTCATTACCTAGGATGAATCTGACCTTGATTTCTCATGAAGTAATTACCTTATGGTCTTAGCTATCACATACTCAAATTTCATGAGTTTTGAATGTCAATTGTGTATTTAATCGAAAATGTTTGTAAAACTGGGTAATCTGATGTGTTCGGATTTGGTAATGTTGCAATGCGTAGTCTATACCGTTTTGTATGAGATTATTTTGGAAAATTTATCGGCGTGAAATATTTTTTTTTATGTCTTGACTACAACATATTCAAATTTCGTAATTTTTGAAGTTCATTTGCCTATTTAACCAAAAATGTTTCGAAAACTGTGCAAGTGGAACCGACAGAATTAGTAATGCTGTGATGCATGTTCTGTATTGAACTATATGGGGATATTTTGGGGTAGTGTTCTTCATGAAGTATCTGCCTTTATGTCTTGTCTATCACATGTTTGAATTTTATAAATTTTTAATGTCATTTGGGTATTTAATGAAAATGTTTTCTAAAATTGTGCAAGCTGGATTGTGCGAATTACAAAAGCTGAAATTGACCTTGTTGCCATTACGGCCCCGTTTGGTTCAACTTTGGGGAAATGGCTTTGCATTTTCCCAAGTACCCTTGAGAGAATGAGCATTTTGGGAAGGGAGTTGTGTTTGGAAACCAATTTTTGTGCATGTTTTGCAAAGCTATTTTAAATTAAAAAGGAAAATGAAAAAAAGAAAAGAAAAGGGAGGAGAGATCGCGTGGTGAGGGGAAAATTGTGGGGGAGCAGCTGGTGGTGGTGAGGAGGTGGCTGGCAGCGGTGGCGGCAGCGGCGGTGGCGACGGCGGGAGGGAGGGAGGCGTCGACCTCAACCCAGCCGCTTGAGGCCACGCAACCTCGGCGGCGACCCCGGTCTCGGCGACAACCCAGCGACGCCGCCCTAACGTCGCGCGGCCTCGCCGCCCCCGGGTCGCGCCCGAGGTCGAGCGACCCAGGTGTTGCCCGAGATCGCGAGGCCTCAAGCGCGCGCCTCGGGCGGCGTCGCCCGGGTCGCCGACTCAGCGACACCCGAGGTCGCCCGACCTCAGCCACCTCGCCTAAGGTCGCGCGACCTTAGGTGAGTCTTTCCGGCGGCCAGATCTGGCCGCTCGCGGCCGAGCGCGCCCACCGCGGCTTGGCCGAGCAGCAAGTCCACGGAAGTCCAAGGAAGAGCGCCGCCCACCACCGCGAAGCTTGACCGAGCAGAAGTCCATGGAAGTCCAAGGAAGAAGATGAACAGTGTTTTGGAGGGCAAAATGGAAAAAAACAATTATCGATAAGGGCAATATTGGAAAGAAAAAAATTCATTAAACCCTAAACTAGCATCCCGAAAATGCTGAAAGCCCAAAGCAGGTCCGGACTCGCTTTGGGCTTCAAGATTCCGAATGCTGGCATTTGGGAAATGCAAGCTCAAAAGTGTAAACCAAACACCAAATATTTTCCTTAAGAGGCTTTCTGACCGAAAGCCCCTTGGGAAAGCTGAACCAAACACCCCCTACATCATGTGCCATGTTGATATTGAGGCACAAATGTGAATAGGAATTATGATAAATGAGGATACCGTCAAAGGTGTAAGCCGATGATGCCCCGGGAGTGTCGGGATGCCCAGAGGTGGGTGCCGGATGCCCGGAGTGTGTGTGCCGGATGTCCTCGGGAGTTTCGGAATGCCTGGAGGTGTGTGCCAGAGGTTCCTCGTGACTCTAGGTTGCGTCGGAGCGATAAAATGTGGGATGCAATTACTAGTCCCGGGAAAGAAAAATGTGGTGACCCAAATTGAAAGATAAAAAGTTGAAATTGAATCATGCATGGTATGTTGACATGTATGCCTGACTGTATGATGTAATATGGATTAGTGCATGGTTGTATATGCACCTATGGCATGGATATGCATGAATGCTTGGTGACGAGTACATGGTTGTATATGCACCTATGGCATGATGGTATATGCAAGAATGCTTGATAATGAGTGCATGATGGTGTATGCACATATGGTATGATGACATATGCATAGCTGCAAAGTAAGTTATGTTTAGATGCATAAATGATATGTACTCTACGATGATGTTATGATTGTTTGTTTGATGCATTGAGTAGTTTAATGGATCTTTTACCTGCTGAGTGGTTGTACTAACCCCTTTGGGGACCAACATTTCAGAGTAGAAAGATGGCTCTCTCTCCAGTCACGCGGGGTACCTTTTACGGCCTTCCATCTGACGTGGAGGTCGATTGTACGGAGCTTGATTGTGTCACCATCCCTAGTTTGACGTTCATAAGGGTTCATGTGCTAGTGATGTATAATGTGGGCCTAGCTGGGGGCTCGGTCATCCTGGAGTTCTTGTTTGTCCACGTCCGCCGTGACGTTGTGATACGGGGGATGTTTTGCCGCTGCCACCGCCCGATGCACCAGGATGGGTGTGATGGCCCGCATGAGGAGGGGGAGTTGACTTTTTTGTGATAGCCGACACTTGTAGATGGAGGGTTATACATGATCGATATAGGGAGTCGAGATCTCTCTTTTGAGCTGTAGCCAAGTTTAGCTAAAAGTCTTGGCGTTTTGGTTGTACCAACCCAAGATGTTCGTCTTAAAAATGTAAATAAAAGTGGCTCAGCTTATGTTTTCCTTCGATGTGTAGCTGGTGTGTATTGTACCATCATTAAGAGAGTAGAGGGATGGTGAGACTCGTCTTTAATTTCGCTATGAGATGCGCTAAACTCTTTTGAAAAAAAAAATGCCTATGGACTTCGGTCTTTCTTTAAACCTCTTTATATCAAAGATATGTAACTGGTATTCGTTAGGTTTAGCGATAGGTAGTTGTGGCGACCTTAGCTGTTTGGGGGTGCCACACCTAATGGGGAGGTGTTTGACTCTAAGCTAATTGCTAAGTCGGAGGCATGGATCTCAGAGACCATTAAGGCTTAAGTAGCAGTGGGGTTGCTAGTACTTTTTGGACCACTTTTGTAGTATTAAAGGTGTAAATATACCCCGAACCCTTTTATAGGAGGTTGTGGCAATGTGGTTAGGCGTCTTAGATGTGATGAAGCTGGATGGTTAACTTTTGAACTTGCTGTGTATGAAACGTTGACTCATGACACTTATATATATGAATATACTTTTAACTATCCTTGTTGAATGATGGTTAGAAATTTGTTTACATTTCCGCTTGTGCATTTTATTCTTATTGCGAATTGGGTTGGCGACACCTCCTAGAAAGTCGCAATCGAACAACCATAGGAATGAAAGCGAGGGACGCTACGTGCTCAAAGTGGGTCAAGGTATGACATAATCTTTGAATCTTGGCTCCAATCGACTAACTCGATCTTGCCTCATCAGGTTAGAGCTTCAGATGTTTACCTTTACATGAATTTTTGACTGAACAAACTTGATCATATGATCGCCAAGCTACCATAGCACCTCGAGGATGTCGAGGATCGTCAATGGAATGCTGAGGCTCATCGAAGGGGTAAGATCAGCACTGATCAACCACCGATTCGCGTTTGGGGAAAGACCCGGTCTAATTGGACTTCATTTGCACCAACTTGGAAGAAACAACCACTGAAGCTTGTTGGGTGGCCCTCCAATCAATCCCCGACCACTAGAAGGTCGAAGACTCACCCAAGATGGATCGGTGATACTTAGACCCCCAATGGACCACCAATGGTTGCCAACTGAAGCTGATGAAGACGCTGGTTCAATCACTGGCCTAGTCGTCGGTCTTCAGCTTATGAGGAAAAGGCCGTGAAACGGGTGCCATGGGGGTAGGATAATGGGGGCATCGGCTTTGTTGAGGGCAAGAATGAGCTAAGGAGCACTAGAGGGCTAAGTAGTGACAGCGAGATCCTCAGTGAGGAGCTGTAAGCCAATGGAGGCCGACTGCGTACAAGTGAGAGTAGAGAAAGAGAGAACGGCGAGAAAGAAGGAGAGAGAGAAAGAGATTTTGAGGGAGAAATTTTTTATTTCCAGATCTAGGAAAAGTGTGCAAAATGAGCCCCCCAAGTTTTGTACTTGCCCTCAAGATCAAATCTTAGCCGTCGATTTGATCCGATGGCTAAAACTTGATCGGATGGCCTAATTAATTCTATTAGTAGGTAATCCAAATTGAAATATGTCACATGATTATCCATATGGTGTTGATGTGCCAAAATTAGAAGGTAAAACCAAATTTGCGATTAACACCTAATTAGGGGTAATTTTGTGATTTCACAAAATCCGGGGGTCATTTCAAGAAATATGGAAAATTGAGGGGCATGGGAATGAAAGATACACACGACGAGAAGCTTGCAGGTGGTGGCTGATCACCAAGAGCCGCCCGGCGGTGGGCCAAACGGGCTTCCCCCACTAGTAGTCAGTCTGATCGGTCCAAGTCATATCGACCAGTTCGATTATTCTTTGGATGGTTTGGTCTTTAGGGTTCTAAATTCTATGCAATTTGGTCCTTCAAGCACTAAATTGGAAGGAAATCTTGTCTAATTTGAGAAAAATGGTCCAATTTTAAAGAAATTAGACCAATTAATATAAATGCAATCCCGTAATTTTCTATTGGCCTAATTACTTGATCAATATGAAAAATATTGAACCTACACCATAGGTACATGCAATTGGACTTTCTAGGCTAAATTGGACAATTTCATATAATTCCTTGCTCCAAATTGCAAATTAATCAAAATTAAATTCAAGTAATATTGCGAGACACCTAAGGTGATTCATTGCATCCAAATTGACTTTGAATTGATGGCACAAATTTTATGCTAAAATTTAATTGAGGTTTAATGGTGAAATTAAGCCATAAGCTGGGCTAGTTGGGGGTGGCCGTCGATTGCTAGAAAGTTGCCTAACCGACCATTTTCTTGTTGAAGGTCAGTTGGACCAATCTGAACAAGTTTGACTAGCTTTGGCTAGTTTGGCCTAAAATTTTATGCAATTAGGTCCTTGGAGGAGCTAATTTTAAAGGATTGATGTTCAATTAAAAGAGAAATGGGCTAAATTGAAAGGAAAGAGTCCAAATTTGCATAAATTAAACTAATTAAACCCTTTTAAAAATATCTCAATGGATTAAATTGGTCTAATTATCTCAAAAATATCAATATTATTCATAGATTCAATGGGTATGCGAATTTGGACCTTCCAAACAATTAGCGCAATTTTCACAATTCCCATGCTTAATTGCCAAATTGAATGAAATTGAATGCAATTGATACAATATCATTGAGTGGTTCAATTAATTGCACTTTATGTGGTCTAACACATTTAAATTAACATTGATTTGAGGAGAGGAACTAGGCATCAAAACGAAATTGAACTTCAATGTTCAAATTGAATTTCAATTCATCAAATCAAACCTTAGTTTAGAATGAGTCAAGTTAAATTGGCTCAATTGAAACTTATTAACCCTATTTTGCAACCTTTGGATGAGCCAAGTTTGTCAAATTGAGAAGTTCACATGTGAATTTGCCAAAATTAAAACTGGATTTGATTAATATTAAGAAAATGAGTTGATCAGGACTTCAATATCATAAATCATGAAGAATTGATCATAACCTCTTATTAGGGCTAAAAATGGAAATTTTTGTCTCAATATACCAAATCACAAAGTTGGTTGCACGAGTCAGCTTAAAATGACCTTTAGATCAAATATTGTAAAAAAAAGTTAAATCAAAATATGACTAGAAAGAAAGTAATTTTGATTTTGGCCGATTATGAACCTAAATCCAAAAAAATTGATAAAATAGATTCCTCATCGATTTTTGAGAAATTTGTGTGGCCAAAGTCAAATTGAAGCTAAAATAAAGTGATTTGTTTGTTTTCAAATTATTTTCATTTTGGTTAAAGGGTTGACCCTTTAATGAATTTTATTTTTTTGGTTAGTAACCCTTTAATGATTAATAACTAAAAAGGTTGATTCATGGTCAAAACTTTGATTTTTTTAAAAATATTTTGGCCGAAAATGAAATTAAGATTATTTAGGAACTTTTTGTACAAAAAACCAAAATTTGACTTGGGATTGACTTTTCTATCAAAAGGGTAGACAAAAAGTCAATTTTTAACTTTTTTATTTTTTTTAATGAAAATGACTAAAAAAATCACCCATAAATGATGGCCCAATGAAAACGGTACTTTTGGTTCAAGAAAATGGTTTCATTGTGATCATAAACCTTAGCCCTAACAATTTTTCCTTTATTAATGCATTGACTAAAAATCAAGTGTCAATACCTTGTTTTCCATTTACCTACAGTTTGGAGAATATTTGGTGCAAAATCACCGAACACCTTCAATTTATTCACTCCCATCTCAATTGCAGCTTGGAGGCCAATGATACAAGCTTCATATTCAATTATTTTATTTGTGCAAGGGAATACCAACTTTGTTGTTATGGAATAGTATTGTGCATCAAAGGATATCAAAACTGTCCTAGTGCTAGATTCAGTAATGGCACCAATAACATGTGTCATCCAACAGATAGATTGGCTAATGATCCTCTTAAAGATTGTCCAATGGGAAGTTTCAATGCTCATGAGTATAAAAGGATATCAACAAGACACCGACAAAGCATGAGAGATAAAAGAGTGCAAAAATCCAAATTCAAAGAAAAGTTTACATTCTTACTTAGTATTCGTGAGCTACAAAAATTGTAGTATCTTAAGAAGAGTTGATAGTGGGATAGTTTGCGCTTATGTGTGTGTTAGTTAGATTTATCTGAGTAGAAGAGGCACATTCTATTGTAACTACTCAAATGTTGACCAGTAGAATCTAGCAAGTAGGCTATTAGTTTAGGAGAGTGGACATAGGCTTACACTAAGCTAAACC
The DNA here is from genome assembly GCA_014182545.1 of Eucalyptus globulus. Taxonomy (NCBI): domain Eukaryota; kingdom Viridiplantae; phylum Streptophyta; class Magnoliopsida; order Myrtales; family Myrtaceae; genus Eucalyptus; species Eucalyptus globulus. The sequence goes on from JABKBK010000022.1 coordinate 111,082, forward strand.
ACTATAATGCTCTGAGTATATGATTCTTTATGTCTCTACTTATATTCATTGTTGTCTAATAGAAGTGTAGTGCACTAGCTGATATTACCTGTTCCTACTTAAATAGATCGCTTATATCTAGCTTGGCACATATTATTCCGCAAAAAGCTTTCAAGTTTCTTGAAATTATCTATTCACCGTCATTTAGGTAATATTGTTAGCCACAACATATCATCATTAAACTCAAATAGGAAAAAGTGTTAAAAAAAGTCATAAACCTTTAGCATTTGTGCCCATTTAGTCCTAAACATTTTTTGGTCCAAATTAAGTCCTAAACCTTTTTTACGTTGTGCCAATTTAATTATTTCTGGTCAATTTTGGCTAGATTTTACTAATGGACACCAACCGGCTGACATGTCCCAATCGGTGCTAACGTAGACAACTTTTAATAATATTTTCATATTTTTGAGTTTTATTTTTATTTTTATTTTTACTTTTTTTTTCTTTTTTCCTTCTCCTCCTCCTTTCTCTAGTCGATTGCTGGACCTCGACAACCAACCAGAGACGACAGCCGGGGGCCGAGGTTGACCTTGCCGGCCACCTTGCCGGTGGCCGCAAGGACCAGCGAGGCTCGCCCCCACTAAATCTGACGAGGGCGAGCCTCGCCCACTTGGCACAAGGCTGCCCTCGAGGCTTGGGCAGCAAGGCTTGCCCTCACCAATCTGGTGAGGGTTGAGCCTCGCCCATGGTCGGCGAGGGCGAGCCTTGCTAGCCCGACACGAGGCCACCCTCGCAGCTTGGGCAGCCTCGAGCTAGCTGGGCTTGCCCTCGCCGACCATGGGTGAGGCTCGACCTCACCAGATCTAGCAAGGGCGAGCCTCGCCACCTAGGCCTCGAGGGCGGCCTCACACTGGGCGGGCGAGGCTCGCCCTTGCCAGATCTGGCAAGGTCATGCCTCGCCCACCGGCGAGGTGGTCGGCAAGGTCAAGCTCGACCCTCTCGCCGTCACCTTTGGCCGATCGTCGAGGTCCAGCGATCAGCTGGTGGAAGAAGGAGGAGAACGAAACAAGAAAAATAAAAAAATTCAAAAAAATTAAAATATTATTAAAAGTTAAACATGTTAGCACCGATCAAGCCACGTCAGCCGGGCGGTATCCAGTCAACAAAATCCGGTCAAAATTGGCCGGAAATTACTAAATTGGCACAATGAAAAAATGTTTAGGAGTTAATTTGCACCAAAAAAAAAGGTTTAGGACTAAATTGGCACAAATACAAAAGGTTTATGACTTTTTTAACACTTTTCCCAACTAAAACATGTGCTCATCTGCCCTGCATATTTGCTTTCATCTGCCCTGCATATTTGCTTTTATCACTTCTCATCGTTTTCTGTCGAAAAGGGTGCTATGCTTTGAACAAAATTTAGCCAATGCAGGTATTCGGTGCCCTTGCGGTGCCTCTTTCAGGTCTTATCATGTCAAGACCGACTTTTAGCATGGCTAAATTCATATGTTGAACAAAAGGTCCTCAGGCCTCAGAATTCTAATGCGCAAGATCCTAACAAAGGAGAGTGCAAAGTGTAAAGATAAGTGCAACCATACCTTTCTAAAATCTCTAATACCAAATAGGACTATTGAAGAGAAAGGATAAAAGAATTAGGTTTGCATGGTTTACTAACACAAACACAAACAGGATAAGTGCTCGTTGTTCTCTTCTCTTGATACAACTGATGCCTTATATAGGCATAAGGAAAAGACAACGCAAACAATCTTTCACCACTTGTGACTCAAACACCATACATCTGACACTAATAAAGCAAACCACTTTAGCAACAGGTTCATTAGCTTACCAGAATGTTAAAAAACACTCCATAAACCAAACAAACCAGTGCCTACCGTCTGTCAAGCCAAGTAAAAAAATACATCAAGATAAGTTTGAAATCATTTACGCGTGGAAGTTTTATTGGTAGTGGAAGAAGGGCCAGAGTTAAGGGTTGCTCTTCCATCCCCGGGAACGTTTGGTTTCTTGTCGAGCTCTTTTATTTCCTTCTCGAGCTCTTTTATTTCCCTCTCTAGCTTATTTATTCCCGCCTCGAGATGTTTTTTTTCGTTCTTGCGGCTTGCTATTTTAGCCTGGAGATCTTTCTTCTTGCTCTCGGGATCTTCCAGATTGGATGCCACTTCCACAGCAACAGCTACATGAATATCAGTAGGGACTTCGCTTGTGGCCCCTTTCTCATCACAGGTAAGGCACAGTTGAGGCTTGCCAATCAGGTACGATGGAAGAATGAGATCTTCCTCGTTTTCTACTTTAATGCCATTGGAATATTTTTTGAGATTTTCCTGAAGCAAGAGATCTTTCCCTTTTTTCCGAAGTATTTTGAGATCATTTGAATTTCCAGCACGAAAAATGATATATATCTGGGAGTAGTTTGCTCCACTGATGTCAAAGTCGCTACAACCCACTTCTAAATGGTCATTCGGCAAGATTATTTTTGACATTCTTACCTCGATGATGCCCTTTGATCGAGCTTCAAGAAATTTAGGACAATGGATGGCGATCAGAAATATGGGCACATCAGATTTGTTTTGGATTTTAGTCTTAGGCCCCTGGCACGCTGTTTCAATCACAAGTAAAATATATGTCAGTAATCCTACTCTTAGATTCCGTCCAGCTGTGAAGTTTCTTGATGGTGTCCACCACACAAATATCATTTATCACTTATAGTCTCCTCTCATTTTAATTAAATGCATGTAACATATTCTAACGGTGCAACTCGTTAAATTCCCGGAATAGCGGACCAACAAATGAAGATAAGGTAAATGAAAACCCTGACTTCTTAGTGTTGGGTGGTTTTGGGCCTCTCTCAATTCCCCTTCACTTATAAACTGACCACTAATCCCTCCAACAATTTGCCCCTCACACATCAGGCCTTGGGTCAAAGAAATAACAACCGTATCTCCTATGTGACTATTGGATTTAGACTTGTTCGTAATGTGAGCTCTAATACTAGCATCGGATGGTCATTGGCATCTCTCTCCCTAAAAATTAGCTCAAAGGGTGAGGCATTCGCTCACACTTATTAACCGATCACTAGTTTCTTCCAAAATTGATGTAGGATAACTCCCACACTTTGTACAATAACAGAGTCTAGAATCTTGTCTCACTCAAGTTGTTTGTCACGTCTAGTTGACACCTACTTCAGGTGAAGTCATCGTGACAGAAAGGCGTCTGTGCACAATTTTTCTGCGCTTAGAGCTTATTGAGTCATGGAAATTCCGTAGTGATTCATGGAAATGGTGGACGGCGTGAATACAAAATATTGTCAAAAAGACGGAAATTTCCTCATGTGCAGTCATTATCTTGAAAACACAATCTCTTACCTGTAATGATCCCTTTCGAAACTGCACTGAAAACTTTCAACATGGTGGTGAGCGTGCAAACAAAGAGGAGACTAGTGATTGTAGGATGAGGGAAGTTGATTGGGGTGATGTTGGAGGCGAAGGGCGAAATCCTTCGTATTTATAGAATCAGCCAACAGGCATTCTCCTCCTCACCAGCATCGTGCTTTATGTCGGCATCATGGCCATTAAAGAGGGTTTGTGTTTTTTTTTTTAGGAGTAAGCAAAAGGAGCTGACCGGACCAAACCAGCTAGTTGGTATAGTCTCTAAGGACACCGATCTAGTTCCTAGTTCCCGAATCTGTGGATGGAACTGCTCGGACCAGACTGATTATTTTTAGAATTTTAATTTTATTTCATTAAATGTATCAAAGAATTAATTTTAACTCCTAATCATTAGGAATTTTCTCAATATTGTTAAGATGCAAACATTTATACAAAAAACCAAGCAAGCCATGCTTTGGTTAGAGCATCACCTGTGTTTTATGCACAACTCCTTTTACTATCTTTGTGCTCATATTCAATGTGGGACTCTCAATGTCTGGCTTGTCTCTCTTATGGTGCATAGCCTTCCATGCAAACACCTTTTATGTAGGACTATTAGCTTGTCTTTATCGTTGTGTCCAACCTTCCATGCGAATGCATAGAGTCTCCCACATTGAATGGTCACACAGGGACCACAAGAGGGGTTGTGAATAAAATCCAACCCATACTCCAACCAAAGCATGATTTTCTCGGCCTTTTGGCTAAGATTAATTTTAGTGTTTAAGTATGTGATATTCACACAATTTTTGTAGCATTTTGATCTTTTTGTGAGGAAAGAGCAAATCCAGGAAACCTGTTTATCACCAGTTCTCGGTCCCAAAAAAGGGGAACCGGCTCTACCTGTTTGATTCCTGGTTCCTAGGTGGGACTAGATTGGGACCGAGAACCGATCACCCCAATTTTTATTGTGTATCAACAGCTATAGTCTGGACAACCCTTTCGATGCAATATATTTTTCGATTGATACTTATATTATGAGAACCGCGTATGCCATGCACTGGACACGAGTCAATATAAGATTTTAGTGCCTCTGAATCGAATAAAAACCGGCTCGAATTCTCCATGGGCATGTGGTGTCGAGTGTCACATTTCTCCTGAGGATGCATCATCACACGTCATAAAACCAAGGACAACGCTCACTAAAGCTTCTTCACGGAACTAATCTCGCGCCACACGCGTGGGCGATTGCTCTCGTGCTCTGTTTCGAAAATAGATAAATGAATTCAAAACTAAATACGCATATAATGTTGAAAAGTTAAGTGCATTAATTAGAGAATAAATACACCTAATGTACCTAATGGCTACATTAACTTTATCCATAAATAAAGGTTTGCACCTCCACCGTATGAAGACATTCAGAAAAAAACTCAGTTTTCTTTTTCTTGTACGACAGTAAATTCATATATCTAGACATTCATCTGTTCCTTCTGGCTGTCTCCACCCCTTATAAATCTAAGCATATTGAACAAAATGATTTGTTCATTAATAATTGGCCTTATGTTCATAAATTTGGAAATGATTATTTGTATCTACACATATAAATTTATTTTATGCCCTTGTTTTATTCTTTTTATTGTTATTTAACAAAAGTAGGGAACGAAGTAATTAAAAACATGTTCTTTACCCAAAAAAAAAAAAAAACATGTTTGTGTAATGACTCGTAGAATTACTAAAAGGTGATATCGGAAACCAAGGATATATTTGTTTAATTTAAAGATATATCATGCATAATGTAAGTACCATGTGAAGGACATGGAAGAATGATATGGCCGGATCTAACCTTTTTTTTCCCTTTTTTTTCTCTCCATGATCGTGATGTAAGTAGCACGAGGCTAGCGGGCCAAAAAAGCAACGACTAATAGGGAAAAGAAATGACATATCCGGTCCTCACCTTTTCTTTTCCTCCTCCTTGCCATAATCACGATGGAAGTAACATGAGGACTGAAAAGCAACGAATATTCAAGGACAAGAAATGACATGCCTAGTCCTCACCCTTTCTTTTCCTCCTCCTGTCCTTGATCATGCGGGAGGAGCATGAGGACTGAAAAGCAACAACAACGAGTATTCAAGGAAATAAGTAGCATGAGGGCTGAAAAGCAATGAATTCCTCACCTTTTCTTTTCCTCCTCCTGTCCTTGATCATGCGGAAGTAGCATGAGGACTGAAAAGCAACAACAACGAGTATCCAAGGAAATAAGTAGCATGAGGGCTGAAAAGCAATGAATTCCTCACCTATTCTTTTCCTCCTCATCTCCATAATCATGCGAAAGCAGCATGAGGAATGAAAAGCAACAATGAGTATTCATGCCTTTTCTTTTCCTCCTTTCCATGATCATGCGAAAGTAGCATGCGGACTGAAAAGCAACAACCACGAGTATTCAAGAAATGAGCATGAGGATTGAAAAGCTACGAATTCCTCACTCTCTTTTCCTGGATACGTCAGGTTGGTTGTTGCTTTTCAGTCCTCGTACTACTTAATATTCATTGTTTTTGCTTTTTAGCCCTCGTGCTGCTTCCACGTGATCATGGAAAGGAGGAGGAAAGGAAAATGTGAGAAATTCATTTCCTTTTCGTCCTCAAGCTACTTAATTCCTTGAATACTCATTGTTGTTGCCTTTAAATCCTTATGCTAGTTCCACATGATCATGGGAAGAAGGAAGAGAAGAAAAGGTGAGGCCTGGACATGTCATTTCTTTTCCTTGAATGTTCATTGCTTTTGAGTCTTTGTTAGAATATTTAAATATTAAATCACGTCTCCACTTAACAACTTGAGCTTAACATGTATATTTGCATCATGTTGATCATTAATACTTTGTATCAGCTAACAGGCTTTCTCCTCCTGACCATCATCATGCTTCATGTCGGCATCATGGCCATTAAAAAGGATTTGTGTTTTTTTTTTTTTTTTTAAAGAGGTGAGCAGAAGGAAATGACTGACTGAACTAGATAGTTTGGTATAGTCTTTAAGGACACCGATCCGATTCCTGGTTTCATGGATAAATTTGGTAACATCCCAAAATTTGGCCCCTAATTCGAATATATGAAATGGTTGTTTCTGAAAGTGCTAATACAAACACCTAGAGGGCGGTGAATAGGTGTTTCAAATAAACCGGTGAATAGGTGTTTCAAATAAGCCTAGGCAAATAAATGCGAAATAAAATAAATTTCGAGCTAAGTCTAAATAAGGATCAGAGTTTGATAAATGAGCCACCAGACTTTTAGTAGATGTTCAGAATCTGTTATGCGATGGAACAAACTTCTGAAATAATCTGTAAGTATGCAATAGACTTAAATATGGAGAGTTAAGAGAAGAGAATGTTGCACACGAAATTTATAGTGGTTCGGTTTAGATCAAGCCTACGTCCACTCTCCCACGCTAACAGCCTTCTGCTGGATTCCACTATCAACAAGAGATTACAACTTTGAGTGCAAATACTTAGTAATAGATCGCACTATCTCACTAAGTCACTCTTTTGGTATTTCTCTCACGATCACAAACGTTTAAGCTCACCAAAGACAAGTGTATGATCGAAGTTCACTCAGACTTTGGAATTATAAATTCTACGCTCCATCTCATACTTGTTCATTAATCATTCATCTCCTTAAATACTCCTCCACTTCTAAACTAACCATTGGACAGGTATCTAGAGGATCATCTTCCAATCTATCCATTGGACAGATCTGTATCTAGAAGAGTTGGTAACCATTGAGTGACAAAAGTAGAATCCCAAATTGATTCTGATCGCCCATACAAACAGAATCTTGGTTTCCATAAGTAGAGCTTCTTCACTTAGAAAGTTATTGTCTTCATGATCCAATTGTCAATCAATTAGATTGAGTCAATCAAATCTATTTCGATGTAGAATCCAAACTAGATCACTAGCCATTATATAATTTGGGCTTAAGTTACATTCCGTTAAGTTGTTTCATTCTGAACATGCTTCATTCTAAATCTACTGTGTTCTAAACTTGTGTCTCGTTTTAGATGTATAGTCTGAGAGTGTTTTGTCTGAAATAAATTATGAGTGTCTTCCTTCTGAAGTAAAGTCTGAGTGTGTTCCTTCTTCACTTCATTATGTCTGGAATTTGTCAGAGAGGGCAGACTTCTGATGTAGAATAGACTTTGACACAAAAGTCTGGCAGTGTTCAAACTTTGACACAAAAGTTTGAAAATCTTCATAATAGACTTTACAGTCTGAATGTAAGTCTGAACATATTCTACTTCTGAACAGATTTAGTCTTAAAGTCTGGACACAGTCTAAACATATTCAACTTCAACATAGAGTTTGTCTTCTAGTTCTTTCAAGTATAGACTTTGATAATATTTTTTACATATTCTATCATCTATATAGTCTATTACTCAACTATTAAACACGCTAGTAGCCTTTTATTTATTTTGTCATCTTCAAAACATCATAAGGGATTTCCTTAATAATCTTCCCCTTTTTTTATGATGACAAAAAAATCTCTGAATATGTAGATGTGTTGTCATGCCCCGATCCTCGAACGCGTGCCCATCCCTCACTTGGTCGATTAATAGCAACGTCCTATGACGCATCGCCGACCCTTTTCATTTTAATATGCATGCGGAAGTAGATATTAATCCCCAAACAATAAAACATTAGGATAGAAAAGTAGGCCAAAATTTTTACATCTGAAAACACATAACCACACTTTTATACAAAGCAAAACCACATAGTATATAATACAATACTATTCACTGAAGGCTGAACTATTGCACATCAGTTCTCAGCCTAGGGTTTGCAAACAAGATGGGATCTCAATCTTCATCCGGGTCGTACTCAGGATTCTCCTCTAGATCATCTTCTTCTTCAAAATCTTCCTCCTCTTCAGGTTTCACATCAGGGTTCTCCTCCTCAGGCTCCTCATCAGGGTCCTGAAATGGTTATACAATAACCATTGAGATCACGTCTTAGCAAGTTCTACCCCATAAGATTCGATTAGCAAATCAATACGCTAACCGAGCTACCTAAGCCCTCATGAGTCAAAGAACTTACATTGGCCTTAGATTCCACCTGCAATTCAAGGCTATACACAGATGCCTCATATATCACATCAAACAATCCATCAATTCACAACATCAGATCAAATCATTGATCAATTGACCTAGTCAATTACATGTCAGTTGGACCATCTCTAGGTCATTTCACCCCTTACTATATACTCTCCAATAGTACACTTAGTCACAAAGCCACATTAATGATGTTAGGTATCGCTTTTGCCAAGGTGATATATGTAATAGACAGTTACGTGCGTTCTTTAAGGTGCCATTTTTGCCAGTGATATCCTTAATCACCGAACCGCATATGTCCATAATGATGTATGTACTAGACCGTTACGTGCGTTCTTTAAGGCACTGTTTTTGCCAGTAATATCCTTAATCACCGAACCATGTAGGTCCATAAATCATATACATTCTCTCTCTCTAGCGCCGTTTTCACCAACGTGATGTATATAATAGACAGTTACGTGCGTTCTTTAAGGCGCCGTTTTCGCTAGTGATATCCTTAATCACTGAACCACGTATGTCTATAATGATGTGTGTACTAGACCATTACATGTGTTCTTTAAGGCACCATTTTCGGTAGTGATATCTTTAATCACCAAACCACATAGATCAATAACATCATATCTAATTGGTCTTAACCAAGAGTATTCCCATTTCACTCTTACAATTCTCTCTACTTTAGCCCATCAAAGCATTATTCACGCTAAATAATTATACTCGGTTATCTACCAATCAATCACTCAATTTTCGTTCAATTTCAATCAATTTAGGAATATTTCCTCAAATTGCACAATCCATTCAATTCAACACAACGTAGTGCTCAAATAAATAAATGGACTGCACCATGATAATCAGCATAAAATTTCGATCGTTAGCTATCCTAGCCTAATTTCTGAAAAATAAATAAATAATTAAATTAATTTCAAAAATTAATAATTAAATACTAAAAATCCGCATTTTTACCCGTAATGCCTAATTGAAGCCTGAAATGGGTCGGGAAAAATCCTGAGATGTATTCCGTAAAAAATACAGGCTATCCTCTAACTAGTTACACTAATCAAATGTCTAACATGCATCATAATTAATTAATAATCACTAATCTACTCTAATCTAACCACCTAATCCTACTTAATTAACATTAATCAACCCTTAAGCATAATTAGAAAACTAAGCAAGGATTAGTGAGCTAAACTCACCTATGCAAAGCAAAGATCGGGACACCGTGACGGCGGCTGAACTTGGGCTCGTGACGACACCCACGGGCTTGGACCGGCTTCGCGGGCCCAAGATGGGTTGAAGATGTGCTGAACTTGCTTGAGCCTCGCTAATTTGGGCTTCAAGTTGTGGGCTTACTTTGGACTGGGCTACTTCTAACCAACTTGGGCTGGGCTTGCGGAGAGTTGGGCTTGAAGAAAATACCAAACTAGGCTAGAATTTAAGTGGCTGAACTGTTTAGCTTTTGAGCCCAGTTAAACTGAAATTCACTGGGCTTGAGGACTGCTGGAGATGGGCCGGCTTGTTGCTATTGAAAGCTAGGCTAAAGATGTGCGAGCCATGGGCTAAAGACGCGAGGGAAGATGGCTCGGTGACGTGCGGCTTTGCTAGACGCACGAAGGAGCTGCAGGTCAACCAAGGAACTTCGGAGGCTTGCTATTGACTAGGGAGGAGTAGGCTATGGACAGTGCTGCTTCGCTTGGACTTCACGCTGATGGATTGGCTAGCAGAGGAGACCGAAGATGTTGGCAGCATGACATGACAAGAGGGGACATGAAGATGGAGTAGTTACGGCGGCAGTTGCAGAGAAGAAATCGTGGGTTGCTGTGGTGGCTCGTGCAGAGAATCGATGGGGGGTAGAGATCAGTGGAGCAGCAGCTGGTCTTCGTCTTCCGCTGGTTCCTGGTGGCGTTGCACAACCAAGAAGAATGGAGAGGGAGGGAATGGAGGTGGACAGTGGAAATGAGAGAGAGAGTGAGGGAGAAGATAGAGATGAGAGATGAGGGCCCTTTGGCCAAGCTTTTGCACAACAAATATCTCCCACAATGATTCTAGGCCAAGCATTATCCCTTGGCTTACAACGGGCCACCAATGCCTCCTTCTTGGACATATGAAACAGTCCAAAATGCTAGGGGCAAGGGGGCTCATGAATTTGCAAGTCATTTCCTCCAATTAGACTTTGTTCCTCACTTGATTAAATCTCAATTGGCTATAGTAAATTCAATTGATGCCTCACTTATTGCCTTAGCATTTTTCCTCACCAATTTATCCATCTCGCTTCCCAATTTGCAACCAAAATTAATCCTCGGTCTTTTTTGCACAAAACGTTCATAAACTGACTTTTTCCTAAAATGTCTCGGTTGTCAGAAAAATATTTTAAGACTAAGTCAATACTCCTAGAATTTATTGTGACATGGAAAATTCTTCAATTTCTGAAATCGGACTTGAATTGGTGATTAATTTCCATTCGTCACGTTTTTAGCGTGACCTAGACTACCGAGTAGTTTTCAAAAAAAATTTAGGGCAAATGACCCATGGTCGATTTTCTTTGAGCCACTATGAACCCACTCAACTCAATGGCGACTCTCGATTGCTGTGAAAATCTCAAAAATTCAATTACAGACACAGTGTACTAAAACGATAGTAAAATCATATTAATGCCGGTCAACCCGAATTTTCCAATTTAGTGGAGTCACCCACGATCAGCCACACGCCTGAGTCGAACTGATCTATATTTGAACTCAAATTGATTTTTAACTATACCACAATAGCCTTTAAAGATAAGCACGGTCAAGAAGCCGATTCCTGGTCGAATTCTCTAGTCTATTTGCCTTAAAGTCCTTAATAGCTTCTCCAACTAGTTTAGTTATCTCGAGAGTAATTAGCTCTGAGAACAGCCCTATAAGCACATCAATGAAATGCCCAATTAATTCAGTAGAAAACAGGGCTGAAAGACTGGGATGTCACATGTGTAATCATACTTTTTAAAATATTAATAAATCAGAGCAATGTAATTCAAATCAAAAGATAGTAGAAGATAGCAAATAGATTGAGCATAATAATATATAAAAAAAATAATCACAGCTCAATAACTAATATCAACACATATGCATATTTATATTATCTCCCCCTTTTTGTCATAATCAAAAAGCGATAACAAAAGATGTAGTATCAAATAGAGAATATAAAACGATAACAAATATATTGCTCATCATCTTCTTTTATTGTTCTTTTCTAGCCATTCTACTTGTATTGTCTTATTCCACTGAATTTTTTCCTTTTCTACTCAGCTTTTTGAATTTCTTGATCATAAAAGCAAGTTATTCATTGTTTATGGCATTTTCTGAGTCTATATCATTGGAACTGGTGTTAGATTTTAAAATGATGGACTTCTTACCTTCAGGATCTTCATCAACGATTTGTTCCACTTCGTACGATTGAAGAGTGTCAATCAATTCATTAACGGAGAGCAGCATAATTCTCTGAGTCTCTAGGATTAAGGTCTTAACATGGTTCCAATCTTTTGAGAGACATCGCAAAAGTTTGTTGACCTTCATTGGGGAAGAAATTTGATGACCTTGATATGCCAAACCGTTTACAATTTATGTAAAACGACTGAACATATCTCTAATTGACTCTCGGCTTCATCTTGAAGGATTCATATTTGCAAAGCAGGAAGTTTACTTTTGTCTCTTTTACACCATCAGTCTCTTCATAAGTGACATGAAGTCTATCCCAGACTTATTGTTTCACATGAAGAAATTATGTTATATTCAGTGGGAGACAAAGCACAATATAAAGAACAAATGGCTTTTGCATCAAGAGCTTCTCTTTTGGATATCTTTGTTCGAGGCATAGGAGCGGGGGGTTTGGTTTTTTTGTCTTTACCATTCTTATTTGATGTAGACGCAGTAGTGAGATTGATTCCTTTTTCCACAACATCCCATTGCAAGGGATCTCTGGATCTTAAGATTGCCTTCATTTTTTTTTCCAAACGTTGTATTCCTTTCCATCGAAATAGGGGTGGCCTAGTGTTGCTTTGCCCTTCCATAAGTCCTGGTGCCAAGATACTAGCCATAGAAGATGTTTAGCTCTGAAGTAAAAACACTTCAATAAGATAAGCACCACGGCTCTAATACCAATTGACAGTGCTAGTATGAACACCTAGAGAGGGGTGGATAGGTGTTTAAAATAAACATTGGCAGATATATGCGGAATAAAATAAATTTCGAGCTAAGTGTGAATAAGGATCAAAGTCTAATAAACGAGCCATTAGACTTCTGGTAGATGTTTAGAATTTGTTATGCAATGGAACAGACTTCTGAAATAACCTGTAAGTATGCAACAGACTTAAATATGAAGAGTTAAGAGAAAAGAATGTTGCACACAAAATTTATAATGGTTCGGCTTAGATCAAGCCTATGTCTATTCTCCCACGCTAACAACCTTTTGCTAGATTCCACTATGCAATCAACAAGAGATTACAACTTTGAGTGCAAACACTTAGTGATAGATCACACTATCTCACTAAATCACTCTTTTGGTATTTCTCTCACAATCAAAAACGTTGAAGCTCACCAAAGACAAGTGTATAATTGAAATTCGCTCAGACTTTGGAATTATGAATTCTATACTTCGTCTCTTACTTACTCATCGGCCCTTGATCTCCTGAAATAATCTTCCACTTTCAAACTAGCAGTTGGACAGTATCTAAAGGATCGTCTTCCAATCTACCCATTGGACTGAGTCAATCAAAACTATCTTGATGTAGAATCCAAACCGAATCACTAGCCATTATATGATTTGAGCTTAAGTTACGTTTTGTCAAGTTGTTTTATTCTGAACATGTTTCGTTTTGAATCTGCTATATTATAAACTTGTGTCTCGTTCTGGATGTAAAATCTGAAATTGTACAGTTTGAAGTAAAGTTTGGGTGTCTTCCTTCTAAAGTAGAGTCTGAACGTACTCCTTCTTCACTTGTGTTCCATCTGGAATTTGTCAGAGATGGTGGACTTCTTATGTAGAACTGAATTTGACAGAAAAGTCTAGCAGTGTTCCAGACTTTGACACAGAAGTCTGGAAATCTTCAGAATAGACTTTACAATTTGAACATAAGTCTAAACATTTATGCTTCTGAACAGATTTCGCCTTAAGGTCCGGGCACAGCCTGAACATATTCAGCTTCAACATAGAGTCTGTCTTTTGGTTCTTTCAAGTATAGACTTTGATAATATCCTTTGCACGTTCTATCATATGCATAGTCTAATACTCAACCATTAAACACGTTAGTAGCCTTTGATTTATTTTGTCATCTTCAAAACATCATAAGGGATTTCCCTAACAGTTTTGTCGATGTACTTATGGTTAATTTACTCGGAACTGATCACTCACGAGTTATCTAATTTATTAGGTGAGACTGTTAAGGGATATAAACGCGATAAACTAGAGAATTCGATCAGAAACCGACCGCTCGACTGTAATAATCGGCAAGGGTCAATACGACAATATTATAAATTGATTAGAGAACGGATATAGGTCAATTCGATGTAATCATGTGGTCGAATTGCTAGTGGTTCCGCACAATTGTGATATTCATGTCAAATGGCAATAACCCGATTTTCTATCGATATTATATTCGGGACACGTAATTGAAACATTGTGATTTTATGACAACTGAGGGTTGTCTATGATTCAGAGATGTATGAATGTGGATCGAAAATTATCGACCACGGGTCAAACGCACTAAAAATCCCTAAAAGTTACCAGATAGGTTCGGTCATGCTAAAATCGCGTTTGGTCGATTTTAACCACAAAATTAAATTTAGTTTTAGGAATCAGACATTCGAGTATGTCACGATTTATTTATAGGACGTCGTCTCATCTTTTGGCGAATTTTCGTTGAGTCCGAAAATTTTGCGGAAAATCGATTTTCGGACAAAAAAGAAAAAGAAAAGTAAAATTCGGATTAAGAAGAAAAAAAGGGAATTTGCTGCCCAAAAAGGAATTATTTGTGAGAAATGAGAGCTAAATTGTGATTTTGTGGGCTCTTGACTTAGGGGCATGAAGACTTTAGAGGTAAATGTGATGATGGGTTGGATATTTCTCAAGGTTTCTCATTGGCCATTCCCTTGACTTCTTGCTTCTCCCTTTCTCTCTCCCATTTCTCTTCTTCCTCCCTATGCACGTTCAGCCCCCACCACCAGTAGAACCACCCCCATTTCCCTCAGCTTCTTCTCTCACGAATTCCCCTCCCCTCCATTTTTCTTCCCACTGCTAGCCCCTTTCTTCATTCCTCTCCATTTTTCTTGCTACCGCATCCACCTTCTCACCTCCATCTCCACACCAACCCTCACGTCCAGTAGATCCATGCCAGCCACCATCACCTCAGCGACTTCATCTTGCCATTGCAGCATCACTTCCTCACCACTTCATGCCAACGTCCACCCTCCATTTCCCCTCCTCACGCCAGCAGCTTCAGCTCTCTGCCTCCATAGCTCCATGACCGCTGCAGCTCTAGCCTGTCCAGCCCTCAACAGCCACCATCGTAGCATCTAGCAACCACATCCAGCTGAGCTGCAGTCCACCCAAGCCGAGCCAAGCTCTCCTTTGGCTAAGAGCTTGAGGGACCGATCCAGCCACTATTGAGTCTCTGTGCAAGCCACGGTTGTTTTAAGTCTTCGTCGCTGTTGCATCGCCGTTGCCGCAAGCTTGCCGCCGTTGAATTCCATGAGTTAACTCTCTAATCCTTGATTAGGCCATTAGTTATGCTTAATGGGTGTTTAGATTAGTGCTAATCATTATTATATTAGTGCTAATGAGGATTAGTTTAGTTAATTCTATATTATTGTTAACTAAGCTTGGTTAGGTTAGTTAATCATGGTTAGGTTGATTAAAAGGAGATGAGTCTGGATTTCTCTTTGAATCTATTTATTGGACACTCACTATTTGCTATTTTCGTGGGTTAAAATGTGCTATGATTTTGAGGTTGCTTCATTCTTGAAAAATGTTCCAAACATCTTCTTTATGACATGTATTTTACTCAAAATTTTATGGATTTAAAAGAACAATCTTAGCTTTGTCACATGCAAGGAAAAATCTCATATCGTGTTGGAACCCATGACCTTTTGGTGTTTAAAGGATTTTTATCAACTCTTAGGGTTCGATTTTCAAAAGAGTTTCTTCACAAAAGTTTTTTTATCACATCTTGAAGTTTAACATAGTCAAATTTCAGAGTAAACGGATGAGTTTTGGACCTCGAACCAAGTTGGTTTTGGAAAACACAACTTTTGGACACAGACACAGTTTTGGTAATGATTTGAGCGATTTACTGCTCTTAATATTGGAGATGTGCGAGTGGACTTGGATTCTGCTGGTGAGGGTCGGTTATGGTCTTGTGGTTGTTCTTTGTGTCATGCTTGCTGGAAAATGTATATTTTGTGATTTGATTGATTTTTTGCCTGCTAACAATTTATGTGTGATTTTGAGTGATTGTAAGTGTGATGATATGCAATTGATTGCTTGATGGTAGGTTCCTATTTTTTGTTACAAAAGATGATTTTATGGGCATTTAAATAGAAAAAATGCGAGGTGTCGGGTTTTGACACCAACTTTTTTGTACTATATAAAACTGTTGAGTCTTAAAATGGGAGTGTACTAAGTTTAACGGTTCGATCCCAAATATACGACCACACACGGTTATTTTACCAGGATTTTTAATATGAAGAAGAAGTTGCCAAGTTCATTATTTGAAAATGAGGCATTTGAATGCAAAGAATGGTGTTCTTGGCTAAATATGTGCCCGTATGGTCACTTATCAGAACCCGTCACCCAACGAGAGTTTGGGGACAATGCTTGATTCTTATCGGATGCCCGGCGCGGGTTTGGAAGTCGAGTCGCAGATGAGGCTAGACCGATGCTCATTTATGGAATGCCGTCTAGGCGGGAGTTCTAGACATTGCCATGCTCAATGGGCTGGGACGATGCCCGGTTACACTAGATGACTGCCGACTTTTGAGTTAGCCGTGGCCCAAGGGGTCATAATATTCGGAACACGCCTGAATGGTTGTGTTATTGCACTTGATTATGGGGCAAAATTGTTAGCATCGTATGGGACATGTCAAAACGGTTTTTCCTTATAATTGAGACCCATGTGAATGTTTAGAGAGTGAGAATCTTGTGTTCCGATTATTAATTACACTTGTTGTACTTATAATAGCATATGTGATGCACTAATATGCAGGGACGTGCCGAGCGAGGTGAGTTTTGTATGGTACCTATTTAGGCTGCATCTGAGATGAATTTACGTCCTAGTTGAGGCTTAGGTTCTTGACTCGCTAAAATTTTATCTCACCCCGCTGTGGGTTAACCTTTTTCAAGGCCGTAGCATGGAGATCTGACGAGTGTGGATGTGGTGGACGCAAGATGTGACACCTCTTTGGCTAGCCCTGCCGTTAGTGAAGTAGGTTGACCCTAGTCCCTGAAGGTTTTTGAGATGGTCGATAGGAAATGGCCATGGAAAGGCTTGTAAGTATTAAACTTCCTAGGGTTAATAGTTGATAAATGAATATGTTATTTTTGGCAATGTTTGCCATGTTTTACTATCCCTATATTTGTTTGTTGACCGGGGGTTTATTTAATTCACTTCCGCATGTGATTAATTGAAAGATAAAACGAACGGGTCGACGACGTGTCCTGGGACATTGCATTTTTAGTCGATCACCGAGGGATGTTCGCACGCTCGAGGTTCGGGGCGTGACAAAACCGCTCAGATCGGACCGATTATTTTTAGAATTTTAATTTTATTTCATTAAAAATATTAAATAAATTATGTTAACTCCTGATTATTAGGAATTTTCTCGCTGTTGTTGAGATGCAAATATTTATACAAAAAGTCAAGAAAGGCATGCTTTGATCAGAGCATGGCTTGTGTTTTATACACGACTCCTATTACTGTCTTTGCATTCCCATTCAACGTGGGATTCTCAATGTCTGGCTTGTCTCTCTTATGGTGTATAGTCTTCCATGCAAATGACTTTTATGTGGGACACTTGGCTTATCTTTATTGTTGTGTCCAACCTTCCATGCGAATGCCAAGAGTCTCCCACATCAAACGATCACACAGGGACCACAAAGAGGGGTTGTGAATAAAACCAACCCATACTCCAACCAAAGCATGATTTTCTCGGCCTTTTGGTTAAGAGTACTTTTAGTATTTTTAAAGTGTGTGATGTTCACACAATTTTTGTAGCATTTTGATTTTTTTTTTTTTTTTTTTTTTTTTTTGTGAAATAAGAGCAAATGAAGGAAACCTGTTTATCACCAGTTCCCTGTCCCAAAAACACGGAACCGGCTTTACTGGTCCGATTCTTGGTTCCTAGGTGGGACTAGATTGGACCGAGAAATGATCACCCTTAATTTTTTTGTATCAACATCTATAGTTTGGAACGCCCTTTTGCTGCAATATCTTTTTCGATTGATACCTAGATTATGAGAACCGTGAATGCCATGCACTGGACACGAGTGAATATTCTTAATCGAATGGCTCGAATCCTCCGTGGGCATGTGGCGTCGAGTGTCACATTTCTCATGAAGATGCATCATCACACGTCATAAAACCAAGGACAGCGCTCACACTAAAGCTTCTTCACGAAACAAATTTCGCGCCACCCGCGCGGGCGATTGCTCTCATGCTCTGTTTTGAAAATAGATAAATGAATTCAAACTAAATACGCATATCATGTTGAAAAGTTAAGTGCATTAATTAGAGAAGTGTAAATACACCTAATCTACCTAATGGCTACATTATCTTTATCCATAAATAAATGTTTGCACCTTAACCGTATGAAGACGTTGAAAAAAACTCAGTTTTCTTTTTCTTGTACGAGAGTAAATTCATATATCACATTCATCTGTTCCTTCTGGCTGTCTTCACCTCTTATAAATCTAAGTATATTTTACAAAATGGTTTGTTCATTAACAATTGGCCTTATGTTCTTAATTTTTGAAATGATTGTTTGTATGTACACATATAAATTAATTTTATGCCCTTGTTTTATTCTTTTTATTGTTATTTAACAAATAGTAGGAAACGAAGTAGTTAAAAACATGTTGGTATAATGACTCGTGGATTACTAAAAGGTGATATCGGAAACCAAGGATGTATTTATTTAATTTAAAGATATATCATGCATAATGTGAGGGACATGGAAGAATGATATGGCCGGATCTAACCTTTTTTTCCTTTTTTTTCCCCTTTTTTTCTCTCCATGACCATGATGTAAGTAGCATGAGGCTAGCGGGCCAGAAGAGCAACGACTAAAAAGGAAACGAACTGACGTGCGGTCGTCACCTTTTCTTTTCCTCCCACTTGCCATGATCACGATTGAAGTAACATGAGGACTGAAAAGCAACGAATATTCAAGGACAAGAAATGACATGTCTAGTCCTCACCTTTTCTCTCCTCCTCCTTTCCATGATAATGCGGAATTAGCATGAGGACTGAAAAGCAACGACAACGAGTGTTCAAGGAAATAAGTAGCATGCGGACTGAAAAGCAATGAATTCCTTGCCTTTTCTTTTCCTCCTCATTTCCATAATCATGCGGAAGCCGCATGAGGAATGAAAAGCAACAACGAGTATTCAAGCCTTTTCTTTTCCTCCTCCTTTCCATGATCATTCAGAAGTAGCATGAGGACTGAAAAGCAACAATCACGAGTATTCAAGAAATGAGCATGAGGATTGAAAAGAAACAAATTCCGAACTTTTTCTTTTGGTGAATACTTGTGGTTGGTTGTTGCTTTATAGTCCTCGTGCTACTTAATATTCATTGATGTTGCTTTTTAGTCTTCATGCTGCTTCCACATGATCATGGAAAGGAGGAGGAAAGGGAAACGTGAGAAATTTGTTGTTTTGTAGTCCTCAGGCTACTTAATTCCTTGAATACTCATTGTTGTTGCTTCTCAATCCTTATGCTAGTTCCATATGATCACGGAGGTGAGGACCGGACATGTCATTTCTTTTCATTGAATGTTCATTGCTTTTGAATCTCTGTTAGAATATTTAAATATTAAATTGTGCTTCCACCTAACAGTTTAAGCTTTTGTAATGGTTGGCAAAAGTCTTAACAAATTCTCACATGGTATTAGAGTAGGAGGTTCTATATCCAAATTGCCTCCCCAATTATATAATTCCACGCTTGGGTTAAGCCAAAAGTCTAGCCTATGCGTGAAAGAGAGTATTAGAATATTTAAATATTTACCATGCATTCATCTAATAGCTTCAGGTTTTAAAATAGTTAGCAATGGTCTTATAAATTCTTATAGTCCTCATACTACTTGAAAATTCATTGCTTTTCAGTCCTTATGCTACTTCCATCACAATCATGGAAAAAGGAAGGAAAAGAAAAGGTGAGACTGGATATGTCATTTTTTCCCTGAAAAGCAACAAATATCTAACGAATTAAGTAGCATGTGGATTGAAACTAATAAGCAACATAAAACCGAAAAGCTTCTCCTCTTACCGTGGTTTATCTCGTAAAGGGTTTCCACGTAAATTTTGTATGTTCTTTTATTTTTCTCAATTTTAATTGATTTATAGTTTCCACATCAGTCATAAGAAATGTCTTTTTGGGTAGATATACTATGTTGAGCTTTGGAACCTAGCCTATCATTTGCCCTATTCTTAAGGTTGTCAAGACATTCCTTATTATGATGAGTCATCTTAAAATTTCAAGCTCTTTCAAATATAAAATTGAAGAAATATTCATTTTTTTAAAGGAGTTTTCTTATGGTGATTTTGCTTGTTTAACTCACCAATTCCATATCAAAATTATCAAAATAGGTAATTCAATGAATCTTTGAGAGTGCTAAATGAGCCTATAGACGTTCCCCTCTTTATACACTATGAGATGAGTGGAAAAAGTACTTGTTCACAAGGTAAAGAATTTTCTCATGAAATGTAGGCACACCAAATGACAAGAGACATTTGATTCATCTATGACGAATAATGCAAACCATTGTTAACTTCTATGAGCTCGAATATTTTAATAATTTCTTTTAGTTTAACCCTATCAAGAACCACCTCATATTGAGGTGGGGTGAAGGTACAGGTTGGCATAACAAGGTCAGAAAAAATGGATAAAGTTTTCTTACCTTCACTTGCATCAATTTTCGAGTAGAGGTACAGGTTGACATTACAAGGTGAGAAAAATGGATAAAGCTTTCTTGCCTTCATTTGCATCAATCTTCATGTCACGCCCCAACCCATCCAGACGCGCGACACCCCACACCATCATTCAATTCACTTAGGAGCTGCTAACCCATTGGTATTATTGATTACATGCACAAAGCATAAACAAATCACCCAACCAACAAATAGGGATAGTTTAAACCACACTCATATATAAGTACATATGCATCATGAAGTCATCACATCATACAAACCATGTACACATAGCTAAACATACAGGCTCAAACATCACTAGCTTCGCCACATTAGATCAGCCCAATAGTACAGCTACGACCTTCTCCAAAAAGGGGTCTCGGGGCAAACCTAATATCTCTAGTACTATGAGGGCGGCTCCAAAAAAGTGTTGTACACCAACTACTACCTAACTAGCTAAGAGCTCCATGAACCAAGGTTCAAGCTAGACGATTAGATCGGGGTTGATCTCTAGATCGAACACATCCCCATCGGGTGTGTCCACATCCATAGCATCCCAACCGATGTCCCCTAATCCTCCAGTAGCTAAGTGTCCATCAAAACCGTGGATGGGCCCATGGATGTCATCCCCTATCTAGAAGTACCAAGCTGTAAAGCAGCGAGTCACTAAGTTAGGCAGTCCCTTATCAACCCAAATGATCATGACATATTGCAGTTAGGTATGTCAAAGGTGAAGAAGCTAGTTGTTTAACCCTTGAACTCGTGGCATATGAGATATTGACTCGTAATGCTTATATATATTATATAAAATTATGTTTTTAACAATCCCTGTTGTTTGATGATTGGGGATTTGTTTACATTTTTGCTTGTGTATTTTAATGTTATCACGAATTGGGTCAGTGACATCTCCTGGGACGTCGCAAACGAATGACCAAAGGATAAGTAAAGGTTCAATGAGCGCAGGTTGTTGTGGGGCCATAGAGGTTCAAGGTGTGACAATACCATATAGCACCTATCACCACACAATAGTTTATCACCCGATTATAGTATATCATAAAATCATATTACAATCCGCTTATCACATCTTAATAGCTTATCATATAACTACTTATCACATATTGATAACTTATCAAACATGATATGATAACTTATCGTGATAACTTATCAATAAAACATGATAACCTATTGATAAGACGTGATAACCTATCATAATAACCAATTGATAAAATTTGATAACCTATCTATAGAACTTGATAACCTATCGATAAAACACAATAACCTATTGGTAAAATGTGACAAGCCCATCGCGATAACCTATCCTGAAAACCTATCGATATCCTACGATAACTTATCGCTCAAAACCTACTTGTCACATTGTCAAAGCATCATTTAACCTTAATCTAGCCTTAAACCAACTCCTAGGCACAACAACAATTCTAATCAAGGGCTAGAAAGCCACTCATACCCAAGTCCTCTTGAGAAAACTCCTATTAGGTTTTCGAAGTTGACAAAACTTTCATATTCTTGTTTTTATTATGAAGAATACTAGACTTATGTGCTATATCGTGGAATGCTATCAAAGTCAATTTTACTTCAGAAGTCTTTCCCACTCTGACGAGATCCAAACTGAAACCAAATGTAGAATAAAAAAATATAATCAAACTCGGGATTATTGATCTTTCGATAAGAATTTAGTATGTACGAGATTTATCCTTAATATATGGCTTTCTAGCAAAGAATCTCACTTACCTTTTATAAATATATTAATAGAATAAATCACAAATTGATGAAATCAATCTTGAAGACAAGTTCCTTTCCGAGAAACATCTACTTATGGAAACCTAGATTCTAATTATATGGGTGACCAGAATCATTGGATTTTCATTTCAATCTTTAAACGGCTGCAGGATTTCTTTAATTGATTATGTCCAACGGATTGATTGGAAGAAATTCCTCCGGAGAATGCCAACGGTTAGAAAGGCGTAGAGGAGTATTTAAGGAGGTCATTCTATCCATTTGAGTAGGAGCGTGAAAATTGAAATTCCAAAGTTTGAGTCATTTCGAGTCATTTGTTCTTTGTCGACAGTGCCTACAAATTTAATTCAAGAGAGAAAAACACAACAAGAGTGACTTAGTGAGAGAAAAAAAAATCCTCCACTGAGTGTTCGTGTGACACCCCGAACCCTTCGCAGGTCGTCACCAGCGCCGATTTTACACCTTATTACCTTTCTTTCTTTCGAAGAAGTGTCCTAATTTGCAGACACTTTTTTTTTTAAAAATAATCGGTCCCAACGCGACTCATTAGCGGAAGCAAATTAAAATATCATCGTCTCTCCCCCTACCAACCATGATACAAATACACACCACTAAACATCAGGATTTTTATAAACATGCCACGACACTTCGCTTACATACATATATAACATGATGGGATTCCCTTTGGGTCGGTACAACAAAAGGAAAGGCTAGGACTCAGCCACGTCCAGCCTAAAACCTCAAAAAGAAACTATCGACCCTCAACATCATACGAGCATAAACCCCCATCGAAAGTGTCGGCTATCTACATAAAAAAGATCCGGCTTCTACTCGTTGCACACGCGGGTCTCACACCCAACCTGGTGCATCAGACGGTGGCGGCGTCAACATCCCTCGCATCGCTCCATCTCGATGAACGTGCACATAAATGAACTCCTGAATGACAGGGCCCCCAGCCAGGCTTATGTCATACATCACTAGACAATGTACTCGAATAAAAGTCAGTCCGGGAACAGAGGGACAATCTATCTCAGCACACTCGACCTCTACATCGGATGGTAGACGGTAAAACACCCCCCTCGTGACGGCAGGAAGCGGCATACTGCTAATATGAAATGTTATTCCCCAAAAGGGATGAGTACAACCACTCAGCAGATAGGGAAATCCAATAACAACTCAATGCATCATGCATACATACATATCATCATACATTGCAGGCATTTCTTACCTTGCAGCCATGCGCATACTATCATCATTATATCAATTCATGACATCATCATCATACATGTCTTCGAGCCATATCAGCATCATTTCATCATACATGTCTTCGAGCCATATCATATATCATCATTATCATTACCATGCATATCATCATGCATATCATATCATAGGTGATCATCCCTATTTCACATCACATATCATCATCATCATCATCATCATGCATATCATATCATGGGTGATCATCATATCATATCACATATCATCATCATCATCATCATCATCATACATATCATATCATGGGTGATCATCATATCACATCACATATTATCGTCATCATCATCATCATCATCATCATCATCATCATCATGCATATCATCATGCATATAATATCATGGGTGATCATCATATCACATCACATATCATCATCATCATCATCATCATCATCATCATCATCATCATGCATATCATATCATGGGTTCATTTTTCATCTTTCATCTTTTAAGTTTGATCACCACATCACCCATTCCTCATATCATCAATTTTTTCATCCCTTCGGGCAAAGACCTCCGACAGGGTTCCCAGCATTCCAGCCATCCCATGGCCACCGGGCTTCCAGCCCCCCACATTCCGGGCATCTCGCATCTCAACTAGCATCACGAGGCATTCCCTTCGGGCAGAAACCTCCGACAGGGCTTCTGGCCTTTACCTTTCTAGCTAGGCATCTCGCACCCCAATACGGCATCGCGAGGCATTCCTTTCGTGCAAAGACCTCCGACAAGGCTTCCGGCCCCCACATTTCGGGCATCCCGAATCTCCAGTGGAATTCCGGCAATGCAACTCTGTACATTCCGGCCTCATCCTCCACCACAACCACTTACTCACTTATCATTATCCACATTTATCATTGCTTTGATCTCATTTAACATGGCATATGATTCACACATGCATCACAATCCATTGTCATACATACACCAATGTCTTATCATACATGCAACAATGCATAATTATTTATAAATAAATTCAATGGAATTTATGGCCAATAAAATAATCCATTTTATTTTATTATGATTATTTTATTATTATTTTTATTTATTTTTATTATCATATTTATTTATTTCCATAAATAAATATTAAATTCAATATCTATGATTTTCCCAAAATCATAAAATTCAAACAATCATTAATCAAACCAATAAAATGACAATTGCATGCAAAATTCATGGCCAACTTGAATTTCACACAATTTCACAATTTCCACTAAATAGCACATAATATTCGGATAACAACCAGAATGCACAGTTTCTGAATAAATTCGATTAAAATATCCATATTGCCTCCAAAAATTGCGAAAATTTACACAGTGATAGCCAAGACATTTTCGTGGAACTTTCATGCAGAACTTCAAGCCAGATTATTTTTAGATTATTTTATACAACCTCACGAAGCTTCTGGATCCATTACCGCATCGTCCAGTGAACACATCTCCGAAATATTGAGATTTCACCTAGCTATTCTCTTTTTTTTCCTCTGAAATTTAGATATGTTATACATCAAGGTGTCCTATACAAGTTTCATGAAGAGATCTAGGTCAAATAACCAGATTATAGTCATCATTTAAGTCCTTGAAGTATCGGGTATCTCGGAATACATCACCAGAACCATCATCTTCAAGATCTAGTCGATTCACTAGACTATACGTGTTAATTTCACTTCAAATTTGAGTATTTTGTATTTTAAGATGTCTCCTACAACTTTCATGAAGACATAGAAGTGAGATTCTCATCACAAACCAACATGCAATCACAGATCTAGCAAGAGGTCAGTGAAAACTCTCCAGATCTGAGGTCTCCGTATAACAAGACTTTAACCCCTCATATCTCCATAATTTTCAACGAAATTTCAGTATGGTGTATTAAAAGATGTTAGCTAAAACTTTCATGGAGACATCAAAGCCAAAATCTGACTCCAAACACACATGCGAGCTCAAAGAAGTTTCTGACTCACATGATCCGAACGAAAACAGTCACACTACTCACACACCACACATCCAAGCTTCGGTTTTTGACATCTATCACTCAAAATTTCAACATGCAAACAACATACAAGCATGCAAGAGAAGCTAGAGGACTCCACTTGCCTCTAAGATGAGCAAACAACGGCGTACGGCAGACAGACACGGCGGACGAACGGCGGCTCCGCTTCCTTCCTTTCTCGGCGTCTTCCTCTTTCTCTCGAAATCTCTCTCTCTCGCACCCTCTCTCTCGGCCAAATGAAATCCGGCCACCTTCTCTCTCTCCTCTCCTCTTATACCCCCTAGAGTCCATCATTGCTAATGATTACATGCCACTTAATTGGACCAATGCATGGCATCCTAGTCTAGGCCAATGCATGAGGGCGTTGTGCCACTTGTCCAATTGAATTTTGAATTTGGGCTTCTTGGACTTGGGCCTTTATGGCCGGCGACTACTCCTCTCCTTGGGCCACTATTGGGCCGGCGACTTGGCCCATTAAGCTTAGGCCAAATGGGTCTAAGGCCCATTCGAATTTAACCCCTTTTTCCTCTTTTTTTTTTTTTTTTTTTGAATTCCTTTCTATAATTATTTCCAAATTCAAATTCTATCTTGGCCAAAGTCTTGGGAAATTTTGGCTATTGAAATTTAATTTATTAAGCACATGGCCAAGCATAAATTATTAATCTATCGAATTTAAATTTTCACAACCATAAGCACAAATCATCTAATTAAAAGACTAATGGCTAAAACATAAGCCATGGAAATTCTATCACCTAATTAAAGACTTTAACACACCTTATGGCTTGGCTTTGAATTTTTGGGATGCCACAGTTCGTACTCAAACCATTGTATTTCTCTATCGATAGCTTAGTGAATTTCAGCCAGAACGCTGTCAGCGTGGGAGAGTGGACGTCGGCTTGATCTAAGCTGAACCACTATGAATCTCATGTTTAATTTTCTCATCCCTTAACTCTTTTGATTTGTTCATCACAATTTTTTTCTAAACTTTACGAATTTCTAATCCATCTTTAATTGAGTCTGAACTTACTTCAGAAGTCCAGTGTCACTCTTAGTCGGACTTTGCTTACAAAATAACTTATTCCGCATTTATTTGCTTAATTTGTTTTTACACCTATTCTCCCCCTCTAAGTGGTAATACTAGCATTTTCAATTGGCATGAGAGCTGCGATGCTCGTCTTATTGAGGTGTTTTTTTACTTCTAAGTTAAAGATCTTATATGGCTAGTATCTTGGCAACATGACTGATTGAAGGACAGAGCAATACCAAGCCACCCTACTTTGATGGAAAATAGTACAATGTGTGGAAGAATAAAACAAAGGCATTCCTAAGAACCAGAGATTCTCTGGAATGGGATGTTGTGAAAGGATGAATCAACCTAAAAGAAGTATCACCTTCAGACAAAGGAAAAGAAGTGGTAGATAAAGATGCTGAGGATTCCAATCAAATAGAAATTACCAAGAGACATGCTCTTGATGCTAAAGCTATTTATTCTTTATACTGTGCCTTATCTCCTACTTAATATAATATAATTTCTTCATGTGAAACAGCTAAAGAAGTCTGGGATAGGTTTCACATCACTTATGAACGAACAAATCGTGTTAAGGAGACAAAAATAAACATCTTACTTGGTCAATATGATTCCTTCATAATGAAGTCTGGAGGTCTATTAGAGATATGTTTAGTTGCTTTACGAAAATTGTAAATGGATTGGCATATTAAGGTCAACCAATTTCTTCTCTAATGAAGGTCAATAAACTACTGCGAGGACTTTCAAAGGAATGGAACCATGTGAAGACTTCAGTTAGGGAGGCACAAAGGATCATACCTCTTTCTGTTGACGAGCTGATAGGCACTCTTTAATCGTATGAAGTGGAACAAATCAATGATTAAGAGGATCCAAAAGGTAAGAAGTCAATTACACCTAAGTATAATGCTTATTATGATGATATAGATATAGACGATGACGTGGATGATGAGGAGCTGACCCTTATGATAAAGAAATTCAAAAAAACTAAATAAGAATGGAAGAATATTGAACTGGAAAAAGCAAAACAAGCAAGATTCCCATAAGAGATCAATGGAAGATGTTGAAACAAGTAAATATGTAATATGCTTTGAGTACTAGACGAAGGGACACATCAAGCGTAACTATCCCTTGCTGAAAAAGAAGAAATGAAAGTACGAGAAATACAAGAAAGCTCTCAAAGCATAAACCTGGAGTGACACAGAATGTGAGGAAAGTGAATAGGAATTTGCAAATATCTGTGTGATGGCTTATTCAAATCAAACTTAGAGTCAAACTCAGACTCAGACACAGATTTAGAATCTCACAAGGAAATCAAGGTAAGTCATTCGAAAATTCCTTTTAAATTTTCTAAATATATAGATGAACTTTGCATCAACCTCAAATCCTCTCTTAAAAGGATTTATGAACTGAAGAAGGAAAATTCAAAGCTTAGGCAATGGGGTAATTCTTGGAGTGAAAAGTTTGAGAGTATGAAAAATGATTTTGATGGTTTGAAAGAAAATACTAATTTTCTTTCAAAAGAAAATGAATGCTTGAAAATTGAGATTTTAGATATTTCTAAAAAGTTTTCTAAAAGTCAAAATTTTTAGAAAGCATTCTTTCAACTCAAATACCCTATTTTAACAAATCCGGTTTAGGCCTGAACAATAAAGTACTCCTTCGATTGATTTTCCTAAAGTGAATGAGAGATTTAGATAAAAACTCCCAAAATCTTCTTATAAAAATCATTTCCAAACTTTTTTTTTTGTATGCTCTTAAATATTCTAAGTGTAACATCTCAGAATGAATATCATAAGGTTTGGAGACTTGTTAAGAAGGATTGGGCAAAGAATGTCTTTAAAACTAAGTCGCCCGAACACAAGAAAATTTGGGTAGCAAAGAAAGTTTGAGATTTCTTTTTTAACTGCGCAGGTCATTGTTAAAAGGAA